>JAECXP010000020.1:0-363321 GCA_018152965.1 Scaptomyza pallida
AAAATCTGAAAAAGAATATGAAAGTAACAAGACGCGCAATTTTCTCGCTCCGTGATTTTACAAAATAAATTGAATCAAACTACGATTCAACTTGCGCAAAGTAGTTCAAAAAATTTATTGAAGTCCGTCAGAACAATTTATAGTGATTTAAATATTCAATATAGTGCAATTTTTTGTTAACAATTGAATTTTAAATTCATAACGCCAGCCAAAGCAAAGAAAACAACAACATTTTCATTTTGCCTCATATGCTTTGTTTTAACTCTTGTCTGCTGACAACACAAACATCAGAGAAACAGTGCGCCAAAACCAACACACACATTCACGTTTTTCACTCAACTCAACTACACTACACTACACAACATAACAAACCATGGGACCTCCACCAAAACGTACGAGGGAAAATTCTTCTGGTGATCTGAGATCCAACAAGGTCAGCAGTGACCCAGCTTCCATCATCCGGCTTATTAATCGGAGGTTTGATGAGCAAGCCGATCTCATTGAGAAAAAAATGAGTGAGTCCGAGGAGCGTGTATTGGCGCTACTGCACGCGAAACTCGATGGGATGCGTGAAGAGCTGGACAAGGTGCAGCAGCGAGTCCAGAGGCTTGAATCAGCGGCGAAGGAGACGTCGGAGCTGCAGACCCAAGTGGCGACGCTTACGGCAAAGCTTGCTGAGCAAGCCAACGCCAGCGCTGCCAATGACATGCGTCTTCACGGAGTCCCATGTGTTGAGGGTGAGAACTTGCGGTCGGCTTTCAACTCGCTAGCTTTTGCGCTAGGAGTAACTCCAGCACCGCGACTTAAGGAAATTTTTAGGGTGCGACAGTCGAAAAATGCGAATTCGGCTGTCGACCCTGTTATTATTATCAAATTTGATTGTCTTCGAGACAAAATTAACTTCCAAGAGCCGCTGCCCAGTACCGGCGAACAAATAAAACGCAACTAACTCTTCCTCTTCTTGGCTTTGACACATGTGCGAGTGCTGCAGTTTATCTAAATGAGCAGCTCTCAAAGAGAATTATATTATCTTTAAGAAAGCCATGCAGATGAAGAAACAGCGTGTCTTATCAGCTGTTTTTTGTCGACGAGCGCTTGTCTACGTTAGATGGAGCGAAACGGAAGATGCCATCTGCATCGACAGCCTACAAAAGCTTCAACGTCAGCAAGAGAGCGAGAACGAAGCAAGTGGTGCTGAGCATGAGCTTTTTCGCTCTTAACTTAGTTAGTTTTCTTGTTAGATTTAATTGCAAGCTTTCTTCTCTCTTTGTATCTTCCCATACTACTTTGTGTGATCTAAATTTAAGCTCATATTTACTTGGTGTGTATCTCTTTGGAAAAACTCATTTCAACTTTGATAGGCTCTAGCCTTAACTCCACAGCGAACAGCCATGCAATGATTAGGGTTCTGGGCAAACAGAGAAATGGGCTCAAGATTTGTCACTTAAATGCTCAGAGTTTAGCAAATAAAATAGAAGAGTTCCGCTACCTGTTTGTTAATTCCCAAGTAGATGTTGTATGTGTGTCCGAGACGTGGTTTGTACCTGAGCTTAGTAATATGTTATTTAGTTGTGATGGTTATGATGTGTTTCGTTCCGATCGTCGCAGTCATGCTGGGGAGTAGCAATTTATCTAAGAAAAGGTGTAAGGGGAAAAGTTATTCTTAAGCATCCAAATGACAGTCCTATAGAATACATTTTTCTTGAACTGCTAAACCCAATATGTGATACTAAAATGCTTATTGGCAGCCTCTACAGGCCTCATAAAAGCATTGACTGCTCAGACATACTTGACGTAATAGCGAACTTAACACTCGAATATACTGACATAATTTTAACAGGTGACATGAATAGTAACCTATTCACAGAAAGACTTCTGGCGGATGGTATGGAAGCAATTGGCTTAGTATCCGTAAACACAACAACGCCGACTCATTTTTCTAGAACAACGAATACATTAATTGACTTGTTCTTCGTTAATAAAAGGGAATTAGTATTACTATATGACCAAATCTCTGTACCTGCCTTTTCTAAACATGACTTAATATTTTTGACGTATAACTTGCCTATAAATAATTGCAAACAAACTATTTCGTACCGGAATTTCAATAACATAGACTTTGCCAGTTTACACGATGACTGCTGTAACTCCGATCTTGATCTCATTTATTCATGCCCCTCAGTAGACACCCAAATCCAACATGTGCAATATTTTATTGACATGGTGTACAACAAACATGTACCACTCAAGACCAGAGTTATAAGGCATACAGTCAAATCCTGGTTCAACAGAGATATAAAAAGTGCAATAAAATTAAGAGATAAGGCATACAAGAAATGGCAGAGATATAAGACTGAACACCTTCATAAAGCATTTATCACCAACAGACGAATTGTAAATGACTTGATTTTTAAGGCCAAGCGTAGCTATTTTAGTAATATGTTTAAGGGGGCAATTGACAGCAGACGATGGAAAGACATACATAAATTGGGGCTAGGAAAAGCTAAAACTGTGATAGATGATAGTATTGATGTTAATTCCTTAAATAATAAATTTGTCAATGTAAATGTCCCTGAATCCTTGTGTAACCCCTATGTGAAGTCTGAATCGTTTAACAAGTGTCAAAATAATTTCCATTTTAGTTCTGTGTATCAATGTGATGTATTGATGTCCATTCGAAAAGTTAAGTCAAATGCCACTGGCTTAGACGATATCAACCCTAAACTGGTCAAACTCATACTGCCATTTATAATAGGCCACCTCACGCATATTTTTAACACTGCCATTACTACATCTACATTCCCTAGGGAATGGAAAATTGCCAAGGTTGTGCCAATTGCTAAGGACAACGGAGACTTTCGACCAATAGCCATACTGCCATACCTATCCAAAGTTTTTGAGAACCTAATCGCAGAACAAATTAACAATTTTTAAAAGCAAATAAACTTCTAGTCCAAAATCAGTCTGGCTTTAGAACCAACCGTAGTTGCACCACAGCTATTGTAAAAGTAGTCGAGGACATTAGGTTAAAAATGGACAATAGTGAAGTCACATTACTGACGCTTCTTGACTTTAGTAAAGCTTTTGACACAGTGAACCATGACATACTACTCACCAAGTTATGTAGAATGTACAATTTTAGTCCAACAGCCACTAAACTAATGTCCTCATACTTAAAGCAACGAAGCCAAGTGGTTGTTACGGCAAACAAAACATCGGACTTGCTCTTAGTGTCCCGCGGCATTCCGCAGGGGATCAATATTAGGCCCACTTTTATTTACAATATATATTAATGACCTACCGTCCGTACTAACTACATGTAATGTTCATTTGTATGCTGATGATGTCCAACTGTATGTGAGTTCAAAACTTAGTCAAATAAGTAAGTGTATTGATATGTGTAATAATGATCTCCTGCATGTTAGTAAATGGGCCTGTGATAACGGTTTATGTATCAATCCGTCCAAGTCTAAGTGTCTTGTGATTTATAAAAAGAACCTAAATACAGATAATTTTCCTAGGCTTGGTGTCAATAACGTAGGAATTAACTTCGTGAACAAAGCAGATAATCTTGGCATTACATTTAACAAGACACTGTCGTGGAATGACCAAGTGAATAAAGCAGTAGGAAAAATGTACGGCGTACTAAGACAACTGTCAGCAACCAAACATTTTGTGCCAATGCAAACAAAAATGGTTATTGCAAAAGCAATGGTATTACCAATAATTTTCTATGGAATAGAAATTTTTGGTAATTGTGATGCTGTTAGCCAACGGAGACTAATTGTGGCCTTTAACAGTGTGGCCCGTTATGTGTATGGCCTGAAAAGGACGGACCACGTTACGGGACATGCCCACAAACTGTTCGGCCTCAATTTTTCTTCGTTGGTCAAAGTTAAAATTCTGGTGTTCGTACACAAAATTATCTACACGCAAAAACCTGAGTATTTGTTTGAAAACATTAAATTTGCTTCCTCACAAAGAGTAAAAAATCTTGTTTGCCTAAGAACCCGGTTAGCTTGTTCAGAAAGACAGTTTTATATTAATGCTGTTCGACTGTGGAATAGTCTTCCACATGTGTTTAAGACCATAAGAGGCGCACACCTATTTAAAAATACAATCATATCACACTTTAAAACAAACTTAAATCCACTCTAATCTATACTATGCTATTGATGCAATTTAGCTTAATTTTTTCATGTCACTATTTATAAGATCTTTGTTAATTTATAATGATATATATATACTCGTTTTGAATTATTTTTGTTTTTTGTCATAGTGATTAATGCTTTAATTTATAGTAGTAATACTGTAGCATTAAGAATTTCTCATTAATAAAATTAAAATTAAATTAAAATAAACCACAAACCGAGCCGGTCGCGGGTAAGCGCAACTTCCCCTTTCCCCTTTCTCTGGACCAGTAGATCTGGTGCGATAGGTAGGGTAGTTTATAGTTGTGAACCCAGAAGAAGGAATAAAAGCAAAGAACTAAAAGTAAATGAAGGTCAAACGTGTGATTATTTTTGCAAGAGTTATAAAAGTGCCAGTGTAAGTGAAACGTGTTGCGTGTATAACTCACTCACATCTACTCCGGTCTCAGGTGTTACCTTTGGTCAATACCAGGAACACACGAAGCCGGAGCGGACCAGAGGGGTTTGCCGCATTCTTGGTTCCACTTGCTGGCTGTCCACCGGAGCACCGGTGAGAATCTAGTGTTGAATATAACCCTGTTGAGTATGTTTCCGACCACGGTGGTCTTTTCCTCAGTAATCCTAGGGGTCCCAGCACTTTAACAAATTTCTTGTAAAGTGGCCCTGGAGAGACTGAGTCTACCCCAGCTATAGACAAACGCTACTTTACAACCTGCAAAAAGTTTTTCAACCGAACCCTGCTACAAACTCGTTCGCTCTACCGACTGTAGTAAACGACACCCACTTACAACACGAGCCCATTGAATTTCGCCCGAACGAAGTCGCAAGAGTTATTAATCAGGAACTAAACCCCAAAAAATCTCCGGGTCTAGACCTAATAACACCAAAGATGATTATTGAGCTTCTTTATTGTGCCGTCTGTGTTATCTGCCAGTTATTCAATGCGATCACACGACTCGGGCATTTCCCAGAAAGATGGAAAAGTCTATCATCATAATGATACCAAAGCTGGGAAAGGATCAAACAGTACCCTCGTCGTATAGACCTAAAAGCCTTTTATCGTGTCTATCAAAACTGTTCGAAAAATGCTTGATGACTCGTATTAATCAATTTCTGAACCTTCACAACATAATCCCGTCGCACCAATTTGGCTTTCGCCAAAACCACGGAACTATTGAACAGGTCAATCGCATAACTTCAGAAATTCGAGGCGCGTTTGAAAATCGAGAATACTGTACTGCAATTTTTCTGGATGTGGCTCAGGCGTTTGACAGAGTCTGGTTGGAAGGGCTGATGTATAAGATCAAATCAACGCTTCCACCAAACACACATAAGCTGTTAAAGTCGTACCTTTACGACAGGAAGTTTGCAGTAAGATGCAACACTGCAACATCAAGCGAACACCGTATTGAAGCCGGCGTTCCTCAGGGAAGCGTACTTGGGCCAACACTTTACATTCTCTACACAGCAGACATTCCTACATGCAGGGGACTTACAACTTCAACCTTTGCTGACGATACAGCTATTCTTAGCTGATCTAGATGTCCACTGCAAGCCACATCGCAACTCGCTCGTCATCTGGTTAACGTGGAAAATTGGCCATCCGACTGGCGAATTAAAGTTAACGAACAAAAATGTAAACATCTAACGTTCACCCTTAACAAGAAAGATTGTCCACCACTTACGCTAAATAATATCCCACTCCCGAAAGCAAACGAAGTAACGCACCTAGGAGTACACTTGAACCTGAAGGCTTACATGGCGCAGGCACATTGAAGCCAAGAGAACACAACTAAAACTAAAAGCCAATAGCCTCCACTGGCTTATCAACGCTCGCTCCCCGCTAAGCCTTGACTACAAGGTCCTGCTCTACAACTCTGTTCTTAAACCAATCTGGACCTATGGATGCCAGCTATGGGGTAGTGCGTGCAGCAGTAACATCGACATCGTCCAAAGAGCCCAGTCAAAGATCCTAAGAACTATCACCGGGGCACCGTGGTACGTTCGCAACGAAAACATTCAAAACGACTTAAACGTCCCACCAATCAAGAAAGTAATTGCGGACTACAAGAAAAATTACCTTGGCAAGCTGTCATCGCACCCAAACATCTTGCTAGAGGACTCTCAAACTCAAGCAGCCGATCCCGTCTTCGTCGTAATGACTTTCCGACCCAGCGATGAGTTGAGGTACGCGGCCACCAACTATTTGTACAACAACAAATAGTTAACTAAGTAATACTTGTAAGATTTGTAAACTTTTTGTTAGTTTCCCTATTATAAGGAACGATTCAAAAAATAAAACAAGCAATAAAAAAAAACAAGTAAAAACGTTGCAGTCGGACGCAACCGACTGCGATATACTTTGATACCAGTTCACATAGCTGTGTTAAGGATTCTGAGTGCAAATAGTAATATATGAGGGTTTTGGGTATAAAATTGGAGACTCTAGCTCAAAAACTGACAAAGATATAGAGGTGGGCGGTATAAGTGGGCGTGGCATCCAAAACATTGATGCAGATCTGTTACGGATGCCACTAACAATGTTCATACCAAATTTGAAGAGCCTAGCTCAAAAACTGAGAGAGATATAGCGGTGGGCGGAATAAGTGGGCGTGGCATCTAAAACATTTATGTACACCTGTTACGGATGTCACTACCAATGTTCATACCAAATTTGGTGAATCTAGCTTAAAAACTGGCGAAGATACATGCCTTCCGGTTTTTTTAGGGCGGTGGGGCATGTCCCGTTGTTTGGGGGGCGTGGCATCCAATGTTTTGATGCATAACTTTGTCAGATGTCAGTATCTCCCTTCATGTCAATTTTGGTGGCTATAGCTTCAAAACTGTAGAAGATACAGGCATTTTGTTTATAATTGAGGGGCGCTGGGGGGCGAAATAGGTGGGCGTGGCATCCAAACTTTTGATGCAGTTTTTGAGGAATGTTACCAGCTATCTTGCCATAAAATTTGGTGACTCTAGCTGCTACAATGTGGGATATATTTGTGTTTTATCGATTTGCACATCGAGGTGTATCGACTTGTTATCGATTTCTCGGGCCCCCTGAGGTCGTAGAGCCCTACATTTAACACTTTGTCTGACGAAGACATGTACCAAGATATTTGCAAAGTTGCAAGGCTCTAGCTTTAAGACGGACAGACACCATGACGGACATTGCACAAACCCAATATACTATGATACCTTTGGTATCAAAGTATAAAAAAAAAAAAAAACTTGAAAACTTACAGCATAAATTTCTGCTGCTGCTTGAAGCTCCCATGCAGTACCATATGTACATGAATTTGACATAGCGCACTCATTTTGTTCAGAAGAGCTATAACACTCTCCATTTAAATTAATGCTAAAGCAAGCAAAAGATTCCCAGTTGGTAACGACATGGGTTACAATATGTTGTCGTAGGGTGGCATGGAAGCCTTCCCTACCAAATAAAAGGTGGGAAATAGATCTAAAAAGACAGGCTCCATCACCAATTATGCTAACAACTGAATGCAGCACCAAAACACCATTTATATCTAAAGTTTTAACAGGCATATTTAATTTGGCTCAAAGTCAATTGACTACACTGAAAAACGATTGTTGCCACGTAACAGTGTCTGTACGCAAGTATAGAATTCAATAAAATTGAGTATACCAACTTATATTATTTCAATAGAATATTTAGACCGCTTAATTGTATTTGATTTTTAAATGCACTAAAGCAGCGTCTATACGACTATTAAATGAAATAATAAGCCAAATAGAAGACAACTATATATAATGTTGCTTCAATTGTTAATTCTAAAATCAACTAATTATTTTTGTGTTTTAAAAACAACAAAAGAAATTTAAATACGTTGATCGTTATTTAAATATTTAAATAATAGTTATTAAATATTTTTTATAACTTATCATAAAAATACGTATTTTAAATGAATTATATATATATAATATAATACGAAAATCAGAATAATAAATAACTCACTGATCCAAAAAGTAACTTTTGATGCTATCCTTTAATACAATTATATTAAAAAATCAGCTAAAACGAAACGTTACTTTCTTTTTTCACAATAAATATATACTAAAATGCATAACCAATTCCCTTACTATTGTATGTAAAAACATAAATTGGAAAATAGCATTACAGTTATTCCTCTAATCAACACACAGCGAGCTCTTACATACAACGCTTGTACTTAAGAGCTTGGTGTGGGTGGTACAAATTAGGCAATGCCATTCCCTTAAATGCAGCCTCTTAGTTATGCTTAACTTAGCTTATAAGTTCGAAGGAGGTAGGGATATTAAGATTTTTGTTTGACATGCAGAGCGTGCGAGTAAATGATCAACAACAAAAGCGCATGATTGTATTCAAATTTTTTGCACACATGCATAGATTCGCTCAACTGTGTATGCTGCTTGCGGTGATTTCTTGTGCTTCTCTCTATGAACTTACTGTGGCGACGAAATATACTGACAACTTTGTTTTGCAAGCAATCGATGAGTAAAATATTACAATATATTTATATCCTAATCCCAAAAACTGGGCAAAAAGGGTATATTTATTTTGTGCAAAAGTATATAACATGCAGAAGGAAGCATCTACGAACCCGATTTCAAAGACTATAAGAGCTAAAGACTTCAAATTTTGAACATAACTTCTTCTAAGCCATAGGCAGATCAAGTCAATATAGATCGTTAGGTTTATATATTAGTTATATAGATCGATATACACATGTAATCGGTAACGAAAAAAAAGGAATTTTAAAACTTTAAGAGTTAAAACTATGTATAACTTAATAAAATCTGTGAAATTATTGGTTCAAATGAATTAAATATTTCTAAATCTATATCCAGATATATTTTATATTAAGGTGTAGTCAGAAAAATTGCACTACTGCAAGTCATTTAAGCACAGAGTATCGTTAAGTCGGGATTTCTCGACTTAAGCCTATTTGCTTGCTTTTGTAATGCAACTTAATTTTATACTTTCATACCAAAGTATATTGGGTTTTTGCAATGACCGTCTGTCAGTAAGAATTCAACTTTTTTTTGTGTGTTAAGTTTTGTTTGATTACATTTCTTAAGATCCTATTTGTTAGTGTGTTAGTTTTTGCACGGTCTATATTTGGTGAACATGTTTATTGCTTTCATTTAGCTTGCTACAGATACAACAATGTATGCGTGCATTAACCAATATTTGCACTTGCATTTTTGTTAATATATATGTATGTATTAATATATATGTATGTACAAAATAATGAAAAATGCACGTAAATACCAACTAAAGTTACAAATGTCAGTTTGAAAATTATATCAAAACAACAATGGCAATAGGTATTTGTGTGTTAAATTTTGTTTGATAATTAGCAAGTATGTAGGTAAA
This sequence comes from Scaptomyza pallida, assembly GCA_018152965.1. Lineage (NCBI taxonomy): Eukaryota > Metazoa > Arthropoda > Insecta > Diptera > Drosophilidae > Scaptomyza > Scaptomyza pallida. The sequence goes on from JAECXP010000020.1 coordinate 9,532, forward strand.
ACCAATCGCGTAACATATTGGGAGCTGCCGAGCCTTTTCGACAACTTTGATTTGCTTAATAAAAGAAAAGTTTAAGTAAACCGGCACAATGTCTTAGTTTTTCACAATTATTTATTAAGCAGATCGCCTGACATTTAATTACAAAAGGCGCGCGACGCGTTATTTACATTTGTTCTTTTAATTTATTTTATTTCAATTTGCACTGGTCAATGCCTTGCTAATTGGCATTACACGCAACCGATGTAGACGAAAGACAATCAAAGAGTAATAAGCATGCGTGCTTGGCTTAGTTGGGTATGCAAGAAGCAAAGAAGAGAAGTGCAGTTATAGAATATATGACGATAGCTTTAGAGAGCAGCGCTGCTTTAAGCGCTTGCAAGTTAACAAATTAAGAGCGTACTCAGGCAGCAACAGCTGCTGCCCTAAACATCCTCCCCTCCGTTGAAAAACCCAGAGTTTTCAACAGGATCATTAACGGGAAGAATGACTAACTTGTTGACAGCTCGACGTGTTGTTCCAGTGGGCGTGCGAAGGACAGCGACGCGTACAACGCCATCATCTCCGTGGATGGTCTCTTCAACTCGAGCTAGGGGCCATTTTAGTGGGGGTAGATTTTCGTCCTTTATACTTGGATGTAAGTAGCATGCTGCCAGCGATCGAGACGGCTGCAGTTCAAAGATGAAAGGTCTGGCTCAGGGAGTGCAACGAGTGGTCTACCAATAAGAAAATGGCCAGGTGTCAAAACGTCAAGGTCTGCGGGATTTTCTGAAAGCGATACAAGAGGGCGTGAATTAATTATTGCTTGAATTTGGCACACCAAGGTGCGCAATTCATCAAATCCAAGAATCGAAGACCCCATAGCGCGATATAAATTATGCTTGGCTAGCTTAACTGCGGCCTCCCATAGGCCGCCGAAGTGGGACGATCGAGGAGGTATGAATTTCCAATCGAATCCATTCCTCAAGCAGTAGGCATGAACTGACTCGAGATGCTTTTCATTTAAGAACAACTTCCGCAGCTCCAGTAGCTCGTTTTTTCCACCAACGAAATTAGTTGCATTGTCAGACCAGATGCAGTTGGGTATGCCGCGAGTAGCAACGAATCGCTTAAGAGCGCTTAGGAAACCATCAGTAGAGAGATCCTTGACAAGTTCTAACCAAACAGCCTTGGTGGCGAAGCAAACAAAAACGCCTATGTAGCATTCCGAACCTCTGGCCTGTAATAAAAAGGGCCGCAATAATCAACTCCTGTGATCGTAAATGCTTGTGAGCTCTGGACGCGTTCTTTTGGTAGACTTGCCATGATGTGTTCAACAAGGCGTGGACGTGCTCTACAGCAAATGATGCACTTGCGCAGGGCTCGCGATACTGTTTTTAGACCGCCAATTGGCCAATACTGCGTTCGCATCGCAGCAAGAAGAGCTTGGGGACCAGCGTGATGGTACTTACGATGAAAGTAAGTTACGATAGATAATGTCAAGGGATGATTCTTCGGTAGCAAAATTGGATGGCGGGTGTCGAAGCCAAGTGTTGAATTCGTCAGGCGTCCGCCTACGCGCATTAAACCGAAGTCATCTAAGAACGGGCAAAGCGATGATATAATACTTGACGAGCTGACAATCTTTTCTTCTGAAGCTGAATATATTCTTCATGCAGATGAGCCCTTTGAACGACGCGAATAAGAATGTATGTCCCAAGACGAATGTTTTCTGCCGAGAGCTGCACCGATTTTTTTCCGCAGATTGATGAACTTGTGCACATAGCCAAAAATGCGCTGTGTGATTCCAAATGAGTTTATGTATTTCAACGATAGCGACATATCGCCATAATCAGACGTAACTAAGAGAATCTTCTTCCGAATATCCGGTAACTGGAGCTGAGGAAGGCAGTGTGCTGGCCATTGATCAAGATTTTCCTGCAAGAACGGAGGATCTCGCAGCCAAAGCGCTGAGTGCAATAGCCCCTTTGGTGATGCTCCCTTGGAAAGAATATCAGCAGGATTCATTGAAGTCGGCACATTTCGCCATTCCATATCCGACGTTAGCTCCTGTATGGCACAAATTCTATTTGCGACAAAGACATTGAATTTAGATGATTCTTCTAGCAACCAAGAGAGGACTACTGATGAGTCTGACCAGCAGTAAACCTTGCAGTTAAAAATCTTCATCTTCACTATTTCGGAGACCAATTGTGCAAGCAAGTGGGCAGCGCATAGCTCGAGCTTCGGAATCGTGATGGGTTTTAAGGGAGCGATACGAGCCTTTGAGCAGAGTAAGTGAGACTGCACCTGGCTGCGAGTTCGAGAGACAGTATAAATGCAGGCTCCATAAACTTGCGTCGCAAAATGCGTGTAACTCGAGTACCGCACTTGGAAGTAGAACGTAACAGGGAAATTTTGCGTGATGCATCTCAATAAAGTCGTCACAAAATTTCTTCCAGGCTGTAGCAAGGAGCTGGGGCAAGCTTTCGTCCCATGCTAATTTTTCTCTCCACATCCTTTGCAAAATGATTTTCGCTCTGGTCATTGTGGGCCCGATAAGCCCAAGTGGATCATAACATCTTGCTATGGTCGCTAAAATGGAGCGCTTCGTGCGACTTTTGCAGTCATCGTGAAGAGTAAACGTGAACAAGAAAGCGTCCTCGCGTGGCTCCCAAACAAGTCCGAGTGCCTTTGTGACGTCAACGTTGTCATCGAACTTAAGAAGACTTTCCCTTTCGCTATTTTGAATGTCGTTGATAACGTCTAGACGATTCGAGCACCACTTTCGAAGCCGAAAGTTTCCCTTAGACAAAAGCTTGGTAGATTGATCCATTATGTTGCGCACCTCCTGAAGAGAACTACCTCCTGAAATCATATCATCCACGTAGAAATGCTGCAGAACAATTCGTGAGCCTAGAGGGTAATCCAAACTTTGGTCCTTAGCTAGCTGATGCATAGCGCGTATGGCAAGGAATGCGGCGGGCTTAGTTCCATAGGTGACAGTATTCAACTTGTAGCATTTTATATCCTCTTCGGGAGAGTCACGCCACCTCTAAGTATAAATAAAAATGCCTGTATCTCCCACAGTTTCGACGCTATTACCACCAAAGGTAGTTGCTGTCATTTGACACAGATGTGCATCACAAATTTGGATATCACGCCTGACCCCTTTGCCTGATATTTATATCCAAAGCCCCAATATATTACTATTTGCACACAGAATCTTTAAGACAACTATGTAAACTAGTATCAGAGTATAGCGCAGTCGGTTGCGTCCGACTGCAACGTTTTTACTTGTTTCATTATACATTTTTAAAAAATATTTTTTAGTTGGCTAAAATTAAAACAAAATATACTAGCCTGATACTTTTTTGATACAATATTTTTATATATATATATTTTTTTTTTGTCGATTTGTGTGTTGAAAAAAATGAAAAATTTCTGTTTTTTCCGTATTTTACACCCTTAAACTGCCACGCCCACTCAAAATTTTAGTGCAAAAATTTCTTTGGGGATATTCAAACATTAATCCGAATTTTAAGTCAATAGCTTTAAAATTACGCCCCTAGATTGGTACACAGTGCAACGGTTACAGAAACAGAGTTAGATAACGATTTTCAGGGCTACACAAGGAACATTTTGTTTTTAGTAAGTGTTACTATGTGTGTCTCTGTTCCTGGTGGTATTAACCTACACTAAAAAAAAAATTAAGAATTTCAATCTTGAAACACAACTTTTCGAACTTATTTCTCGTGCGAGACCGAAAATTCTTGAATCAAGTATGAAACGTTCTAAACGTTCTAGATCGTACTTGATTTAAAGTACGATTTTTTTTTTTTTTTTTGAAGATGGGCAATTTTGATTTAAGTACTCCTTGAACTCGATTTATAAGCTCCTCCTTTGATACATAGCGACGTGTGCTGGTGGAGGTGGTTTTTTTTTAAGCTTCCAATCATTCCTCGTGCTTTAAGTAGAGATGTAGGGAAGAGAAGAAATTAAGAAAAAGCCGTTATAAATTGTTGTTCACACTTACCCGTGACGAAGGCTGGCGAAAACCCTCAACTGAACCCTCCACGAGGGTGCCGGCTGGGCAATGGGCATCATGCTACCTCGAAACAAACGATGGGTTAGTGGTGCCATTTGCCTTGCAGAAGGGAAGAGCGGCGTCCGGCAACGGGCATCACTGCCTGACTAGGGGGAGCTCTACACCACTCAAAGGCCTCTGCACTACGAGGGTGTGGAGCGATCCTATGTTAGGCATGGATGACTGACGGAGGGGAGCCCCAAACCACTCAAAGGCTTCGGCACTGCGAGGGCGAGGGGTGAACTAATGCAACCCATGCCACTCTTCCCTAAAACAAACAAAGGTACCGCTTATATACTCACCTGCGTAGCGGTAGTATGATGCTTAGCTAAGGTGAGCGCTTTGCCACTCAAAGGCTTCGGCACTGCGAGAGCAAGGCGCAAACTATGGTCTGAGGTCCTTGGCAGTAAGGATAAAATGCTATGGGTAGACTCCCCAGACATAAAAATCATGATGGATACGACGGACGGTCACACACGGGTTGGGATGTCAACCACCGGCGGGCACGGGGGGGAGAAATCCTCTCTGCGTGTCGCCAGCAACCCCTCCGTACTGGTTGGAGCAGGCCAGGACGGTTGCATAGCTACTGCCAATACGAACTCGAATACAAACAAGCCCAAAATGTGGCGCGATACCGCTGTCCTTGGAGACTCGGATTGCGACTCACGAGGGTCTCTTACGTCGGAGGTGGAGGTTCCATGTTCTTCCGGCCCAAAGAGTACCAGTACCACTAGTAGGGCTCAAAAGGTCAAAGGAGGGCATAAGGCCGCCCTTAAGATCCGTGCGCGACTCGCAGATTGTAAGCGAAAACTTACGCAAGATAAGATCCGCAGCAAGAAGTGGGCTGACGAAAGGATCGAAGAGGGTGGGTCTCACTTCGAGAAAAGGGGGAACATGGCGCCCGAGAACGCCGGTTTTGCCAACAAGGTGGAGGAGCAACTGGCCGTCAAACGCCAGCGCTCCGCTGAAACCGCAAAAGCAGAGGTACCAGCTGGCAAGCGGCCCTGCAAAAAGCCAATGTCGCGGGCTAAACCGACGGCCAGCGATGTAGCGAGGCGACATCTCGTCGTCGCGCTCATCGACCGGAGCGACCCAAATGGCAAAATGAAGCCCGAACAGTGGAAGAAGGTGGAGGCGCTGCTGTTCGATGCGCTTCTAAGCCGGATGGGCGAACCGGAGTCGCTTCCCATCTCTTTTGATGGAGCGGGCTGGCTCTTAAGTGTCAAAATCCTGAGCTGCAAGGATGACCACACTCTGAAGTGGGTCACCGGCGTCGTGGCTGCTATGACCGCCCCGTGGGATGGTGCTCAGCTAGAGGTAGTGGACAGAACCTGCATTCCGTCCGTGCCGAAGGCAAAGGTGCTCTTCCCAAGGGTCGTCTCAGCGGACCAGGCGTTGCAGCTATTGAAGTGGCAGAATCCGGACGTGCCAACGATTGATTGGAAAGTGATCCATGTTGCGAAACCCGATACCAAGGGCCAGCAAATGGTCATTCAGATCACCAGGAACCTTGGATAGCTTCGGGAAACAAGGATTCTGGGCTAAGACACCCGAATTACAACTTATTCTATCCAACAACAGTGAGTAGAGCAAGGACCGCGATCCTAGTAAGAAAGGGTATCTTTGCTTACTTATTTTCTAATTACAGTACTGACGATCTCACGGTGGTAGCGCTAGAAAGTGGCAAGGATGAGCCTATCCTGATGGCATCATGCTCCATGGCGCATGACACCAACGCACCCCCTGAAGAGCTAAGTCGACTGGTGATGGAGACCGAGCCGAAGAAGCAGTCCCTCACCATCGGAGCAGACGCCAACGCACACCATACTGTATGGGGAAGCAGAGACATCAACGATAGGGGTGAGTCACTGCTAAATTTTATCTGACAAACTAATCTTAAGAACAAGGGGGAAGAACCAACATATGTGGGTCCTACCTCCTCTAACGTCTTAGATTTAAGCCTCGGTAACGAATACCGTGGTTAAGGATTGGAGAGTCCTTAGCAGACACTCCTTTTCAGACCACAGGTACATTCAATTCCGGATTAACTTTGAAAGAATAGTGCAAAAGAAAGTGTACAGGAACCCGCGTAACACAGACTGGGAGCAGTTTGAAAAAGAGGTTGAAAGAAACCTTTCTCGACCGCCTAAGATAGCCTCACCTGATAAATTAGAGAAGTCCCTGGAGACACTCAATAAAAATCTTTTGACGGCCTATCATAAGACGTGTAAACCATCCCGAGAGAAGAAGAGACACAAGCCCCCGTGGTGGACTCCAGAACTCAAAGGACAAAGGGAAGATGTACTAGAACTCTTTAAACTAGCAAAACAAGCAGAAGAAGAGCTAGTATGGAACGAATACAAAGTACGGCTACGTGACTTCAAGAAAAAAGTCCGAGAGGCCCATTTCCCTAACTGCACAGAAGTCCACTCAAACGGACAAATGATATCTCCAACCACTAGAGTGGAAATTATATTTTACCACAACCACTATCAGGGAAGTAAAATGCGGCACTCCCCAAGGAGGAGTGCTATCTCCACTATTGTGGAACTTGGAGGTAAACGGCCTCCTAAAGAAATTCAAACGGAAAGCACCAAAGATAACTGCCTATGCGGACGACATAAGCATAATTATCACGGGCAAATGTCCATCGACAATCAGCCATGTCATGGAAAACACACTAAAAGAGATACTAGCATGGACAACGGAAGCCGGTCTAAGTATCAACGCGGACAAGACGGACCTCATCTTCTTTACCAAGAGATACAAGGTACCACGCTGGACGCCCCCCAAAATAAACCATAAACCGCTGATACCTAAGGAGAGTATCAAATATCTGGGAATAGTATTGGACAGCAAGCTGAGCTGGAAGCTCAATGTAGAAGAAAGGGTGAAGAAAGCCACCAATGCACTCTACACATCGCAAAAGATGTTGGGTAGCCCTTGGGGTCTCTCGCCAAGACTAACACATTGGATTCTGATCTCAATTGTGCGCCCCATACTACTCTACGGAATACTGGTATGGTGGAAAGCCAAAGAGAAATCTACGTACCTAAAACGATTGGAAAAAACCCAGCGACATGCACTAATGTGCATCACAGGGGCGCTGAGGACCACTCCCACGAAAGCACTACAAGCCATATTGAATGTCAACCCAGTGGACATACAGGCCCGCCTAGTAGCAAAAAAGACTGCTCAACGTATTTGCACGATAGGTAACATGACAATACATAACTACGGGCACAGTACAATTGGAATAGGGACTCGGGTCGAAACAGACTACATGATCCCAAAAAACAATTTTAACTTCACGCCCACGCTCTTAGGAATAGATGATTGGCGCTCAGGAGCAGAGCAGACAGCAATCAACGTATACACAGACGGCTCAAAAATGAAAGAGGGGGTCGGCGCAACAGTGTACTGCGCCGAACCACCCTTGAGTCTGTCCTATAAATTACCAGACCACTGCAGCATATTCCAGGCGGAGATATTCGCAATAAGGAAAGCGGCGGAATCTGTCTTACAAACGAAGGTAATATATTCGTTGACAGCCAGGCAGCAATAAAAGCCTTACAGTCGCACTTCATAACATCCTGAGATGTCCTGGCGAGCAGGGAAGCATTAGATGCACTCAGATACTGGATTCCCAGCCATCAGGGCTTCGAAGGCAATGAAAAAGCCGACTCACTGGCTAAACAAGGAGCCACGGGACTCAACAGCCACACGGCAGAAATTCCGATCTCCCTGCGAACGCTACACTCACCACTCACACATGGACACAGGCAAGGGATTCGGCAGCACAAAGGTGGACAAACACCTACAACTGCAGGATCTCCAAAATAATGTGCAAAACATACAGCGACAAGCTATCGCAATACATGCTGAAACTACAAAGGCATGATTGCCGCATGCTTACGGGACTCCTGACATGCCACTGCCTCGTCGCAGTACATGCAAAAAGGCTAGGCATGACGGACAACGATGAATGCAGGAAATGCAAGGAATCAGGTGTCAAGGAAACACTAGAACACCTACTTTGCAGCAGCCCCGCACTGGCAGCAAAACGCTTACAACACATCCAGGCTCCCTTCCTGGCATCTCTTGAGGAGGCCAGCAAGCTGGAACCAAACAAGCTTCTAGCGCTTGCCCGAAGCATACTAACGCCGCAGGACCACACAACTAGATAGTCCAAGATATCCAACCGCTGGCCTCACTAAGGACCCTCAGTGGTCTATGTGTGACACTTCCTCCGGGATGGGTCAGCCGGTCCTACCTAACCTAACCTACCCGTGATGAAGATTCGAACCTGAGACCTCTTGTGCATGCGGCGAATGTCTTATCTGTTGAGCAAGATCCGTAAACAATCCTATTGCAGCTAATAGATAGTTTAATATAAGTATTTTGTACTTATATCAAGCTTAAATTGTCCTATTTTATGGTTTTTATTTTGCTGTTAATCTCTGTTTAAAACAGCAATCACAAAATATTAAAATAAAATACTTTGTAAATATAAAGAAACGAAATTATAAAATGGCGTGGGTGGGATTCGAACCCGCAACTCGTACTTGAATCAAGATTAAAGTTCACCTATACTTAATTCAAGTTTATTTGGGATTAGATCAAGATTTTTATTCTTGAATTTCCCTTTTAAGCAGAGCTGCAAACCGGTCCGGAACCGAACCCTGTGGACCCGGTTCTCTGCGGGTTCCTCGCTATGGGGAACCGAACCCTGAACCGAACCCAAGCAATGTATCGGAACCGTTAACCGAACCGGTTCCATTTTTATTTAAGGGTTCGGTCCAAAAAAAAATATATGCTTATTATTTGAGTGTAATTTTTGTTACAATCGAATTTTCATATGTTACTGAGTAAAGAGGAGACAAAATAACACGAATAACATAAATACATATGTATTTACCTACTAGATATGTGCATCTGTCGCTAGAGTGAAGCACAAGCTGAGGGTCTGATCAAGAGCGAGCACGCAAATTCTAAGTACATGCATTTTGTATACAGGCTGTGCGCGCCCGGCATGAAGCCCGAAGCTCGGCCACAATTTCATGGAAAAAGGTTATGCATGTACATACATATGTACATCTGTTAAAGCTTCTGCGTCAGCCTGACGCCACAAAAAATAAACCCGGCACTCTGTACAGAACTGAGTTAGCTTTGAGTGCATACATAGAAATGAATCGAATACATATGTACATATATTTATGCACACTTTTCGAATGCGTTTTGATCTTATATTAATATGTTGTTGTGGTTTGCTCGCAGTCGGTGCGCAATTCGGCATTAAGGCGCCACAAAATTGGTCATCACGCGGCGGCACCAGCGACGACACCGTTTGGTTCTATTGGTTGAAAATAAAAAGCAACGGCATAAAAAATGTGCAAAGCGACGAACCCGGGTTTGGAACCGAACCCGAGGTTTCAAAATATTCAAAACCTGGTTTTGGAATCTCTTCGATTTTTGAACCTAGGGTTCGGAACCCGAACCGAACCCTGGCCGTTTTTTCAGGGGTTTGCAGCTCTGGTTGTATCTGTAGCAAGCTAATATACATATATACGAGTTGACAAAATCAAAACAAATGAGTTTTTTTCTTTTCTTCTTTGTGCCCATGACAATTGATTTACGACCCCAGCAGCGTTTGTTGTTGTTGTAAGTGTTGTTGTTGCTTCTTTTTGTTGGTATCATTGATTTAAAACAAATCAATTAAAACATAATTTGTTTTTGTACACCAGAATATGTTACGCGATTGGTTTTACTTACATACTTGCTAATTATCAAACAAAACTTAACACATAACTTAATACCTATTGCCATTGTTGTTTTGATATTATTTTCAAACTGACATTTGTAACTTTAGTTGGTGTTGCAAATGCACATATGTACATACATACATACAAACATTCACATGTGTGTACCTACATTTTACATTGTTTTGTTAATACATATATTTAAAAAAAATCAAGTGCAAATACCGTGCAAATCAAACACACTGTTAGTGTAGAAAATTAAGAAATGTATTTTACATTTACATATATACGTAATAATGCATAAACCTGGCATAGATATGTACATATGTATATTCATGTAATTTGTATTTTTTTTTTTTTATATCGAGCACTTAGTGCGTAAATAATTAGTCTTGAACATCTTTGTATTGTGGTAGATTTTTTAACTTGCTGCTTATCTAAATTAGACAAAACGTAACACATAAACATTATTGATATACAATTTTGAACAAGCAAAGCAAAACATATAAGTTTGTATGCATTTGCATCATGCTCTTTGCATAACGCTCTTGATTCCAAACCCAAAGAGCGTTTAAGACTTAACAGAGCGCGCGTCTCTTTTATAACCGGCGTTAGATATTAAATATTTTGCGTTCACTCTCTTTTTTATGCGCGCGCTTTGCATGAGTTTAATAACCCTAATTAGCCGAAATCTGTAACAACAAAGGCGCATGATCAGAGCGAGATTTGAAAATAATTTGTTATCCAGCATCGAGAATGAAGAGCGATGCGCGCGCGTGTACAAGTTTTAAGCCGCCTCTTTGGTTTTGGGACCATGAGCGCGACTCACACGTATGACGCAGACATGCGTAGATTCGCTCTATTCTATGAATGTATTTATTCATGATGCAGGTGTTCCTATGCCGACTGTCACCATAACACGAGAATGAGGGAGTCGGAAAGCAAGTAAGAAGGCTTTAGTTGTGTAATCCCGACTAAAAGATACCTTGAATTTTATTGACTTGCAGAAGTCCAGTTTTTCTTGACTAAACTTTAATATTAATTATCTTCGGATTTAGATATAGAAAAATTTTGCCCTTTTCGACCAAATTTTCACAGTATTTATTAAGTCAGTCATAGTTTAAATTTTCATATTTTCAAAATTCCCTTTTCTTTCGTTATCGACTACATCTGTATATTCGCTCAGAATAGTTATCGATAGTTTGAAATAAACTTGATTTGCCTATGGCTTAGAAGAAGCTATGTTCTTTATATGAAGTCTTTAGCTCTTATAGTCTTTGAAATCGACGCGTGCATACATAGGTTAGACAGACGGAAGGACAGGCAGACGGACATGGCTATACCGACGAGGTTGTTGATGCTTTTTTAGTAAATATGCACTTTATTGGATCGGAGATGCTTCCTTCTCTCTGTTACATACTTTTGCACAAAACAAATATACCCTTTTTTACCCAGTTCATGGGATCAGGGTATAAAAATATCAGTAAATGCAAAAAATTTGTTCATGCTGTTTTTGTCTATCGCTTTCGGCTTATGCACATACGAAATTGGTTTCCTATGATTGAAAGCAATTGCAACAACAAACAAGTAAGAAGGCTCCAGCCGAGAAATCCCGACTAGGACATACCCTTAACCCGATACTTAACGCTTACAGTTATTTATGTGTATTAACTCAGTGACCAATATAACCAAACTTCATACTGAGATATCTCCGATGTTTTTGAGCCGATTTAGATCAATTTTTTTAAATGTTTATTATTTTATTTGTAGATTCAAGCCCCATTTTCACAATTTTGAAATTAAAGATTTTTTTTTAAGTCTCAAATTCTTATAGTCTCTAAGATCTACGCGTTCATACAGACAGACAGACGGACAGACCGACAGACGGACAGACGGTCAGACAGACATGGCAAGATCGACTCAGCTGTTAATGCTGATCAAGAATATATATACTTTATGGGGTCGGGGATGCTTCCTTCTGTCTGATACATACATTTGGACAAAACCATTATACCCTTATTTACCCATTTTATGGGTTAAGGGTATAAAAATGACTGAGAGCAATGCGACTGGCTTAAGAGAGATCAATTTACAGAAATAACTGTAACCCTTTCAGCTCTCAGAGATTCTTAAATTTTACTTCAGTGTGCCATTTTTGTATTGGCTTATTTCATTTATAATTTAAAACCGAACATGAGCGGATATTGGGCACCAGTGGCACCTCAGCAATATTATTTGCCGGCGCAACAGCAGCAGCTGCAGTTCCAGCTACAGCAGCAGTTCCAGCCACAGCAGCAGTTCCAGCCACAGCCACAGCAGCAGTTCCAGCCACAGCCACAGCAGCAGTTCCAGCCACTGCAGCAGCAGCTGTTCCAGCCACTGCAGCAGCAGCAATTTCAGCCACAGCTGCTGCATTTTCAGCCGGAGCAGCAACAGCTGTTTCAGCAGCAGCCATTGGTACAGCCACTGCAGCGTCAACATCAGCTCCAACGACAGCAGCAGCAGCAGCCACAGCAGCAGCAGCGGCAACAGCATCAGTTAAGGCAAGTTAAAAAACCTTTGAAGCTGCGGCAGCAACAGAACCTTAAATCGCTGCATCAGAAAATTTTTAATTTAAACAAAAAATTAAATTTAATAATTAAAAAGCAAAAGCAAATAGTAGTGCAAAACAAAAAAGCAATTGAAGCAATGAATTTGGAGATAAAAAAAACAATGCAAGGAGGAGTTGCAAAAGTTGCAAAATGAGATGAATGTTTTAAAAATAGGTTGAGAACAATTCAACTCATGTTGCAGCTTCTGCAACTCCTCCTTGCATTCTTTTTTAACCCCAACTTCATTGCTTCAAATGCGTTTCTGTTTTGCACTGCTATTTGTTTAAATGCTTTCTTATACAGCGATTTATGTTTTGTTGCTACCGCAGCTTCAAAGGTTTTTTTTAACAGCCCCAGCCGCAACAGCCTCCGTCAAAGCAGCAGCCATTTCATCAGCATCGGCTTGGATATATTTATATTTTTATTTTAAAAACAGTATTTTTTTAAATATAATTTAATCTGTAATCAATTTTCAACAAACACTAAGAAATTGAATCTTAAGAAATGTAATCTATTAGTACATAAATACACATGCTGGGAGTTTGACCGCGAGCGAATTTACAATAACAAAATACATGAGCTTTTTTCTTTTCTTCTTTGTGCATTTGATAATTGTTTTTCGAATCAAGTTGCGTTTGTTGTTGTTAGTAAGTGTTGTTGTTGGGCTCGCAATGCTTCTTTTTGTTGGTATCATTGATTTAAAACAAATCAATTAAAACATAATTTGTTTTTGTACACCAGAATATGTTACGCGAGTGGTCTTATCTACATACTTGCTAATTATCAAACAAAACTTAACACACAAATACCTATTGCCATTGTTGTTTTGATATTATTTTCAAACTGACATTTGTAACTTTAGTTGGTGTTGCAAATGCACATATGTACATACATACACATGTATGTACGTGCATTTTCATTATTTAGTACCTACATACATATGTATTAACAAAAATGCAAGTGCATATATTGGTTAATGCACGCATACATTGTTGTATCTGTAGCAAGCTAATCTATATATATAAAATAGTTTGTCCTAACTGATTGTTGAGAGGCCCACAGCCTAAACGATAAGAGCTAGAAGGCTGAAATTTTCACATAATATTTCATGCAGCTTGAAAGTGAGCACTAAGAAAGGATTTTTAATTTGGATTAAATTTTGAACAACTCAATTAATTGCATTAATCACTTTACCTCATTCCACCACTCTGGCGCCTCATTGTCGCACAAGCTGTGAGTTTCAACGCCGCCGAGGTTTCAAACAAAAAAAATAAAAAAATGACCCATTCCACTTTTGCCGTCTGTAGATGTGTCTCTCTCCGTTATTCTCTTTCCTTCTTTGTGCCTTTGACAATTGTTTTTCGAATTAAGTAGCATTTGTTGTTGTTGTTGTTAGTAAGTGTTGTTGTTGCTTCTTTTTGTTGGTATCATTGATTTAAAACAAATCAATTGAAACATTATTTGTTTTTGTACACCAGAATATGTTACGCGTTTGGTTTTACCTACATACTTGCTAATTATCAAACAAAACTTAACACACAAATACCTATTGCCATTGTTGTTTTGATATTATTTTCAAACTGACATTTGTAACTTTAGTTGGTGTTGCAAATGCACATATGTACATACATACACATGTATGTACGTGCATTTTCATTATTTAGTACCTACATACATATGTATTAACAAAAATGCAAGTGCATATATTGGTTAATGCACGCATACATTGTTGTATCTGTAGCAAGCTAATCTATATATATATAAAATAGTTTGTCCTAACTGATTGTTGAGAGGCCCACAGCCTAAACGATAAGAGCTAGAAGGCTGAAATTTTCACATAATATTTCATGCAGCTTGAAAGTGAGCACTAAGAAAGGATTTTTAATTTGGATTAAATTTTGAACAACTCAATTAATTGCATTAATCACTTTACCTCATTCCACCACTCTGGCGCCTCATTGTCGCACAAGCTGTGAGTTTCAACGCCGCCGAGGTTTCAAACAAAAAAATAAAAAAATGACCCATTCCACTTTTGCCGTCTGTAGATGTGTCTCTCTCCGTTATTCTCCTTTCTTCTTTGTGCCTTTGACAATTGTTTTTCGAATTAAGTAGCATTTGTTGTTGTTGTTGTTAGTAAGTGTTGTTGTTGCTTCTTTTTGTTGGTATCATTGATTTAAAACAAATCAATTAAAACATACCTATTGCCATTGTTGTTTTGATATTATTTTCAAACTGACATTTGTAACTTTAGTTGGTGTTGCAAATGCACATATGTACATACATACACATGTATGTACGTGTATTTTCATTATTTAGTACCTACATACATATGTATTAACAAAAATGCAAGTGCATATATTGGTTAATGCACGCATACATTGTTGTATCTGTAGCAAGCTAATCTATATATATAAAATAGTTTGTCCTAACTGATTGTTGAGAGGCCCACAGCCTAAACGATAAGAGCTAGAAGGCTGAAATTTTCACATAATATTTCATGCAGCTTGAAAGTGAGCACTAAGAAAGGATTTTTAATTTGGATTAAATTTTGAACAACTCAATTAATTGCATTAATCACTTTACCTCATTCCACCACTCTGGCGCCTCATTGTCGCACAAGCTGTGAGTTTCAACGCCGCCGAGGTTTCAAACAAAAAAAGAAAAAAATTACCCATTCCACTTTTGCCGTCTGTAGATGTGTCTCTCTCCGTTATTCTCTTTCCTTCTTTGTGCCTTTGACAATTGTTTTTCGAATTAAGTAGCATTTGTTGTTGTTGTTGTTAGTAAGTGTTGTTGTTGCTTCTTTTTGTTGGTATCATTGATTTAAAACAAATCAATTGAAACATAATTTGTTTCTGTACACCAGAATATGTTACGCGATTGGTTTTACCTACATACTTGCTAATTATCAAACAAAACTTAACACACAAATACCTATTGCCATTGTTGTTTTGATATTATTTTCAAACTGACATTTGTAACTTTAGTTGGTGTTGCAAATGCACATATGTACATACATACACATGTATGTACGTGCATTTCAAGTTTGAAGTCTCTAGCTTTAATAGTCTCTGAGATCGGCGCGTTCATACGGACGGACAGACAGACGGACAGACAGACGGACAGACAGACATGGCTAGATCGACTCGGCTGTTGATGCTGATCAAGAATATATGTACTTTATAGGGTCGGAGATGCTTCCTTCTGTCTGTTACATACTTTTGCACAAAACCATTATACCCTTATTTACCCATTTTATGGGTTAAGGGTATAAAAATGCAAGTGCATATATTGGTTAATGCACGCATACATTGTTGTATCTGTAGCAAGCTAATCTATATATATAAAATAGTTTGTCCTAACTGATTGTTGAGAGGCCCACAGCCTAAACGATAAGAGCTAGAAGGCTGAAATTTTCACATAATATTTCATGCAGCTTGAAAGTGAGCACTAAGAAAGGATTTTTAATTTGGATTAAATTTTGAACAACTCAATTAATTGCATTAATCACTTTACCTCATTCCACCACTCTGGCGCCTCATTGTCGCACAAGCTGTGAGTTTCAACGCCACCGAGGTTTCAAACAAAAAAAATAAAAAAATGACCCATTCCACTTTTGCCGTCTGTAGATGTGTCTCTCTCCGTTATTCTCTTTTCTTCTTTGTGCCTTTGACAATTGTTTTTCGAATTAAGTAGCATTTGTTGTTGTTGTTGTTAGTAAGTGTTGTTGTTGCTTCTTTTTGTTGGTATCATTGATTTAAAACAAATCAATTGAAACATAATTTGTTTCTGTACACCAGAATATGTTACGCGATTGGTTTTACCTACATACTTGCTAATTATCAAACAAAACTTAACACACAAATACCTATTGCCATTTTTGTTTTGATATTATTTTCAAACTGACATTTGTAACTTTAGTTGGTGTTGCAAATGCACATATGTACATACATACACATGTATGTACGTGCATTTTCATTATTTAGTACCTACATACATATGTATTAACAAAAATGCAAGTGCATATATTGGTTAATGCACGCATACATTGTTGTATCTGTAGCAAGCTAATCTATATATATATAAAATAGTTTGTCCTAACTGATTGTTGAGAGGCCCACAGCCTAAACGATAAGAGCTAGAAGGCTGAAATTTTCACATAATATTTCATGCAGCTTGAAAGTGAGCACTAAGAAAGGATTTTTAATTTGGATTAAATTTTGAACAACTCAATTAATTGCATTAATCACTTTACCTCATTCCACCACTCTGGCGCCTCATTGTCGCACAAGCTGTGAGTTTCAACGCCGCCGAGGTTTCAAACAAAAAAAATAAAAAATGACCCATTCCACTTTTGCCGTCTGTAGATGTGTCTCTCTCCGTTATTCTCTTTTCTTCTTTGTGCCTTGGACAATTGTTTTTCGAATTAAGTAGCATTTGTTGTTGTTGTTGTTAGTAAGTGTTGTTGTTGCTTCTTTTTGTTGGTATCATTGATTTAAAACAAATCAATTGAAACATAATTTGTTTTTGTACACCAGAATATGTTACGCGATTGGTTTTACCTACATACTTGCTAATTATCAAACAAAACTTAACACACAAATACCTATTGCCATTGTTGTTTTGATATTATTTTCAAACTGACATTTGTAACTTTAGTTGGTGTTGCAAATGCACATATGTACATACATACACATGTATGTACGTGCATTTTCATTATTTAGTACCTACATACATATGTATTAACAAAAATGCAAGTGCATATATTGGTTAATGCACGCATACATTGTTGTATCTGTAGCAAGCCTGCAGTTCGATTTGGAGCGATCGCTTCCAATGCAGATCTGAGTTCAGATCTGAAAATGCAGGCATGAAAGCAGACCTGAATTTGCATCGAAGGCCGCAGCGAACGTCGCAGCGTTCGCAGTGGCCGTAGCTTGAGAGCGATTCGGAGAGCGCGTGAAGTGAGAGCGTATTACTCTCATTGCAACGAAAATAACAACACTTGTGTTAACATGTTCAAGCGTAAAGCAATCGAGAGAAAATCACAGTTATATATAGGATGCAAATGCAAAAATAAAACACGCAACGGTTTTACATGTTCGGCGACTCTAAAGCAGTGTACTTGTGATATTTGTGATTTGTTGCTGTTCTTTTGCATTCGGCAATTTGTGTCTCTAATTTTTCAATACACTTAAAAATTTTGTATTTTGTTTATTCTTTTGTTGTGAACAGTGTGTGAAAGCAGGTAATAATCAAAATAAGTGGTAAGCGTACACTCCGTAGGTTAAGGTTGGTAAGTTTCTATTCCCAAAATGTTGGGGCATTTGTTAATTAATAGTGGAATTATCTATTTCAGAAGGTATACCCGTTTACGAGCAGTCGGGAAATCCAGAGCAGAAGTTAAGGACGGCCCTAAAGCGGTAAAAAAAACCGCATATATAAAATGTCAACAAAGAGCGCAAATAAATAAAATTAATTATTAAAAATATGTAATCACTTTGTGTCAATAATTTTATTTTCCCAATTAAAGGCCTGCAAGCATGCGCCTTCGCTTCACTTTTCAGGGCTGCAGCATGCCTGCACATTGTAGGCATGAGCCTTCGCTTCTCTTTTCAGGTCTGAAGCATGCCTGCGTCGTTGCATGCATGCACCTTCGCTTCTCTTTTCAGGTCTGAAGCATGCCTGCGTCGTTGCATGCATGCTGCCCTAGGACAGCCCCGGGTTAAATTCATGCCTAAAACGCGTGTTATTGCATCGAACGAGCATGCATGGCCATGCTTTTTGCATGCGTGTTTCATGCATGTTTCAGGCCTGAAAAGAACTGCAGGGAAGCTAATATACATATGTATATACGAGTTGACAAAATCAAAACAAATGAGTTTTTTTCTTTTCTTCTTTGTGCCCATGACAATTGATTTACGACCCCAGCAGCGTTTGTTGTTGTTGTAAGTGTTGTTGTTGCTTCTTTTTGTTGGTATCATTGATTTAAAACAAATCAATTAAAACATAATTTGTTTTTGTACACCAGAATATGTTACGCGAGTGGTCTTATCTACATACTTGCTAATTATCAAACAAAACTTAACACACAAATACCTATTGCCATTGTTGTTTTGATATTATTTTCAAACTGACATTTGTAACTTTAGTTGGTGTTGGAAATGCACATATGTACATACATACACATGTATGTACGTGCTTTTTCATTATTTAGTACCTACATACATATGTATTAACAACAAGTAAGAAGGCTCTAGTCGAGAAATCCCGACTAGGACATACCCTTAACCCGATACTTAACCATTACAGTTACTTATGTATATTAAATCAGTGACCAATATGACCAAACTTTAAAATGCGATATCTTTGGTGTTTCTGAACCGATTTTGATCAAATTTTTTAAATGTTCATTACTTTATCCGTAGTTTCACACCTCATTTTCACAATATTGAAATTGAAGATTTTTTTGTTATCGATCACATGTGTATATCGGAAACCAGAAATGTTATCGACAATTTAAAGCAATTTTGATCTGCTCAGGGTATAGGAGAGCTTAAGTTTCAAGTTTGAAGTCTCTAGCTTTAATAGTCTCTGAGATCGGCGCGTTCATACGGACGGACAGACAGACGGACAGACAGACGGACAGACAGACGGACAGACAGACGGACAGACAGACGGACAGACAGACATGGCTAGATCGACTCGGCTGTTGATGCTGATCAAGAATATATGTACTTTATAGGGTCGGAGATGCTTCCTTCTGTCTGTTACATACTTTTGCACAAAACCATTATACCCTTATTTACCCATTTTATGGGTTAAGGGTATAAAAATGCAAGTGCATATATTGGTTAATGCACGCATACATTGTTGTATCTGTAGCAAGCTAATCTATATATATAAAATAGTTTGTCCTAACTGATTGTTGAGAGGCCCACAGCCTAAACGATAAGAGCTAGAAGGCTGAAATTTTCACATAATATTTCATGCAGCTTGAAAGTGAGCACTAAGAAAGGATTTTTAATTTGGATTAAATTTTGAACAACTCAATTAATTGCATTAATCACTTTACCTCATTCCACCACTCTGGCGCCTCATTGTCGCACAAGCTGTGAGTTTCAACGCCACCGAGGTTTCAAACAAAAAAAATAAAAAAATGACCCATTCCACTTTTGCCGTCTGTAGATGTGTCTATCTCCGTTATTCTCTTTTCTTCTTTGTGCCTTTGACAATTGTTTTTCGAATTAAGTAGCATTTGTTGTTGTTGCTGTTAGTAAGTGTTGTTGTTGCTTCTTTTTGTTGGTATCATTGATTTAAAACAAATCAATTGAAACATAATTTGTTTTTGTACACCAGAATATGTTACGCGATTGGTTTTATCTACATACTTGCTAATTATCAAACAAAACTTAACACACAAATACCTATTGCCATTGTTGTTTTGATATTATTTTCAAACTGACATTTGTAACTTTAGTTGGAGTTGCAAATGCACATATGTACATACATACACATGTATGTACGTGCATTTTCATTATTTAGTACCTACATACATATGTATTAACAAAAATGCAAGAGCATATATTGCTTAATGCACACATACATTGTTGTATCCAGAGCTGCAAACCGGTCCGGAACCGAACCCTGTGGACCCGGTTCTCTGCGGGTTCCTCGCTATGGGGAACCGAACCCTGAACTGAACCCAAGCAATGTATCGGAATCGTGAACCGAACCGGTTCCACTTTTATTTAAGGGTTCGGTCCAAAAAAAATTTATGCTTATTATTTGAGTGTAATTTTTGTTACAATCGAATTTTCATATTTTACTGAGTAAAGAGGAGACAAAATAACACGAATAACATAAATACATATGTATTTACCTACTAGATATGTGCATCTGTCGCTAGACTGAAGCACAAGCTGAGGGTCTGATCAAGAGCGAGCACGCAAATACTAAGTACATGCATTTTGTATACAGGCTGAGCGCGCCCGGCATGAAGCCCGAGGCTCGGCTACAATTTCGTGGAAAAAGGTTATGCCTGTACATCAGCGTCAGCCTAACGCCATAAAAAATAAACCCGGCACTCTGTACAGAACTGAGTTAGCTTTGAGTGCATACATAGAAATACAACATGGAATAAGTGTGTGCCCTTTATTGATCTTTATTTGCGCATAAGCGAAACTTCTGCCATGTTGGCCTGCTTAATAAGCTAACAATAATTTAATGAAAATGTTTTCATTAAAAGTCAACAAATGTCTTTTCATTTTTTTTACTCGACGAACCCGGGTTTGGAACCGAACCCGAGGTTTCAAAATATTCAGAACCCGGTTTTGGAACCTCTGCGAATTTTGAACCTAGGGTTCGGAACCCGAACCGAACCCTGGCCGTTTTTTCAGGGGTTTGCAGCTCTGCTTTTAAGTACGTTTTAGACTTATTTTAAGATTTCCTAAGTTCAAAACGTACTTAAATATTTTAAGTACGAATCGAGATAATTCTAGATTAAAAATATAGATTTTAGAACGTCATTTTTTTTTCTGTGCACATTTTTGTTTTTATGGATTACCGTATCTATCAAACAATTTTCTTAGTTCTTCTATGACATCTGATACTGCTTTTCCCTTAAGCTGGCTAACATTCAAGAAATTAGAGTACGCGTCAAAAACTGAGAGAAAATTCCTTCCCCCATATTCAAAGATATCCATTCCTGCCATATGAAAAGGATATTCCGGAGTTTCGTCTTCTAACAACGGTTCTTTTTGGTTGTTTCTCCGAAACTTTTCACATGTTTCACAAGCGTACACCAATTCTTTAACCTGTGCATTCATGTTTGGCAAATAGTAAAGTTTACGTGCTCGGGTAAGTGTTTTTTCAATACCTAGGTGAGGCTCGTGAGCTTGGTTAAGAATTTGGCTTTGTAGCTTAGTTGGAACTATAAGTCTGCATGAGCGAAACAGAAGCCCTTGTTCAAAATGTAACTCAGATTTAAATTTATAAAATTGCTGGCAAAATTTGTTAACTTTATGAAATGATGGCCATAATTTTTCAATAAAATTGAGAACCATTTGATAATCTTCATCACCTTCCAAAACCTCCCTATAGCATTTGTAGGTTTCTTCTGAGAGACACGCTGCACGAGTTACTATATGAATAACATTTGCTAATTCTAAAATTTCCATTTCTTCTGGTAGTTGGGCACAGACAATCTGCTACCAGCATTTCCCTTCCCGGTACATATTTAACGGACATTTTGGGATACTTTAGTAAATAAAGTAGCATTCGCTGTAATCGCATTGTCACTGAATCAATGTCTCGTTGGACTAAAACTTCTAGGGGCTTGTGGTCACTTTCTACCCATAAATTCAACTTGTGTTTTCCTGTATTGAAGTTTGTCAGGGTTGTTTTAACCCACACCATTTGACTCCGCCGCAGTACTTTAAGTAAAGTTTCATCATGTTCGTCAAAACTATCTCCTAAAATTCCTATGTCGTCAAAATATATGATTACATTTGGAATGTCTCCAAATATTTGTATCATGTTACGTTGAAACATTTCAGGAGCGCTATTGATTCCAAATGGAACACGATTAAATTTGTATATTCCGAATGGGCTCATAAATGTCGTTAGGTCAGAGCTCACTTCATCAAGTTCCATTTGCCAGAACCCCTGACACAAGTCTAAAACAGAAAAAACTTTTTTATGGGATAATTATAACATAAAATCATCTATCGTTGGTATTAAATAATGCTCGCGTTAAATCGCCTCGTTTAACGGTTTAGGGTCCAAACAAAGTCGCAGTTTTCCATTGGCTTTTTCAACTACCTGTAAATTATTCACCCAACTGGTGGGATATGTCACCGGTGAAATAATATTTTCCTTTACCATAGCGTTTAGCTCTTTTCCAATGCCGGAAGCAAACTTTGTGGGAACCTTTTCTTATAATGCAGTACTGGACTGGCATCATCCTTTAAAATTATTGACTGCTTGTTTGGTAACTTGCCAAGTCCCTGAAATAATTGCTTGAATTTTTTTACAAGCCCCTCTTCGGTATTAGGGAAATTACATACTGTATCGATATTTAAATATTTAATGAGATTTAATTCAACAGAGGATTTTAGACCTATTAACGGTTCACATTTCGTGTCAACAACTAAAAATTCAATACATTTCTCAAGATGTGAATTTAAGTCATAACAGTTAGCTATAGCTATTCCATAATTATTTACTTTAACATTATTGTAATCAAAAATAGGAAGGTTTTCCTTTTTAACTTTAAGCTTTAACTTTTTAGCTATACCTACTGGAATAAAATTGACATCCGCGCCAGTATCCCCTTTAAACGTAACAAATTGTTCATTGGTTTTTAATGTTTTCGTCCATCTATCACTTTTAAATCCACACTCGCTTATTCTTAAAATTAAAACGTTATTGCTTACATTTACATTTTGCTTATTTTCATTATTTTTACCTGGTTTTACCCAATAAGCTGTGGCTCCGGATGATGTCTAGCGCTCCACTTCTTTTACGCTGTTGATTTCTGTGTCCTAATTTTGTCCTAATTTTCCACAAACATGGCATGTTATTTCCTTGGCTCGACACTCAGACAAATGTTTTGGATTGAATAAGGCTCCACAATTATACCACTTCCTAACGACTGCGTTGATTGCCTTACTCTCCACTGCGTCACGGTTCAGGTTTTGCAAGAACTCGTTGTTTTTGGCAGCTGCTTCAAAGGCTTTGCACTCGTTGACGATATCCTCCAGGCTTTTATTTTTTGATTCCAGTAGTTTAAGTTCCAATTTTTTATCATTGATCCCAATAATAAGGCGATCAGACGGCATTCGCTGTTCATAAGACTTGCCACAGTCACATTTGAAGTCACACAACTGTACCTGCTTGCGAAGTTGTGTCTCAAATTCCATAAACGGCTGGCCCTCATTCTGCAAGATGTTGTTGAATTTGTAGGACTCCATTGTAATGTTTTTTAATGGAGTGCTATAGTTGTCAAAAGCCTTGAGTACATCTTCCAGGGAACGGCTAACAATTGCCGCAGATGTCGTAAATGAGTCTGATGACGCTATGACGGTGCCCACCATGCCGCTTGCAGATCCATCTTTTGGAAACATAACGTTGTATATTTCCGTTGCTTTAGACCCGGCCAACCATAAAAACATGGCTATCTTCTTTGCCTCCGGCTCCGCATCTTTGCCTTCCACTTAGGCCACTCGTTTGCCAAAATTGAGCAGTCGATTTCCTGCAATACACGTTCCATTATGTGCTTTAATGCTAACCGCGTTTAATATTTTTACTTCTGACACCATATAAGATGCTCCAATTGTAATGATTAAAATGGATTAAGTTTTTTATTAATTCAGATATGGTTGAGACGATGCTCTCGTGATCCCGGAAAGAGCAAAAGTGCGCCGCTTAGCTATGGTACTTAATGCTATCGATATATATACATTGTTGGCAATTAATCTAACTTATATCGACCTGCGATATATTTAATATTATTACATTCGATATATTTAGTATTATTGCAGTTATTACACGCATTTAATTCGCGTTCATTAAGTGCACACATACAAAGGTCCAAAGCCGCCGGCAACCCGCAACAATACGAACATACTAAGTTAAGCACTTAAAACATACATATGTTGAAGTGGTCTGGGTCGGCAACTTAATTCAACCCCACAATAAACACGAATTATTTTATTTATAATAAACAAACACACCACTTTTATTTAATATTGTTATACAAAAAAAACATATATATTACAACTTATTTGTCGCCGAACAAGGTAAACAAACTTCCAATAATCGATAGTCAGCAAATCAAACTATCGTTTAACATATTTAATACGTACAAAAATCCAACGCAACTGCAACCTTAATTGCGCTCCAAGTGGGATTCATCAACTTAGTAAATAGATAGATAACAAGATTTTAACAAAAATAAAACAAAGAAAATCCTAATTTTTATACATTCAACAATATTCAAAATAATAATAATAAAAAAAAAGATTGTTGTATAAAATTGATATTTTTATCTTTTGAATTCTGTGTTTTCTTATTTATATTTTAATATTAAAAGGATATTTTTTATTACATATCTTTTGGCGGACAACTTATTTAATTTACTGTCTTATTATTTGTTATTACCACTCTCCGGTGTTCCAATAACAGGTCGAAAAGAAAATATAAGTAAATAAATAAAATTGTTAAACTAACATTTCCAACCTGCTATCTTGCTTCCGTTGTGCGTTCTAATATTGTTGCTGCCTGTACTGAGTTCCAAGTAACTTGGCACACAGTCTAGTTCCTATCTGTTGTTAAGGCATAGTATGTCCACAGGGCCCAAAAGGACTGATAAAAAGACAAATCCAAAATCAAATCTTCCGTCCATCTCGTCCGCTCCATCAGTGTCGAAAAAATCGATTGGTGTTTCGAAAACCCAATACAACAAGGGGAAAATACTAAATTAAATCCCATTTCGCGTCTCAAAAAAGATCAGTCCGTTCCAAGCGCACATCCGAAAAGGGAATTAAGTTCCAAGTTCCCGTGGCGTAGTCCGGTAAAGACCAGATCTGTCACAAGAAACCACACAATGCCTTTGGCAAACTTTATTTCCGTAACAGACAAACTTATCCAGTTTGAGGCTCGCGTAATAACTCCTGCATCCGAAGATGACAATATTTTTACATACGAGATTCGCCGCGATCGTCTGCAGTTATTTTGGGAAAAGGTTGAGACGGAGTATGCATTGTGTTCCAGTGCACTCAGACAGGAGGGGAGCAGCGATGAAATGACTGTCATGGAGGCAAAATATGATCATTGCTATTCGATTTACGAAAAATGTCTTTCGCGCTTGAAGGGCCAAATTGAGAATGCGTCCGCGTCCGAAAGGGTTGAAACACCTGCTCCGTTGCCCTTCTCTGGGGGCTGCCGTCTCCCTCCGTGTGACACAGAGGTGTTTCACGGAGACTACCTGCGCTGACTCCGGTTGAGAAACTATATCATCTCCACTCAAAAACAGCGGGTGAGGCCAACGAAATCATCTCCAAATTCCCTTTTACCAACGATGGCTTTGCAACTGCGTGGGCAGCACTTTGCGAGCGCTTCGAGAACAAACGGCTGCTTGTCACCAGCCAACTTAAAATGCTGTTCAACCTGTCCCCGGTTAACCACGAATCTGACGCAGCAATCAAAGACCTTCAGAGCACCATCCAACGATGCTTGACTGCGCAAGAGCATTCCAATATCGACGCGTCTTCCCCGTTCACTGATTGTATTTTAGTCTTTCTGTGTTCTTCAAAGCTGCCGAAGCTCACTCTTTCGCTATGGGAGCAGTCAATTTCAAATAACTCAGAAATTCCAGCTTGGCACGATTTAAGTTCATTCCTCAACGAACGCTATCGCTCGCTCGAAGCCATTGAGGACGTGAAGCCCTCTTCCACGCCAATCAATTCTGCCGCACCCACTTCCCGAAACCATCTACCCCCTAAGAGGGTAAATTCTTTCGAAGCGCTAGTAATTCCGAAGAGTAAGACTTGCGACTTATGCTCCAAGGAGAATCACCCTGTCCGACTGTGCCCTCGTTTGCTTGAACTGTTTCGCAAGAGGTCACCAGCTACGAGAGTGTACGAGTGCGCATAATTGCAAAAAGGCGTCACAACACTCTACTACATCGAGGCGACAGTGGCCCGGCCACTTCGTCTAACTCCAACTCAAGTTCGAATTCGAATATACAGTCCACTTTTTTCCTTTCCGCGGCAAAAGTGCGAACTTATTTTGCCGCAAACGAGCATAGTGTCCTACTCGGCACGGCGGTTGTAAATGTATGCCATCGGGGATGCATGGATACCGCTCGTGCTTTAATCGACTCAGGCTCAGAGGCTACATTCATCTCTGAGCGATTGTTCCACTTGATAAAGCTGCCCTTCCAATCCGTGCAAGCTCAAGTATCCGGGCTGAATCAAGCAGTGGCAGCCCAAGTTCAAAAGTTATGCCATTTCACTATAGGCTCTCCTAAAAAGCCCAGGTTACATATAGAGGCATCAGCGTTCGTTCTTCCACAGCTGGCGGGTAACTTACCCTCAGCTTCCATTCCAAAAAGTTTATTAAGAGACCTTCCAGCTATTGAATTAGCTGATCCTACCTTCCATCAGAGCTCACAAATTGATTTGCTGATCGGCGCGGATATCCTTCCGTCTGTCATTTTAAGCGGGTCTCATGCAAATATTTGTGGCTCGCTCCTTGGGCAAGATACCGTGTTTGGCTGGATTCTCACCGGCCCACTTTCGAAGACTGTACCGCGGTCCGTTTCATCATTCTAGACGAGAATTTCGGCCAACGAAGGGCTGAAACTGGACCAGCTTATTTCCAAACTTTGGGAGGTGGAGGATGTTCCCGCGAAGCTGGTCAAGGAAGCCGACTCCATATCTGTGTCAAATTTTGTCCAAACGACTACACGTAACGAGTGTGGCAGATATGTGGTGACCGTTCCATTCCGAAATCCGGATGACATCGTCTAAGCTCACTCAAGGTCTATTGCACTCGCCCAGTTCCTTAAAAACGAGATCCGTTTATCCAGAAACGCCATTCTTGAAGAGCAATACAACTCCGTGCTCCAAGAATATCTCGATATGGGTCACATGAGAGAAATCTCACTCCAAGGCATCTCCGCCAAATCCAATTTTTATTTGCCACACCACGCAGTATTTAAACCTGATAGCACCACTACCAAGGTGCGGGCTGTTTTCAACGCCTCCTGTCCTTTCTCAAATGGAAAGAGCCTGAATGATATCCTTCACCCAGGCCCCATTCTTCAGTCCGATCTCACGATGCAGATCCTAAAGTGGCGATATTTTCGGTATGTCTTCAACGCCGACAACACGAAAATGTATCGTCAAATCCTGCTTGACCCCTTGACACTCCGTTCCAGCGAATCCTTTTTCGGAAGGCCGACGGCGAGATTGGGGACTTTGAGCTCAACACCGTCACCTTCGGGGTAAACTGTGCCCCATTTCAGGCGCTCAGGGTGCTTCTGCAACTCGCGGAAGACGTACGCTTGCAGTATCCTCTCGCAAGCAATGTAATTTCAGATTCCATGTACGTAGTTGACATACTCGCTGGGACAAACACGAAGACAGAGGCCGTTACGACCATCGCGGAATTGTGAAATGCCTTGGACAGCGCGGGATTTCCCCTCAGAAAACGGACTTCTAACGCTAAAGAAGTTCTTCAAGACATCCCCAAGGAGCATTTATTATGCGAGGAATTTTTAGAAATCGACGAGTCAAGTACGGCAAAGACCCTAGGTATACGCTGGCAGGCGCGCAGCGACGAGTTCTTTTTCATGCCTGCTGATGCTGCCGTTCAAGGTTCGTATACAAAGCGGGTGGTCCTGTCCCAAATCTCAAAATTGTTCGATCCAGCCGGGTGGCTGGCGCCTTTCGTCATTCGGGCTAAGATCTTTATGCAGGAAATCTGGCTCAAACAATTGGAATGGGATCAGCCATTGCCATCGGATCTTATCAGCAAGTGGCAGGAATATTTTGAAAGCTATCCCGCTTTGAGGGAAATTCGCATTCCGCTCTGGTTGCGTATTGAGCCACAAGGGAAGCTGCAGGACCTCGGATTCTGCGACGCTTCGGAGCGTGCTTTCGGGTCAGCAATCTATGTCCGCTTCGAAATGGCCACTTAAGTAACCACCCATCTCCTTACTGCCGAGACGAGCGTAACTCCAATGAAATCTTTGTCAGTACACCGTTTAGATCTGTGCGGGACAGTCTTACTAGCTGAACTGTCTTTAGCTTAAGCTTTTCTATTGGACAGATTCCACTATTGTGTTGTCCTAGTTGGATAAACCCCCCTGCAAATGGACAACTTTCGTTGCCAACCGAGTAGCAAAAATTGCAGAGATTAGCGGCAGTTCCAAATGGTCGCATGTCCGATCGGAACACAATCCGGCAGATCTTGCGAGAAGAGGAGTCCGAGCGCAAGATCTGGTAGACAATTCTCTGTAGTGGCACGGTTCCAATCCCAGATACAGAATTAGAGCAGCGCACTATTGAATGCAATTTACCAAAGCTGCCTGCCTTGCCCGATTTTCTGAGTATTTTCTTCGAATTCCAAAAAGCGCTTCGCGTTATCGCCTATTTCCGGCGGTTTATTACGAGATGCAAGAAACTTGCCAATCCGAATACAATCGAACTCAGTTCCAGTGAGTTGTCAGAAGCTCAAGAGCTGCTGATCCTTCTTGCGCAACGTAGGTATTACGCGATCGAGGTTAAAAGTTTGACGCTTAAACAGCAAATCCCTGTCTCAAGTCACATCCGTAACTTGAATCCGTTCCTTGACAGCAAGGGAATTCTAAGGGCCTGTGGACGAGTGAGAGCGTGTCAATCGTTACGCTATGATGAACGCCACCCCGTCATTATGTCTTTTTCGTCCAACTTTGTAAGGTTGTTAGTTAGGTTCACCCATCGCATATCCTTGCATGGGGGAAACCAGCTTACAAAGCGTCTCGTCCGTTCCAAGTTATGGGTCCCAAAACTAAAGATTCTCGTCAAGTACATTATCAACTCCTGCAAGGTCTGCGTTATATATCGGAAAAGGCCACAGACTCAGATGAGGGGAGATCTTCCAACGGAACGCTCCTCCTTCTCAAGACCTTTTACGCAAACAGGTGTATACTTTGATGGACCCTTAGACGTGAAAAATTACACCGGTCGCACAAGCGGTACGTGTGTTTATTCGTGTGTTTTAGTACGAAAGCAATTCATCTGGAGGCGACATCGGACCTTACGACCGAAATATTCCTTGCGGATTTCTCCCGATTTGCAGCGTGGCGTGGGTGTCCACAACAGATGCACTCTTGGATAATGGCAAAACCTTCGTCGGGACGGAGAAAACTCTATCGAGCGACTTCCTTAAAGCAATAAGGGCTGGTGTGATCTCCAAACACACCCACCAACCAAAACATCTCCAGGCATTTCAATCCACCAGGCGTCACATATGGGAAACCTTTGGGAGGCTAGGGTAAAGAGTTTCAAATCGTTGTTCTACAAGACCACATCCACGGTCAAATCACGTTTAAAGAACATTCGACCTAACTGGCCAAGATTTAAGAGTGACTCAACATGAGGCCAATCTCTCCGATGTCCGACGATCCTACGGTCCTACTTGCCCTGACTCCGGGCAATTTCTTAACAGGTGGCCCCCTTCATTTTTGTCGCCGAACCAGAAATACATGAAAAGGCCACTTCTATTCTGAATCGCTGGCAACGCTTGAAGGCTCTCCACCAACAATTCTGCTTCCGTTGGAATGATGAGTACCTTAAAGAGCTCCTTAAGTGATATGGTCGTTGTAAAAGAAGATTGCCGACAAACGAGAGGCGCCCTGGTCGAGTAACCCTGACCATTCCTGGCAGTGACAATATTCGCGTGGTAGATGTGTTCACCACTCGTGGCACCATACGTAGGCCGATCGCAAAGCTTATCCTTCTTCCGATGGAAGATAAAATTCCTGAGCGCTCATTGAGCACGTGACCATTGATCCTTGAAATCACTCGTTCTGTGCTGTCCACGTACCTCAGTGTTAATTGTCAATTATCAGTAATATACATCTATATATATTAAATAGATTGTCCTGATTGTTGAGAGACCCACAGCCTAAACGATAAGAGGGTAAAATTTTCACAAAATATTCCATTCAGGTTGAAAGTGAGCACTAAGAAAGGATTATTAATTTGGACCACTCCTTCGAGTACCTCCCATGAATTTGTCACTACCTCATTCCACCACTCTGGCGCCTCATTTTCGCACAAGATGGGAGTTTGACTGCGACCGAGTTTACAAAAACAAAACACATGCGCTGTGACGCACTTGCTGATAATTGCAAAAACAAAACACAGAGTTTATGTCTCCGTTTTTCTCTTTTCTTCTTTGTGCCTTTGACAATTGATTTACGACCCAAGTAGCGTTTGTTGTTGTTGTAAGTGTTTTTGTTGGGATCGCAATACTTCTTTTTGTTTGTGTCATTGATGTAAAACAAATCAATTAAAACATAACTTTGTGCGCCTAGAAGAGTTTTGCACACCAGAATATGATACGGGGGTGGTTTTACCTACATACATTCTAATTATCAAATTCAAACAAAACGTAACACACAAACACAAATACCTATTGCTATTGTTGTTTTGATATATGTACATATGTACATAATTTTCGAGCTGACATTTGTAATTTTGGTTGGTGTTGTAAATGCATATATGTACAGACAAACATACCTACACATGTAAGTTAACACCGGGTGGAACTCTTGCCCCCCTCTACCTCTTATGCCATACACATGTTGCGGCGCCGACATAATTCACCAGAAGTTGCTATGTTCAATATTTTTCTTTATAATTCCCAAATGGTTTAAGCTTCTACGTATAGACAACCTATATTTTTCTCTATAATTCCCAAATGGTTTATGCTTCTACGTATAGAGGCAGCATAAAGTAATCAAAATCCTGGCATAGTAAGCTGAATTCAGCAGTTGTTGAATCCCGAACGTAGAAACTTTAAAATAAAAAGCATCTACATAAATGGCATACCGCATCTTTTTATTGAAGAATTTGGAACATGTCTCTCAGCCGTTCTGCCAAAGAACAAAAGGATTCGTTATCAGGTAGTCACAATGACTGTCATAACTGGCGCCCGAGCAGTCCTCTCTCTGAGAGTAGACCCGCAGTAACAATTAAAATACAAAAAAAAAAAACGGAAAAAAGTGAAAACAAGAAAGTAAAAAGTGATGTTTAGTGATGTGCTGTGCTGTGTTGTGTTCTCTCTATGGCAAATGAAACAAACAAGTGAATAGGATGCAATTTACCACTGCGGCAATCTGATTAGCGTTAATATTGTTAGCTTATTTGCGGGTTAAAAATAATGAGTGCAAAATGTTTCAACTTTAAATAAAAACAAGTAAAAACGTTGCAGTCCGACGCAACCGACTGCGATATACTTTGATACCAGTTTACATAACTGTGTTTAGGATTCTGAGTGCAAATAGTAATATATGAGGGTTTTGGGTATACAAATCAGGCAGAAATGGTAGACATGACATTTATCTGTGGATGGATGGCACTTTCTATCCCCCTATCCAGTTTGGAGACTCTAGCGCAAAAACCGACAAAGATATAGGGGTGGGCGTGGCATAAAAAATGTATGCATTTTATGTCACAAACAATGTTCATACCAAATTTGGTGACTCTAGCTCAAAAACTGAAAAAGATATAGAGGTGGGCGGTATAAGTGGGCGTGGCATCCAAAACATTGATGCAGATCTGTTACGGATGCCACTTATAATGTTCATACCAAATTTGAAGAGCCTGGCTCGAAAACTGAGAGAGATATAGCGGTGGGCGGTATAAGTGGGCGTGGCATCCAAAATTTGTACGCACACCTGTTACGGATGTCACTACCAATGTTCATACCAAATTTGGTGACTCTAGCTTAAAAACTGGCGAAGATACATACATTCCGGTTTTTATTAGGGCGGTGGGGCATTTCCCCTTGTGTGGGGGCGTAACATCCAATGTTTTGATGCATAACTTTGTCAGATTTCAGTATCTACCTTCATGTCAATTTTGGTGGCTATAGTTTTAAAACTGCAGAAAATACAGTCATTTTTGTTTATAATTTAAAGGGGGTAAGGGCGGAATAGGTGGGCGTGGAATCCAAACTTTTGATGCAATTTTTTGAGGAATGTTACCAGCTATCTTGCCCCCAAATTTGGTAACTCTAGCTGCTCAAATGTGGGAAATACTTGTGTTTTATCGATTCGCATATCGAGGTGTATCGACTTGTTATCGATTTTCCAGGCCCCCTGAGGTCGTAGAGCCCCAAAATTAACACTTTGTTTGACGAAGACATGTACCAAGATATTTGCAAAGTGGCAAGGCTCTAGCTTTAAGTGTCGAAGGTGTCGAAAAAGTTGCGTTCATACAGACAGACGGACGGACACCATGGACCCACAAGGATTTCACGACCGTAACTTTACCCTTTTCCGCTTTTTATACTTTGATACCAAAGGTATCATAGTATATTGGGTTTTTGCAATGTCCGTCATGGTGTCCGTCCGTCTGTCCGTCTGTCTGTATGAACGCAACTTTTTTCGACTCCTTCGACCCTTCATTTTTGTCGCCGAACCAGAAATACATGAAAAGGCCACTTCTATTCTGAATCGGTGGCAACGCATGAAGGCTCTCCACCAACAATTCGGCTTCCGTTGGAAGGATGAGTACCTTAAAGAGCTCCTTAAGCGAACTAAGTGGCAAGCACCTTAACGAAACTTGCGAATCGGTGATATGGTCGTTGTAAAAGAAGATAACCTGCCGACAAACGACAGGCGCCCTGGCCGAGTAACCCTGACCATTCCTGGCAGTGACAATATTCGCGTGGTATATGTGTTCACCACTCGTGACTCTAGCTCAAAAACTGAAAAAGATATAGAGGTGGGCGGTATAAGTGGGCGTGGCATCCAAAACATTGATGCAGATCTGTTACGGATGCCACTTATAATGTTCATACCAAATTTGAGAGAGATATAGCGGTGGGCGGTATAAGTAGGCGTGGCATCCAATATTTGTATGCACACCTGTTACGGATGTCCCTACCAATGTTCATACCAAATTTGGTGACTTAAAAGCTTAAAAACTGGCGAAGATACATACATTCCGGTTTTTATTAGGGCGGTGGGGCATTTCCCCTTGTGTGGGGGCGTAACATCCAATGTTTTGATGCATAACTTTGTCAGATGTCAGTATCTACCTTCATGTCAATTTTGGTGGCTATAGTTTTAAAACTGTAGAAAATACAGGCATTTTTGTTTATAATTTAAAGGGGATGGGGGCGGAATAGGTGGGCGTGGCATCCAAACTTTTGATGCAATTTTTTGAGGAATGTTACCAGCTATCTTGCCCCCAAATTTGGTAACTCTATCTGCTCAAATGTGGGAAATACTTGTGTTTTATCGATTCGCCTATCGAGGTGTATCGACTTGTTATCGATTTTCCAGGCCCTCTGAGGTCGTAGAGCCCCAAAATTAACACTTTGTTTGACGAAGATATGTACCAAGATATTTGCAAAGTTGCAAGGCTCTAGCTTTAAGTGTCGAAGGTGTCGAAAAAAGTTGCGTTCATACAGACTGACGGACGGACACCATGGACCCACAAGGATTTCACGACCGTAACTTTACCCTTTTCCGCTTTTTATACTTTGATACCAAAGGTATCATAGTATATTGGGTTTTTGCAATGTCCGTCATGGTGTCCGTCCGTCTGTCCGTCTGTCTGTATGAACGCAACTTTTTTCGACACCTTCGACCCTTCATTTTTGTCGCCGAACCAGAAATACATGAAAAGGCCACTTCTATTCTGTATCGCCGGCAACGCATGAAGGCTCTCCACCAACAATTCTGCTTCCGTTGGAAGGATGAGTACCTTAAAGAGCTCCTTAAGCGAACTAAGGGCAAGCACCTTTACAAAACTTGCGAATCGGTGATATGGTCGTTGTAAAAGAAGATAACCTGCCGACAAACGAGAGGCGCCCAGGTCGAGTAACCCTGACCATTCCTGGCAGTGACAATATTCGCGTGGTATATGTGTTCACCACTCGTGGCACCATGCGTAGGCCGATCGCAATGCCTATCCTTCTTCCGATGGAATATAAAATTCCTGAGCCCTTTGAGGCAGAAAGCTCATTGAGCACGTGATCATTGATCCTTGAAATCACTCGTTCTGTGCTGTCCACGTAACTCAGTGTTAATTGTCAATTATCAGTAATATACATCTATATATATAAAATAGATTGTCCTGATTGTTGAGAGACCCACAGCCTAAACCAAAAGAGGGTGAAATTTTCACAAAATTTTCCATTCAGGTTGAAATTGAGCACTAAGAAAGGATTATTAATTTAGACCACTCCTTCGAGTACCTCCCATACAAGAAATGTCCTGAATTTGTCACTACCTCATTCCACCACTCTGGCGCCTCATTTTCGCACAAGATGGGAGTTTAACCGCGACCGAGTTTACAAAAACAAAACACATGCGCTGTGACGCACTTGCTGATAATTGCAAAAACAAAACACAGAGTTTATGTCTCCGTTTTTCTCTTTTCTTCTTTGTGCCTTTGACAATTGATTTACGACCCAAGTAGCGTTTGTTGTTGTTGTAAGTGTTTTTGTTGGGATCGCATTGATGTAAAACAAATCAATTAAAACATAACTTTGTGCGCCTAGAAGATTTTTGCACACCAGAATATGTTACGGGGGTGGGTTTACCTACATACATTCTAATTATCAAATTTAAATAAAACGTAACACACAAACACAAATACCTATTGCTATTGTTGTTTTGATATATGTACATATGTACATAATTTTCGAGCTGACATTTGTAATTTTGGTTGGTGTTGTAAATGCATATATGTACATACAAACATACCTACACATGTAAGTTAACACCGGATGGAACTCTTGCCCCCCTCTACCTCTTATGCCATACACATGTTGCGGCGCCGACATAATTCACCAGAAGTTGCTACGTTCAATATTTTTCTTTATAATTCCCAAATGGCTTAAGCTTCTACGTATAGACAACCTATATTTTTCTCTATAATTCCCAAATGGTTTATGCTTCTACGTATAGACAACCTAATCAAAATCCTGGCATAGTAAGCTGAATTCAGCAGTTGTTGAATCCCGAACGTAGAAACTTTAAAATAAAAAGC
Organism: Scaptomyza pallida; assembly: GCA_018152965.1. Classification (NCBI taxonomy): domain Eukaryota; kingdom Metazoa; phylum Arthropoda; class Insecta; order Diptera; family Drosophilidae; genus Scaptomyza; species Scaptomyza pallida. Next base: position 44,726 of record JAECXP010000020.1, read on the forward strand.
ATCTACATAAATGGCATACCGCATCTATTTATTGAAGAATTTGGAACTTGTCTCTCAGCCGTTCTGCCAAAGAACAAAAGGATTCGTTATCAGGTAGTCACAATGACTGTCATAACTGGCGCCCGAGCAGTCCTCTCTCTGAGAGTAGACCCGCAGTAACAATTAAAATACAAAAAAAAAAAACGGAAAAAAGTGAAAACAAGAAAGTAAAAAGTGATATGTAGTGATGTGCTGTGCTGTGTTGTGTTCTCTCTATGGCAAATGAAACAAACAAGTGAATAGGATGCAATTTACCACTGCGGCAATCTGATTAGCGTTAATAAATGTAACTTATTATAAAAAAAATTAATGCAAAATGTTTCAACTTTAAATAAAAACAAGTAAAAACGTTGCAGTCCGACGCAACCAACTGCGATAAACTTTGATACCAGTTTACATAACTGTGTTTAGGATTCTGAGTGCAAATGGTAATATATGAGGGTTTTGGGTATACAAATCAGGCAGAATGGGTAGACATGACATTTATCTGTGGCGGATGGCACTTTCTATCCCCCTATCCAGTTTGGAGACTCTAGCGCAAAAACCGACAAAGATATAGGGGTGGGCGTTATAAGTGGGCGTGGCATAAAAAATGTATGCATTTTATATCACAACCAATGTTCATACCAAATTTGGTGACTCTAGCTCAAAAACTGAAAAAGATATGGAGGTGGGCGGTATAAGTGGGCGTGGCATTAAAAACATTGATGCAGATCTGTTACAGATGTCACTTATAATGTTCATACCAAATTTGAAGAGCCTAGCTCGAAAACTGAGAGAGATATAGCGGTGGGCGGTATAAGTGGGCGTAGCATTAAAAACATTGATGCACACCTGTTATGGATGTCACTACCAATGTTCATACCAAATTTGGTGACTCTAGCTTAAAAACTGGCGAAGATACATACATTCCGGTTTTTATTAGGGCGGTGGGGCATTTCCCCTTGTGTGGGGCGTAACATCCAATGTTTTGATGCATAACTTTGTCAGATGTCAGTATATATATACTTTCATGTCAGTTTTGGTGGCTATAGTTTTAAAACTGTAGAAAATACAGGCATTTTTGTTTATAATTTAAAGGGGGTGGGGGCGGAATAGGTGGGCGTGGCATCCAAACTTTTGATGCAATTTTTTGAGGAATGTTACCAGCTATCTTGCCCCCAAATTTGGTAACTCTAGCTGCTCAAATGTGGGAAATACTTGTGTTTTATCGATTCGCATATCGAGGTGTATCGACTTGTTATCGATTTTCCAGGCCCCCTGAGGTCGTAGAGCCCCAAAATTAACACTTTGTTTGACGAAGACATGTACCAAGATATTTGCAAAGTGGCAAGGCTCTAGCTTTAAGTGTCGAAGGTGTCGAAAAAAGTTGCGTTCATACAGACAGACGGACGGACACCATGACGGACATTGCAAAAACCCAATATACTATGATACCTTTGGTATCAAAGTATAAAAAGCGGAAAAGGGTAAAGTGACGGTCGTGAAATCCTTGTGGGTCCATGGTGTCCGTCCGTCTGTCTGTATGAACGCAACTTTTTTCGACACCTTCGACCCTTCATTTTTGTCGCCGAACCAGAAATACATGAAAAGGCCACTTCTATTCTAAATCGCTGGCAACGCTTGAAGGCTCTCCACCAACAATTCTGCTTCCGTTGGAAGGATGAGTACCTTAAAGAGCTCCTTAAGCGAACTAAGTGGCAAGCACCTTTACGAAACTTGCGAATCGGTGATATGGTCGTTGTAAAAGAAGATAACCTGCCGACAAACGAGAGGCGCCCTGCTCGAGTAACCCTGACCATTCCTGGCAGTGACAATATTCGCGAGGTAGATGTGTTCACCACTCGTGGCACCATACGTAGGCCGATCGCAAAGCTTATCCTTCTTCCGATGGAAGATAAAATTCCTGAGCGCTCATTGAGCACGTGACCATTGATCCTTGAAATCACTCGTTCTGTGCTGTCCACGTACCTCAGTGTTAATTGTCAATTATCAGTAATATACATCTATATATATAAAATACATTGTCCTGATTGTTAAGAGACCCACAGTCTAAACGATAAGAGGGTGAAATTTTCACAAAATATTCCATTCAGGTTGAAAGTGAGCACTAAGAAAGGATTATTAATTTGGAACACTCCTTCGAGTACCTCCCATTCAAGAAATGTCCTGAATTTGTCACTACCTCATTCCACCACTCTGGCGCCTCATTTTCGCACAAGATGGGAGTTTAACCGCGACCGAGTTTACAAAAACAAAACACATGCGCTGTGACGCACTTGCTGATAATTGCAAAAACAAAACACAGAGTTTATGTCTCCGTTTTCTCTTTTCTTCTTTGTGCCTTTGACAATTGATTTACGACCCAAGTAGCGTTTGTTGTTGTTGTAAGTGTTTTTGTTGGGATCGCATTGATGTAAAACAAATCAATTAAAACATAACTTTGTGCGCCTAGAAGATTTTTGCACACCAGAATATGTTACGGGGGTGGGTTTACCTACATACATTCTAATTATCAAATTTAAATAAAACGTAACACACAAACACAAATACCTATTGCTATTGTTGTTTTGATATATGTACATATGTACATAATTTTCGAGCTGACATTTGTAATTTTGGTTGGTGTTGTAAATGCATATATGTACATACAAACATACCTTCACATGTAAGTTAACACCGGATGGAACTCTTGCCCCCCTCTACCTCTTATGCCATACACATGTTGCGGCGCCGACATAATTCACCAGAAGTTGCTACGTTCAATATTTTTCTTTATAATTCCCAAATGGTTTAAGCTTCTACGTATAGACAACCTATATTTTTCTCTATAATTCCCAAATGGTTTATGCTTCTACGTATAGACAACCTAATCAAAATCCTGGCATAGTAAGCTGAATTCAGCAGTTGTTGAATCCCGAACGTAGAAACTTTAAAATAAAAAGCATCTACATAAATGGCATACCGCATCTTTTTTATTGAAGAATTTGGAACATGTCTCTCAGCCGTTCTGCCAAAGAACAAAAGGATTCGTTATCAGGTAGTCACAATGACTGTCATAACTGGCGCCTGAGCAGTCCTCTCTCTGAGAGTAGACCCGCAGTAACAATTAAAATAAAAAAAAAAAACGGAAAAAAGTGAAAACAAGAAAGTAAAAAGTGATATGTAGTGATGTGCTGTGCTGTGTTGTGTTCTCTCTATGGCAAATGAAACAAACAAGTGAATAGGATGCAATTTACCACTGCGGCAATCTGATTAGCGTTAATAAATGTAACTTATTATAAAAAAATTAATGCAAAATGTTTCAACTTTAAATAAAAACAAGTAAAAACGTTGCAGTCCGACGCAACCAACTGCGATAAACTTTGATACCAGTTTACATAACTGTGTTTAGGATTCTGAGTGCAAATGGTAATATATGAGGGTTTTGGGTATACAAATCAGGCAGAATGGGTAGACATGACATTTATCTGTGGCGGATGGCACTTTCTATCCCCCTATCCAGTTTGGAGACTCTAGCGCAAAAACCGACAAAGATATAGGGGTGGGCGTTATAAGTGGGCGTGGCATAAAAAATGTATGCATTTTATATCACAACCAATGTTCATACCAAATTTGGTGACTCTAGCTCAAAAACTGAAAAAGATATGGAGGTGGGCGGTATAAGTGGGCGTGGCATTAAAAACATTGATGCAGATCTGTTACAGATGTCACTTATAATGTTCATACCAAATTTGAAGAGCCTAGCTCGAAAACTGAGAGAGATATAGCGGTGGGCGGTATAAGTGGGCGTAGCATTAAAAACATTGATGCACACCTGTTATGGATGTCACTACCAATGTTCATACCAAATTTGGTGACTCTAGCTTAAAAACTGGCGAAGATACATACATTCCGGTTTTTATTAGGGCGGTGGGGCATTTCCCCTTGTGTGGGGGCGTAACATCCAATGTTTTGATGCATAACTTTGTCAGATGTCAGTATATATATACTTTCATGTCAATTTTGGTGGCTATAGTTTTAAAACTGTAGAAAATACAGGCATTTTTGTTTATAATTTAAAGGGGGTGGGGGCGGAATAGGTGGGCGTGGCATCCAAACTTTTGATGCAATTTTTTGAGGAATGTTACCAGCTATCTTGCCCCCAAATTTGGTAACTCTAGCTGCTCAAATGTGGGAAATACTTGTGTTTTATCGATTCGCATATCGAGGTGTATCGACTTGTTATCGATTTTCCAGGCCCCCTGAGGTCGCAGAGCCCCAAAATTAACACTTTGTTTGACGAAGACATGTACCAAGATATTTGCAAAGTGGCAAGGCTCTAGCTTTAAGTGTCGAAGGTGTCGAAAAAAGTTGCGTTCATACAGACAGACGGACGGACACCATGGACCCACAAGGATTTCACGACCGTCACTTTACCCTTTTCCGCTTTTTATACTTTGATACCAAAGGTATCATAGTATATTGGGTTTTTGCAATGTCCGTCATGGTGTCCGTCCGTCTGTCTGTATGAACGCAACTTTTTTCGACACCTTCGACCCTTCATTTTTGTCGCCGAACCAGAAATACATGAAAAGGCCACTTCTATTCTAAATCGCTGGCAACGCTTGAAGGCTCTCCACCAACAATTCTGCTTCCGTTGGAAGGATGAGTACCTTAAAGAGCTCCTTAAGCGAACTAAGTGGCAAGCACCTTTACGAAACTTGCGAATCGGTGATATGGTCGTTGTAAAAGAAGATAACCTGCCGACAAACGAGAGGCGCCCTGCTCGAGTAAAAAGATAAAATTCCTGAGCGCTCATTGAGCACGTGACCATTGATCCTTGAAATCACTCGTTCTGTGCTGTCCACGTACCTCAGTGTTAATTGTCAATTATCAGTAATATACATCTATATATATAAAATACATTGTCCTGATTGTTAAGAGACCCACAGTCTAAACGATAAGAGGGTGAAATTTTCACAAAATATTCCATTCAGGTTGAAAGTGAGCACTAAGAAAGGATTATTAATTTGGAACACTCCTTCGAGTACCTCCCATTCAAGAAATGTCCTGAATTTGTCACTACCTCATTCCACCACTCTGGCGCCTCATTTTCGCACAAGATGGGAGTTTAACCGCGACCGAGTTTACAAAAACAAAACACATGCGCTGTGACGCACTTGCTGATAATTGCAAAAACAAAACACAGAGTTTTTGTCTCCGTTTTTCTCTTTTCTTCTTTGTGCCTTTGACAATTGATTTACGACCCAAGTAGCGTTTGTTGTTGTTGTAAGTGTTTTTGTTGGGATCGCATTGATGTAAAACAAATCAATTAAAACATAACTTTGTGCGCCTTGAAGAGTTTAGCTGTTTAGTTGTTGAATCCCGAACGTAGAAACTTTAAAATAAAAAGCATCTTCATAAATGGCATAGCGCATCTTTTTATTGAAGAATTTGGAACTTGTCTCTCAGCCGTTCTACCAAAGAACAAAAGGATTCGTTATCAGGTAGTCACAATGACTGTCATTACTGCCGCCTGAGCAGTCCTCTCTCTGAGAGTAGACCTTTGAGTTACCCGCAGTAACAATTAATATACAAAAAAAAACAAGTAAAAACGTTGCAGTCGGACGCAACCGACTGCGATATACTTTGATACCAGTTCACATAGCTGTGTTAAGGATTCTGAGTGCAAATAGTAATATATGAGGGTTTTGGGTATAAAATTGGAGACTCTAGCTCAAAAACTGACAAAGATATAGAGGCGGGCGGTATAAGTGGGCGTGGCATCCAAAACATTGATGCAGATCTGTTACGGATGCCACTTATAATGTTCATACCAAATTTGAAGAGCCTAGCTCGAAAACGGAGAGAGATATAGCGGTGGGCGGTATAAGTGGGCGTGGCATCCAAAATTTGTATGCAATTTTTTGAGGAATGTTACCAGCTATCTTGCCCCCAAATTTGGTAACTCTAGCTGCTCAAATGTGGGAAATACTTGTGTTTTATCGATTCGCATATCGAGGTGTATCGACTTGTTATCGATTTTCCAGGCCCCCTGAGGTCGTAGAGCCCCAAAATTAACACTTTGTTTGACGAAGACATGTACCAAGATATTTGCAAAGTTGCAAGGCTCTAGCTTTAAGTGTCGAAGGTGTCGAAAAAAGTTGCGTTCATACAGACAGACGGACGGACACCATGGACCCACAAGGATTTCACGACCGTAACTTTACCCTTTTCCGCTTTTTATACTTTAATACAGAGGTGGGCACAAGTCCGAAATTCGTATACACGCGTGCATAGGCCCTCTGCCGCGGCAAGCAGCAGAAAATAACACATACACTATAAGCACTCAAAGCTATAAATAGAACACGAACGATCGGTACCATCCAATCCAAACAAATCCGAACGCAATGCTTAGGCTCGTGTTTTCGCTGCTTCAAGCGGAAATTGTTATAGTATGCGTGTAAAAACTTTGATAGTATGTTTGCGTGCCCACCTCTGCTTTAATACCAAATGTATCATAGTATATTGGGTTTTTGCAATGTCCGTCATGGTGTCCGTCCGTCTGTCTGTATGAACGCAACTTTTTTCGACACCTTCGACCCTTCATTTTTGTCGCCGAACCAGAAATACATGAAAAGGCCACTTCTATTCTGAATCGCTGGCAACGCTTGAAGGCTCTCCACCAACAATTCTGCTTCCGTTGGAAGGATGAGTACCTTAAAGAGCTCCTTAAGCGAACTAAGTGGCAAGCACCTTTACGAAACTTGCGAATCGGTGATATGGTCGTTGTAAAAGAAGATAACCTGCCGACGAACGAGAGGCGCCATGGTCGAGTAACCCTGACCATTCCTGGCAGTGACAATATTCGCGTGGTAGATGTGTTCACCACTCGTGGCACCATGCGTAGGCCGATCGCAATGCTTATCCTTCTTCCGATGGAAGATAAAATTCCTGAGCCCTTTAAGGCAGAAAGCTCATTGAGCACGTGACCATTGATCCTTGAAATCACTCGTTCTGTGCTGTCCACGTACCTCAGTGTTAATTGTCAATTATCAGTAATATAAATCTATATATATAAAATACATTGTCCTGATTGTTGAGAGACCCACAGCCTAAACGATAAGAGGGTGAAATTTTCACAAAATATTCCATTCAGGTTGAAAGTGAGCACTAAGAAAGGATTATTAATTTGACCACTCCTTCGAGTACCTCCCATACAAGAAATGTACTGAATTTGTCACTACCTCATTCCACCACTCTGGCGCCTCTGGTGGTGATGGTGGTGGTAGTAATGGTGGTGGTGGTGGTGGTGGGTGGTGGTGGTGGTGGTGGTGGTGGTGTTGGTGGTGGTGGTGGTGGTGGTAGTGGTGGTGGTGATGGTGGTGGTGGTGGTGGTGGTGGTGGTGATGGTGGTGGTGGTGGTGATGGTAGTGGTGGTGATGGTGGTGGTGGTAGTGATGGTGGTGGTGGTGGTGGTGGTAGTGGTGGTGGTGGTGGTAGTGGTGGTGGTGGTGGTGGTGGTGGTGGTGGTATTTCATTCTTCATCTTTTAATCCAAAACGAAATGTTTAAAAAAACGAGGTGGCGTAACGGAGTTCGCTGAGTTTTCTAGTATGTACATAATTTTCGAGCTGACATTTGTAATTTTGGTTGGTGTTGTAAATGCATATATGTACATACAAACATACCTACACATGTAAGTTAACACCGGATGGAACTCTTGCCCCCCTCTACCTCTTATGCCATACACATGTTGCGGCGCCGACATAATTCACCAGAAGTTGCTATGTTCAATATTTTTAGACATCCTATATTTTTCTCTATAATTCCCAAATGGTTTATGCTTCTACGTATAGACAACCTAATCAAAATCCTGGCATAGTAAGCTGAATTCAGCAGTTGTTGAATCACGAACGTAGAAACTTTAAAATAAAAAGCATCTACATAAATGGCATACCGCATCTTTTTATTGAAGAATTTGGAACTTGTCTCTCAGCCGTTCTGCCAAAGAACAAAAGGATTCGTTATCAGGTAGTCACAATGACTGTCATAACTGGCGCCCGAGCAGTCCTCTCTCTGAGAGTTGAAAAGAAGCTTTCTAGGGCTGGGTAAATACTCAGTCATATCCAGGGTCTTTTACAACAAAATTTATAAAATGCCGAGACTCGAGAGGTGTTTCGGGGCAACTGCAGACCCACCAAAGCGCACAGAGAAGCCCTCGGAATGCGTTTTGATGGTCGCTACGGGTGGCCGGCGGCACCGACCAACCTCAACACGTGCAGAGAAACGCTCGGAACACGTGTTGGTGCCAGGCGGCACGCTACCGAATAGCCTCATCATGTGCAGAGAAACGCTCGGAACACATGTTGGGACCGTACGGCACGCCGTCTACGCTAGAACTATAAGAAATCAACAACACTACAAACCTGGCGAGGGTGCATCCGTAGGGCCACCAAAACGCACAGAGAAACCCTCGGAATGCGTCTTGGTGTACACTACCGATGGCCGGTGGCACCGACCAGCTTCAACACGTGCAGAGAAACGCTCGGAACACGTGTTGGGGCTAGCCGGCATGCTACCGAATACCCCCAACATGTGCAGAGAAACGCTCGGAACACATGCTGGGGGCATACGGCACGCCGTGGCTACGCTGAGAAAACCCATAAGAAATTTGAAAGACATTACAAATTGGCCAGGAGACACCCGTAGACCCACCAAAGCGCACAGAGAAACCCTCGGAATGCGTCTTGGTGGTCGCTACGAGTGGCCGGTGAGGGGTAACGACATAAGATCGACGACATAAGTTCGCCAGTACAATTTTTCGGCGGTCTTATGTCGTTTTTTTCTCGGCGAACTTATGTCGTTTCAAAACGACATAAGACCGCGCGAACTTATGTCGTTTCAAAGCGACATAAGTTCGCCGTCGGCGATCTTATGTCGTTTTTTTCTTGGCGAACTTATGTCGTTTTGAAACGACATAAGTTCGCGCGATATTATGACGTGTTGAAAACGGCGAGATAGTGTGATCTGCTCCGGAACATAGCAAACAGTGCCTTAGCAGTGGCGTGAGCCACTGCTTTTACGGCGTTTTCTTCTCGGCGAACTTATGTCGTTTTAAAACGACATAAGATCGCGCGAACTTATGTCGTTTCTAAGCGACATAAGTTCGCCGTCGGCGATCTTATGTCGTTTTTTTCTCGGCGAACTTATGTCGTTTCAAAACGACATAAGATCGCGCGAACTTATGTCGTTTTAAAAACGGCGATCTTATGTCGTCGATCTTATGTCGCTATGCCGCCGGTGATACCGACCAGCCCCAACGCGTGTAGAGAAACGCTCGGAACACGTGTTGGGACTAGGCGGCACGCCGTGGCTGCCCTCTCGACTACAATATACACTTGCTTGCACTTAATAACTTCACATAATTTATTCACAACCTGTACCTGCCTAACCACACCGCACTTAAAACTCCCGCCCGCCCATGTGTAATCTAGAGTCAGAGGCCAGCTTACCCGCTGTCCATTGTTCTTCAATAATCCTTTCTGTTGTTGTTGTTGTTGGCTCCTTATGATTGTGCGTCGTCGTTGGTCTCTTTTGTGTATCCTTGGTGGTCCAGATCGACGCCGCGTGTTAATCGCTTTTCTTTGCCTTACTTTGGCACGCGTATGCCCGCACTCTTTAACAATTCCGCAACGACTGTCGAGATACGCATTTGCAATGCATGCTGTACCCTCATGCAGTCGCGATCGCTGCTTAAGGCGCTGCTGCACCCTCTGCCCTTTTGAGCTGCTGACGACGCTCTCGTTTTCGTTTGTTGCTGCTGCGCCTAATTTTGCATCGATTGCGTGTCGTCTTCGCTGCTGCTTTGCCCTCGGCAAGTCTTCTCGGCTGCTAAGTCGGTTGTTAGCGCGGTGCGTCGGTGGCTTCGATTGTCGCGTGCCGTCTGCTGCTGCGTTCTCTGCCGCTACCGCTGTTTGCTATGCCTGTGTCGTGTGCCGTCTGCTGCTGTGTTCTCTGCCGCTACCGCTGTTTGCTATGCCTGTGTCGTGTGCCGTCTGCTGCTGTGTTCTCTGCCGCCACCGCTGTGTTCTTCGCCTGTCCAGTCGGGGCCTCTGTTTCCCTCCCCTGATAGTGATGCCCGTATCTGATAGTGCTGCGTGCCTAGCCTTAAATATACCCTATCCCTTAAATATAAAATACTTTTCTTACGGTTTTCTCCTCCTCGGCCTGTAATCATTTTAAACATAATTCTTATATCTATTGCAACCTTCGTGGTGCCTGTCATTATAATTAGTATCTATGAAGGTTGGGAAGGAGTTTACTACTTCATACTCCCTTCCTACTTCGGGGGGAGTAAAATGATCGTCACCTGTCGTTGCCGGTTGATGGAATAGCGAAAGGTGTGTGGCCCTACTGTTTTTAAATTTCGCAAGCCCAGTTGTGCCCCGGGGTTCAGAAGATACTGGCAAATATATTGGACGACCATTACCGGAAGTTGACGGTTGTCTTCTTTTATACGCCACTCCTCGGGGGCCGTGGTCCACTCCTCCTGCTCTTCCTGCACCTCGCTGACGGTTGGGTGCTCTGCCAATATTTCCATAAGGAAGTCGGCGGTCTCTCCATCCAGGAGGGGGCTCGTGTTTGACCCGGAGTCATCCTCTTGAGTGGGTGGAGGCGGCGGAACAGCGGCGGTACCTGGGTTTTCCTGCTCCAATGGGTCTGGTGCCGGCTCGCTGATGTCCGACCAATTGCTGGATCGCAACACATTCTGCGCATCCACAAACCACGACCCATACGGTGGTGGGGGGCTAGCTTGGTATGGTGGTGGGTAGCCCATAAGACCATAACGCACGGCTAGCCGGTACTCCTCCGAATTTGAGCTGGAGCTGGCCGCGGTCACAACATTTGCCGCTCGCTGCCGTGCTGCGATCGTCCTCCTCCGAATTTGGGCTGGAGTGGGACGTAACTGATGCCTCAGTGCACACGGGAGGACGTAAGGGTGAGCTGTAGTTATCCACCTCCATTTGGGCGTTAAGTGTGGCCACATCCCAATTCAACGGGGCCCTGACGCCGTTTGTGTTGAACCGGCCGTCGGGTGTCACCTCGGAGCTGGAGCTGATCGAGATCACCTCCATGTCGTCGGGTTCGCACTGGTTGTTGATCCAGCCACTGACCGCCTGCATGCGAACTTCAATAGGGACTGGCTCCGGGTGCCATGGCTCTGCGACGGCGACTCGTCGCAACTGGTTGTCCCGCGACGACTGGCCCCATGGACGTCCCAGAAGTACATCTTGTGCCCCCAAGGGCCGTGCGTCCGGCTCGTCTTGCGTTGGATTCGTGCTAGAGTAAAGTAGAAATATGTTCGATGTACCTTATTTAAATACTCTACCCCAAATGACTTAGCCCTGCGGTGTGATGAATGCTAACTCTGATCGTTTAGTTGGGTTTTCCCCATTTTGGGGCGGGGACGTTATACTGGCTCGCCAGTAAAAGTGGCCCCCGTGACTTTGTCGTCGTTGGCTAGTTTTCGCTGCTACTTAGTACTGCTGGCTCTTAGTCCTCTGCTGCTTTGAACTCTTTAAGGTCGGCTAGGCTGGCCGTTTTCCGCTGTCGGCCGGTAAGACTTTGGACCCGTACTATGTTCGGTGAGAGGAACTTGATGACTTTGTAAGGTCCCTCGAACTTTGGTGCCAGCTTTGCGTTGAACCCTTCTGCAGCCTTGGAAAGATGGTGTTGTCGCAGCCATACCTTCATACCTAGCGCTGGTTTCCATTCCCGCCTCCGAAGATTGTAACCTTTGCTTTGCTCCTGTGATGCCCGTTGGATATTCTGTTGCACGACCTGGAAGATACCTTTAAGTCTTGATGCCTTTGCTTCCGGTGCCTCGGTATCTTTGCCCAATCCTGGGGTGACTTCCTCGTTGAGGGCTCCTGGTAGCCTTGGTTCCCTGCCCTGTACCAAGTATGCCGGGCTGAATCCTGTGGTGTCGGAAGTACTACTGTTGATCGCCAAGCTTAGTTCCGGCAGAAGTTCGTCCCAGGTGCTCTGGTCTCCATCGATGTACTGGGCTATCATGGTTTTTATTGTCCTGTTGGCCCTCTCTGTTGGGTTCTGTTGTGGTGTGTACGGGGCTGTGTGTTCCAGTTCCATCCCTGCCGTCTTGCAGAAGCTTCTGAACGATCGACTTGTGAATTGGGTACCGTTGTCGCACACAAACTTCCGTGGTACGCCAAATCGGCACAGTATCCTTTTCCGAAACGATCTTTCCAAGTGGGCGGTGGTAGCCTTCCGTAAGGGCACTAGCTCTACCCATTTTGAGAAGAGGTCGAAGAAAACGAGGAGGCTGGTGTTTCCGTGCTTGGTCCGCGGGAGCGGACCCATAAAATCAGCGCAGAGGATGTCGAACGGGCCCTGGGCTTGTCGTGTCTGCATATGTCCGGCTGGTTTGGATTGGCTCACTTTAAATTTCTGGCATTTGTCGCACTTCCTGATGTACTTCGTCACATCCCGGAAGATTCCAGGCCAATAATATCTTTGCATCACTCTCGTCGCTGTCTTTCGGATTCCCAAGTGCCCTGCTGTTGGATGATCATGGCACTCCTCCAAGACCCGTTGTCGTGGTCCTTAGCCACGCATAGCTTCCTAGTCACGTGTTCTTCCTCGGGGGGCCGCTTGCCCGTTTGCCGGTAGATCTGCCCGTTTTCGTGTATGTAGTCCGTGAACTTCTCTGGCTGCATTTCCATACGCTTGCTCAGCCGTAGCAACCAAGGGCAATTCGAGGTTTCTTCCAGGGCGCGCTGCAGGGTCTCCAATGGTTGTCTGGAAAGGGCGTCTGCGACCACGTTTTGTCGCCCCCGCCGGTACAGTATGTCGAATTGATACTGCTGCAGCTCCAGCGCCCAGCGCGCAATTCGTCCAGTTGGATTGTCAATCGAATTTAACCACTTCAATGCTAGGTGGTCCGTGATGACTTCGAAATGATAACCTTCCAGGTAGCAGCGTAACTGCCTTATGGCCCAGACAATTGCTAAGCATTCTTTCTCCGTGGCGGAGTAATTTTCCTCTGCTCTGAAAGACGTCGGCTTGCGTAGGCAATAACGCGCTCTCCTCCCTGTAGGCTCTGCGTCAGTACGGCTCCGAGTCCGTAGTCACTAGCGTCTGTCTGTAGTGAAAACTTCTGTGTAAAATCCGGGCAGGCTAGGACTGGTGCCTGGGTTAATTTGGCCTTCAAGTCGTCAAACGCTGCTTGTTGTTCGTCGCCCCACAGCCACTTCCTGTTCTTACGCAGCAGGCTTGTCATTGGTTGGACAATGGTGGCGAAGTTAGGGACAAACCGGCGGTACCAAGAGGCCATTCCTAAGCAACGTCGTAGCTCTTTGGTATTCGCAGGGGGTGATAATCGTTGTACTGCTGCGATTTTTCCTGGATCCGTGTGTATGCCGGCCTCGCTGATCATGTGTCCTAGGTATATTAGCTTTCGTTGAAAGAAACTGCACTTTTGCGATTTAACTTTAAGTTCGCTGTCACCAGTCTTCGAAACACTTCGCGCAGGTTCTCCACGTGCTCCTCCAATGTGGCCCCAATGACCACAATGTCATCCAAGTAAGCGAACGCGTGTGGTTCCATTCCGGGCCGATGACACTGTCCAGAGCGCGTTGGAAAGTCGCTGGGGCAGAGTGCAACCCGAATGGCATAACTTTCCATTGGTACAAGCCTCTCCCCGGGACCGTGAACGCGGTGTATTGCCGACTTTCCTTGGCCATCGGGATTTGCCAATATCCGCTTTTAAGATCTAACGTGGAGATGTAGGCCGCGTTACGTAGGCGTTCCAATATGTGGTTGATACGTGGCAGCGGATATGCGTCTGGCACTGACCGTGCATTTAACTGTCGGTAATCCACGCACATCCGTATCTCGCCGGTCTTCTTACCCACCAGCACAATTGGGGCGCTATGTGGGCTTTTGGAGGGTTCGATCTGCCCACTTTTCAGAAGCTCGTTGACCTGGTCATTTATGATCTTTTGCATTGCCGGATTTTTCGGAAAGTATCGTTGTTTGACCGGTTTGTCATCTTTCATGACGATAGTATGCTGGGCGATGTGCGATACTCCTGTCATGTTCTCAAATCGGGCTAGTTCTTTCTCCAGAAAGTCGTCGATCCAGGTGGGCAATGCGTGTTCCGTTGCGTTTGATTCCGCTGGGGGCCCCTTGTCTCCTTCCTCTGTCATGACGACTGCAGGTACCGAACACGCTTAGACCAACACCTAAACCATCTAGCAATTGGCCTGCTGGACAACAGCACAACCACGAGAAGACTAAAAAGAAACCATCCGCTTGACCTGTCTCGAACATAATATAATACCAACACCAGATACATGAAACACTAAAGTCAAACACCCCAACAAAAAACTTAATAATTATCTAAGTAAGACAGATTTTAAATACAGTTAAAAGACAGATATAAAAAAAAAAAAAAAAAAAAAATGACGACTGCTAGGCTTATCGGGACCGTTCGTTGCGTGCTTTCCTGCTCTTCCAAAATGTCCGGTAATGCCCGTGGTTGTCTCCGAAATGGGTTCGTTCTCCGGGCCTTGTGAGCGTCCGCCAGTGGTTTGAGTGCATAATCTCTGTTGGTTCGATGTTGTTTCGCCTGCGTCTTCGTCTGACTGGCCTGCACGGTTGTTATGAAATCGACTAGCTCCGAGTCCGGTGCGTCCTGCGATGTTGGTTCACTAGCCCGCGCGGTCTCTACGAAGTCGGCTAGCTCAGTGTTGCGGGCATCCTGCGTTGGTGCAACACTAGCCGGCGCTGTCTCTACGAAGTCGGCTAGCTCAGTGGCATGTCCGTCCTGTGCGTCCTGCGATGTTTATTCACTAGCCTGCGCGGTCTCTACGAAGTCGGCTAGCTCAGTGTTGCGGGCATCCTGCGTTGGTGCAACACTAGCCGGCGCTGTCTCTTCGAAGTCGGCTAGCTCAGTGGCATGTCCGTCCTGTGCGTCCTGCGATGTTGATTCACTAGCCTGCGCGGTCTCTACGAAGTCGGCTAGCTCAGTGTCATGTATTGGTCGTCGTTGGTTGGGCTGGAGTCATCAGAGTCGGATACGCTCGTGAAGCGGGTGAAGGCGAGAGTTGTAAGAAAGCTCGGCCACACTGAATTTTTGTGCGAACTCCACATAAAAAGTCAATGCCCAAAATTACATCGTCCAGGATCCCTGGCATAACCAGTAGGGGTACTACAGCATCTTGTTTGTCGAGCTTTATCTTTTCTACTACTGCCCGGGTTATGTGCTTTGGTGAACCATCTGCGAGGATTATTCGTACCTGGATGTCGCGAATGTTATCCTTGGTACCGACGATCTTTGCTAAACGTTCACTTATAAATGATCGCGTGGCTCCTGTGTCCAGTGTTGCTACTACCGGGGTGTCCCGTATGGTCACCGAAACCTCGATCCTCCCCTCCTTCAAGCGTAACGGGTGATCTAATGACGAGGGCTCCAACTGCTGTTGCTCTCCACCCTGTCCTCTGCTGGGCGGAGACGCTGACCGTTTCCCGATCGAGCGACACGGCAGCATCCGATGGTGCGTGTCCCACGCCGGCCACATTCCCAGCAGAACAACATTTGAGGATTCCGACAATCTTTAGAGAAATGCCCGATTTCTCCGCAATTTCGGCAAGCCCGCTTTACGTCCACTGCTCCCTCCGTGTCCTGTGGTATCGTCTTGATCGTTGTCTCGTTCATGATTGGTACTGCCAAGTCCCAGTTTTCTTGTCCGTGGTTTTCGATGTGCTTTTGGCGTACTTGCTGGGACCAATGCTGCATATCCCTTCTTGTTCCGGTCCCGAACTGTCTCAAAGCTTGTGACCAGCTGGGTCAACCTGGCCAATGTGTTAAATTCGTGCCGGCGTGTAAATAGTTGGTACTCTGGCAGCAAGTTGTCGTATATGCGATCCAGCTCTTGTTCCGGCGAGTATTGGGCCCGTTGGATCAGTAAACGCAGCTCAATAATGTAGTCACGGAAGGTTTCACCTGGGCGTTGAACACGAGCCTGGATTGTACTTTCTAAGCGTTGAAAGTACTGTGGCGGCAAGAAAAAGTCCAAGAACTCTTTCTTAAACGACTCCCAAGGTTTATCCTGCATGTTGTAGGCGCGGTACCATCCTTCAGCCCGACCGGTCAATAGCCCGAATATGGCTCGTGGTAGTTGGTCGACACTTCCCCGGCAAGTGGTCAAACGCCCCTCGAGTTTCTCGATAAAACTCAGTGGGTCCGAGATGCCGTCAAACACGATACCCCAGTTGCGCAGCTTATCCGCCAGCATGGAGCACGAAATTTCCTCTCGACGTCCTCCTGGGTCTGCGGTACTGGTACCCGGCAGTTCGTGGTCCTCCTGCGTAACTGTTTTCATCGCCGGCACCGGTACCTGAAGCTGCTTGTAGCTTCCACGGCTTTCAGGGCATGGAGACACTGACGGCGAGCGACCATCCCGAGGGCTGGCCATATCTCCGTAGCTAGCTTCCAGTTCCACCAGACGGTCTCGTGTTGCCTCCGAGTGTTCGCCCCTAGTGACAAACGCCGGAATCCTGCCCCGCAATTCCTCGACCGTGCCAGTAGTTCCCAACCCGAATTCTTGGGCAAGCTGCTGTAGCTCTTCCTTGCGCCGAAAAGTGATCCACTTTACACCCATGTCAGGTGGTGCTGGTAGTTCTGCCGCGTGTGATATACCGCTGCTACGGGTGCTGTTGGTCTTGCTGTTGGTTCTGTAGCGTGTGTTGTAACGGGTGCTACTGTTGGTCCTGCGAGTCCTGCCGATCCTGCTGTTGGTCCTGCGAGTCCTGCTGTTGGTCCTGCGAGTCCTTTTCTTTGCGTGAGGATTCACTTGTCAAGGCTGTGTTATTTAAATTTGGTTCTTTATTTGAGCACTGTATCACTGACTGTTGTCACTGGTTGACTCTCGTTGCTAAACTGCCTATCCCGCTGTCAGTGACCGCCTTATATATGCTGGGCCACCCGCCTCAGCTGCCTGGTCGTGCGGACTTCGGGACCTCTGCCGTCCGATGTCTTCGTCGGCTGTGTTCTGTCGTTGCGTCGGCTGATCCTCGGCTTTGCGGCTGAGCCTCACCGTTGCTGAGTCGCTTCGTTGCTTGGTTCGGCTGGTATTCGGCTCTGCTGCTGAGCCGCTCTTCTGCTGAGTCGCTTCGTTGCTTGGTTCGGCTGGTATTCGGCTCTGCTGCTGAGCCACTCTGCTGCTGAGTCGCTTCGTCGCTGCGTTAGCGACTGATGCGTAGTTACTGCTTGTTTCTACGGTTGTTCCGCCGCTCAACAACAACAAAAAAAATTATGTAGGCTTAAGGCCCATTCCCAGCAAATAAAAATTTCATTTATGAAAAGTGCTTATTATTTCGTTAGGTTCCACATAAAGTTAGGTTGACCAGATGTTCTAAATATTTTTATGGAAAATGTAAATATTTGGTGGTCACCTTACTTGATTACTTACAAAATAAATCGGTCATTATGACAACAAATTGTGAAAAATTAAATAAAAACAAATGAAAAACGGTGAATTCATGATGGCAATAGCTGCTTTTATGATTCTAAGGAGAAGGAGAAAGGCCAATGAGCTGAAAAGCATCATGCCGCGCCGTAGATGTTGGGTCAACTCATATTTAAGAAAACGGGGTGCAAAGGACGCTTCATAAGCGATTTTCGCAAC
Source organism: Scaptomyza pallida (assembly GCA_018152965.1). Lineage (NCBI taxonomy): Eukaryota > Metazoa > Arthropoda > Insecta > Diptera > Drosophilidae > Scaptomyza > Scaptomyza pallida. Next base: position 62,460 of record JAECXP010000020.1, read on the forward strand.
ATGATTTACACCCCAACGGTGTTTTATCAAAATTTTCCTAAGTCCATTTTCAATCTTGTTCACTTGCTGCCCGAATTAATAGTAAACTTCTAATTCCATTTTTAAGAACAGCTGATTATGGAATCCACACTGGTTCCACTATCGGAACTATCGATTAACTTTGCTGATGCTTGCTGGGAATTGAATAAAATTTAACAGGCAGGAAAATTTATGACAACTGTTTTTTTTATATAGAGTTGAACATAAAAATTCCATTCCGGGCGTGCTGGGAATGGGCCTTTACAAAAAAAAATGGTTAATGGGAAGCTGAGCCCTACTGTACTCCAGGGAGCCAATGTTTGGGGGAAAGTTCTCAAATGCGGTTGGTTAGCAAAAAAAACAAAATAATCTCGTACCTAGCATGTCTTGCCAAGCGTTTGGCCGCTTGTGCGTGAAACTGTTCCATATGTCGCTGCCCACATGATCCCACGTGTAACTAGCGTGGTCACGTTTTTTTATTTTTATACTTTGATACCAAAGGTCCGTCCGTCCGTCCGTCTGTCCGTATGAACGCAACTTTTTTCGACACCCTTAAAGCTAGAGCCTTGCAACTTTGCAAATATCTTGGCACATATCTTCGTCAGACAAAGTGTTAAATTTGGGGCTCTACGACCTCAGGGGGCCTGGGAAATCGATAACAAATCGATACCCCTCGATGTGCAAATCGCTAAAACACTTATATATCCCACATTTGAGCAGCTAGAGTCACCAAATTTGGGGGCAAGATAGCCGATGGCATTCCCCAAAAAACTGAATCAAAGGTTTGGATGCCACGCCCACCTATTCCGCCCCAGGCCCCCCTTAAATTATAAACAAAAATGCCTGTATCTTTTACAGTTTTGAAGCTATAGGCACCAAAATTGACATGAAGGTAGATGCTGACATCTGACAAAGTTATGCAACAAAACATTGGATGCCCAGCCCCCAAATAACGGGACATGCCCCACCGCCCTAATAAAAACCGGAATGCATGTATCTTCGAAAGTTTTTGTGCTAGAGTCACCAAATTTGGTGGAAATATTGTAAGTGACATACGTAACAGATGTGCATCAAAGTTTTGGATGCCACGCCCACTTATACCGCCCACCTCTATATCTTTATCAGTTTTTGCGCTAGAATCTCCAAACTTGGTAGGGTGATACAGGGTGCCATCCGCCACAGATATGCATCACAAATTTGGATATCACGCCTACCCTTTCTGCCTGATATTTATACCAAAAACCCCCATATATTACTATTTGCACACAGAATCCTTTACACAGCTATGTAAGCTGGTATCAAAGTATATCGCAGTCGGTTGCGTCCGACTGCAACGTTTTTACTTGTTTTTATTTTTTTTTCCCGTGGGTTGGTACGCCGGCTATGTGCTCAAGCACATGAAAAAAAATATAAACAGAACGCGTCTGTTGTTTTTCTCCCCGAGACTGTACTTTCGGACAGGCCGAAAATATGGACTATGTCACCATTCTGCCTACAACGTGGGGCCTTTTTGCCATAGTCATTCACAAAAATACAAGAAAAGATCTACATTTATTTATAACTATTGTATTACTTAGTTGTCGGTGACCCCACCAAAAAAAAATCCCCCCCGAAACAACATAAATCTCGGAGTCCCTGCTCGGGCGCCATCTGTAAAGAAGCTTTCTAGGGCTGGGGTAAATACTCAGTCATATCCAGGGTCTTTTACAACAAAATTTATAAAATGCCGAGACTCGAGAGGTGTTTCGGGGCAACTGCAGACTCACCAAAGCGCACAGAGAAGCCCTCGGAATGCGTTTTGATGGTCGCTACGGGTGGCCGGCGGCACCGACCAACCTCAACACGTGCAGAGAAACGCTCGGAACACGTGTTGGTGCCAGGCGGCACGCTACCGAATTGCCTCATCATGTGCAGAGAAACGCTCGGAACACATGTTGGGACCGTACGGCACGCCGTCTACGCTAGAACTATAAGAAATCAACAACACTACAAACCTGGCGAGGGTGCATCCGTAGGGCCACCAAAACGCACAGAGAAACCCTCGGAATGCGTCTTGGTGTACACTACCGATGGCCGGTGGCACCGACCAGCTTCAACACGTGCAGAGAAACGCTCGGAACACGTGTTGGGGCTAGCCGGCATGCTACCGAATACCCCCAACATGTGCAGAGAAACGCTCGGAACACATGCTGGGGGCATACGGCACGCCGTGGCTACGCTGAGAAAACCCATAAGAAATTTGAAAGACATTACAAATTGGCCAGGAGACACCCGTAGACCCACCAAAGCGCACAGAGAAACCCTCGGAATGCGTCTTGGTGGTCGCTACGAGTGGCCGGTGATACCGACCAGCCCCAACGCGTGCAGAGAAACGCTCGGAACACGTGTTGGGACTAGGCGGCACGCCGTGGCTGCCCTCTCGACTACAATATACACTTGCTTGCACTTAATAACTTCACATAATTTATTCACAACCTGTACCTGCCTAACCACACCGCACTTAAAACTCCCGCCCGCCCATGTGTAATCTAGAGTCAGAGGCCAGCTTACCCGCTGTCCATTGATATATGTACATATGTACATAATTTTCGAGCTGACATTTGTAATGTTAGTTGGTGTTGTAAATGCATATATGTACATACAAACATACCTACACATGTAAGTTTACACCGGATGGAACTCTTGCCCACCATACACATGTTGCGGCGCCGACATAATTCACCAGAAGTTGCTATGTTCAATATTTTTCTTTATAATTCCCAAATGGTTTAAGCTTCTACGTATAGACAACCTATATTTTTCTCTATAATTCCCATATGGTTTATGCTTCTACGTATAGACAACCTAATCAAAATCCTGGCATAGTAAGCTGAATTCAGCAGTTGTTGAATCCCGAACGTAGAAACTTTAAAATAAAAAGCATCTACATAAATGGCATACCGCATCTTTTTATTGAAGAATTTGGAACTTGTCTCTCAGCCGTTCTGCCAAAGAACAAAAGGATTCGTTATCAGGTAGTCACAATGACTGTCATAACTGGCGCCCGAGCAGTCCTCTCTCTGAGAGTAGACCTTTGAGTTACCCGCAGTAACAATTAAAATACAAAAAAAAAAAAACGGAAAAAAGTGAAAACAAGAAAGTAAAAAGTGATGTGTAGTGATGTGCTGTGCTGTGTTGTGTTCTCTCTATGGCAAATGAAACAAACAAGTGAATCGGATGCAATTTACCACTGCGGCAATCTGATTAGCGTTAATATTGTTAACTTATTTGCGGGTAAAAAAAAAATGAGTGCAAAATGTTTCAACTTTAAATAAAAACAAGTAAAAACGTTGCAGTCCGACGCAACCGACTACGATATACTTTGATACCAGTTTACGTAAGTTTAGGATTCTGAGTGCAAATAGTAATATATGAGGTATACAAATCAGGCAGGAAGGGTAGACATGACATTTATCTGTGGCGGATGGCACTTTCTATCCCCCTTTCCAGTTTGGAGACTCTAGCGCAAAAACCGACAAAGATATAGGGGTGGGCGTTATAAGTGGGCGTGGCATAAAAAATGTATGCATTTTATATCACAACCAATGTTCATACCAAATTTGGTGACTCCAGCTCAAAAACTGAAAAAGATATGGAGGTGGGCGGTATAATTGGGCGTGGCATCCAAAACATTGATGCAGATCTGTTACGGATGTCACTTATAATGTTCATACCAAATTTGAAGAGCCTAGCTCGAAAACTGAGAGAGATATAGCGGTGGGCGGTATAAGTGGGCGTGGCATCCAAAATTTGTATGTACACCTGTTACGGATGTCACTACCAATGTTCATACCAAATTTGGTGACTCTAGCTTAAAAACTGGCGAAGATACATACATTCCGGTTTTTATTAGGGCGGTGGGGCATTTCCCCTTGTGTGGGGGCGTAACATCCAATGTTTTGATGCATAACTTTGTCAGATGTCAGTATCTACATTCATGTAAATTTTGGTGGCTTGTAGTGTTCAACTGAGCTGATAGTACCGGTTGGGTAACTTCCAGCCAGGGATGCCTGCATAGGCGTCCGTAGCTCACACTGTCTGAAGGACAATGCGTACAGAGGATTCAGCGGTCGTGCACTTCTAGCGATGCTCTGTGCTATGCTCGTCGGATATGGCGTGGGTTGTTGCTTCCTCCCGCTATATGGCGCTACTTGACACGGAAAATAAATATAAGTGCACTTTCTAAAATCTACGATAAATGGTTCAAAAATTGTGTTTGGGCTGTACCCACGTACAAGAAAAGACAGCAGAGTACAAACAGGTTGATGATTAGGGCGGCTGAGGTGTAGATAGCCCCCTTTATTCTTTACCCTCCCTACCTTGGTAACTGAATAGAAATTTGTTGGTTACCCCTTATCAAAGATTTTATTTCATTTAGTTCAAATAGTGTAAACACATTATGTCGATTCGGCGACGGCTTCAATATAATTCTACTCAATCATAATTTTGTTTATCTCTACAATTTATTATTCCAAATATATTTTACATGGTCCATAAGGATTGCATGACGCTACGCGATTTCAAAAGGTAATGACTATTCTAAGCTTGTTTAGACACTCATATACGCATGTTTTAATAATAGCAAAATTCTCGCTGAAATAAAATACGAAACGATATTCTTGCTGATGCAAGTTGTACTCACGAAATGTTAACAGTGTATATTTCAAACTCACAATCCTTCCATCGATGCGTCTTCGCCGGGCCCGTTGAAGTTACAGCTGATGCGTTGGCGTTAGTCGACTGTATAAATTAATAAAAATATTTAAGCGGGAGTTCTACTATTACCAATTACAATTTCATGCCGTATGATTTGCACCTAATAAAGTTTAATACTCATTTGTATTAGAGACAAAGTTCAACTTAACTGATCTGTGGTTCTGATAACTTGGTATTAAGCACAAATCTACGTTGGCGACACAAACTAATTCCTTAACAGAACCACGCAATGCTGGACTAAATTCCGCTGTGCGATATTGAGCGCTGTTATTGTGGTTGAGCGACAAGAACGCGCTGCGCTGTTATTGTAGTGGAGCAGCTAGAACGCGCTGAGCTGTTATTGTACCCTGTACATGTGGTGGGGTATATTCGCCGTTCACAATTTTCTGTCGCTGAGAGTTTCGACCCTTTTTTTCTCAAATGTAAAGCTGTGTGCCGCTAAAGTATAGCACTCCTGATCCTTCTCACTATTCCTATAAGACTTTTCCGGATCGTTTCGGGGCTTCTTGGGCACGCAAAATTGGTGTGAGACACTTGACTCGCCGACCGGTGGCACTTTTTGAAAGAGAAGCGCGAAAGCGCGATGCACTAACCGGCCGGCGGCGAATGCCGTTATTGCTACCTCTATACACAATATAACTGAACGTTAGGTCACTATATTTGATCTAGGAATATATTCAAATCACCTTTCACTTGCTGCTCACGCTGCAAAACACTTGGTACAGTGGGTCGGCAGAATGTAAGCATACGCCTTGCCGATCTTCTATCATACATTAAACTGTACATATAAATGACTTTAATTAGTCTTAAATGACTTTCGTAGCTCCGTTGGCACATGCACGTAGAACAGAAACCACGCTGCCTTGTGATGCGCTTTTATAGCTCTGCTCATAAGAAAAAAGGTACAAAGCGTACACTGCGAAATTGGCCTACGTGCAGTTTTACTTCCAGATATTGGAAGGACATAACTGTGCTTGATCTGCCTATGCTGTTTCTATGCTCAATCGTTTGCTCTCTTATTGTCAAATTTATACTACACACACGCAATCATGTGTGACCGCGGTCACTGAGAGCGCTCTCATACAGAGAGAAATATGTTAACAGAGGAATATGTTAAGTCTTACAGTTATGCAAAATATACAGACGCGAACTTATTCATGTTACTGGAACTGCCCACTACAGCGCAGATAATGAGACGTGAGTCCCATCTCGAGAATTATTATCTGAAAAAGGGTCAGTTCTCTGTACTTGACTCTAGCATTTTATGTCTTTCAGGTGGTATACGCCTATTGACTTGCCTCGTTCATTTGCTACCTCGTAATATGCTGGACTTATTTTTCTTATAACACTGGCTTCTACGAAGACTGGAGCTAATTTGCTGCTAAATTTCTTGCTTGCATTACTTTGAGCAAAGCTGCGAACATGTACTCTATCTCCGATTCTCAGTTGCACTGACCGACTACGCAAATTATAAGATCTAGCGTTAGCGTCATGAGCTTGCGCTATATTAGCTTTAGCTTCGGCGCGTGCCAATTGCAATGACTCAGATGTACTAAGCATTGTGTCATCAGTCAACAGTTTTAATTTTCTAAGGAGCTCATAGTCCTTTCCGTTAATTATCATATTTTGTCCGAAACATAAATAGTACGGAGAAAATCCTGTGCTACGATGTAAGCTAGAACGCAATGATGCACTAATTTCGTTCAGGTTTCGGTCCCAATTCGTATGATCTGTGCCGACGTATGCGCGAATAGCTGCTAGAACAGATCGATTAAGGCGTTCACTAGCGTTTGCTTGCGGAGAGTACACTGCTGTGCACACCTGCGAAACATCGAAGCGAGTGAGAAAAGCTTTAAAATAACCAGATCTAAACTGCGAACCGTTGTCCGTTAGAATTGACTCAGGGACCCCGAACGTAAAGAAGACATAATTCTCTAGAAACTCACAGATGCGATTACTCGTAAATTTCTTTAATGGGTGCAAGAAGTGAAATTTCGTATTATGATCGACAATGATCAAAGGACCTATGTTGCCATTTTTCGACCTTGGGTATGGTCCAAGCAGATCCATATACAATTTCTGGAATGGTCTCTCTGAGGTAACTGGCTTTCCCATTGGTGGTCTAAGAACGACGTTAGGGCTCTTAGTTGACTTACATATAGAACAACTAGATATGTATCTACGAATTTGTGTGACCATACCTGGCCAGAATAAATATCGCTTTAGCTTCTCCACCATTTTTCCCATGCCCAAGTGAGCTGAGTCAGGAGGATTATGTGCACGAATCATAACTTCTGTTCTCATATTCTCTGGAACCCAAAGTTTCCAAGATCCGGCTTCCTGCAGAGCATCACCTTTACTGTGCTCTGTCCGCTTATACACCATATTATCGACTATCTTAAGGTCAGGGAGTCTAGTTTGATTTTCGCGAATCCTGCATATCAAGTCTACATACTCTGGTGATTTAAATTCGTTCGAAGCTAAGTCGATAATCGGTCCAACATCTGATAACTCACTAATTGCGATTTCATCTCTTCGAGACAAGGCATCGGCTACAATATTCTGTGAACCGCTACGATGCTTAATTCCGAAAGAAAAGCCTTGTAATCTAATCGACCAGCGAGCTAAACGTCCAGATAAATCTTTTTGCTTCATTAGCCACTGTAGTGAAGCGTGATCAGTGACCACAATAAAATCTTGCCCTTCTATGTAGGCTCTGAATTTCTTTATGCCCTTGATAACTGCTAAACATTCGAGCTCTGTAACTGAATAGTTACGTTGCGCTTTCGACAATTTCTCTGACATATAAGCAATGGGCATCTCGATGCCGTCGTCACTTTCTTGTGCTAAGACACAGCCTAACCCATACAGACTTGCATCGCATAATAATACAAACGGTTTCGAGAAATTTGGAGTCTGCAAAATTGGTGCAGATGTTAATTTCGATTTCAACAACCTAAATGCTACTTCTGCCTCACGATTCCAGTCGAATGTCTTACTCTTTTTTAAAAGCTCAGTCAACGGAAGGGTAATTTGCGCGTAATTTTCCACAAAACGTCTATACCATCCGGAGAGTCCCAAGAATCTCCATAACTGTTTTACGCTTTGGGGCGCTGGAAAATTATTTATGGCGTCTACTTTATTTGGATCGACTTTCAGTTCTCCTTCTCCGATAATGAATCCAAGATATTTAATTTCTTTCATGCAAAACTTTGACTTAGCAATATTAATTGTTAAGTTAGCTTTACGCAAATACATAGCTATTTCTTCTAGTAATTGCATGTGAGATAGAAAATCGTCCGACAAAACCAAGAGATCGTCTAAATAGACAAATACTCTCGCTCGTAGGCTGGCTGGTATCACTTGATCCATTAGTCTCACTAACGTCTGCGCTGCATTACATAAACCGAAGGGCATTACCTTGCACTGATACAGCGGTCTATTTGGTATCGTAAACGCGGTATATGGTCTAGACTTTTCTTCCAGCGGAATTTGCCAGAAAGCATGTTTCATATCGAGACCAGTGATAAACCGTGCCGGCGGCAATTTGCTTAGAATGCCATCAACGTGCGGTAATGGGTAAGCGTCTTTTAGGGTCAGCTTATTTACTTCTCTCGAATCTAAACATAATCGGACTTTCTCTCCCCGTTTGACGAGAACGCAATTGCTAATCCACGGACTCTTAGACTCTTCGATAACTCCTAAAGCTTACATATTTTCAATCTCTGCGAACATTTCCTTTTCCTTAGCGGGTGATACAGGCCAATGACGTTGTTTGATAGGCCTGGCATCGCCAACGTCAATGCTGTGTTCTATCACATGCGTTCGCCCTAAGCCCTCTGTCTCATAGGATGGAAACTTGCTTATGACGGAAAGTAATATCTTCTGCTGTTCAGTGGAAAGGGTATGCTTTTGTGGAATCTCTTCGGTATCATCGTCCAGACCTACGTCAATATCGCTTACGAACTCTGATTTTGTCATGATACTATTCAACAAACCAAATTCTTTCCAAAAATCGATGCCTAAATAAAGGTCTTGCTTCAAATCTGGGATTAAGAAAAATGTCATAGCCTTGGTACAGTCCTGGTACGTAATGTTTATGCGAAGTCTGCCTATCACCGGGCATCTAGTACCACTGGCCTTTACAATGTTTCCCGCACATTTTCGGAATTGAGGATGTGTCTTAAGTTCTGTCGCTGCAGTGTTACCAATACAACTACAAATTGTCGCGCCAGAATCTAGCAAGGCTATATATCGTTTATTTGCAATTTCTATGTCGGTGTATAATCTGTTATCCGTGCTGAGGAATATGGCTGAGAGAAACTTTTTTCGTTACCCTCGTACCGTCTTCCAAAACTTACGCATTCGGGTCGTTGACCGTTTAGGTTCTTGCTGCCGCGCGCAACCACTAACGTCACCGAAGATACGCTGTCTCGCTTCTATGTATTGAGCTGCTCTTATATGATATGGCTGGTGTTCATTTGTTTTCGTCCTTGGATAACTAACTGATAATCTGCTTTGTTTACTCAGATCCGAATCCGCAGAAAGATCGGTCTGTGTACTGACATCGGATTTTAGTGTTTACCAATACAGCCAAAGTCTATCTGTCGCATCCCCCTGACGGTTTTCCGTCGGATTACATATCGGACATTTGGGCTTGTAGGTGTCTTTCGCTCCGCATCCGTAACAAAAGATACTCCGTGTTTCAAAACATTCGTCAAAACGATGTCCTAATTTTTCGCAGTTCCAACACTTAATTTGTTTGCGCTGCAGCGCTGAAACTTCAGCTTGCTCTGATTCGTTTAAATCTTCAGCAATTTGAAATATGCTCGCTCGTTGTGTGGGATTATTCTTACTATACTGAGATCGGACTTGTTTATTAAACTGCTCGTGTGTACGAATTTCTGCTCTCAAGCGTGCTAACGTGTTTATACCTAAATGCATTAACTCATATCTCAGTGCTGGTTTTGAATGGCGAATGAGTAAATGTACTAACGCTTCTTCAGAGATCTCACATTTCAAACGGGCTACTAATCTTTCAACTTCAAATTGATATTCTTCAAAGGATTCTTTATCACCTTGACGCCTGCTGTTAATGGATTCCCAAGTATCCATATCAGTATCGATGTTCTTGAACTTCTCTCTAAATTCTCTGCAGAACTCAGTCCAGGTAAACTGTCTGTTCGATCGGTGAAGTTTCCAGAACCACTCGTTGGCTTTACCAACAAAGAACAAATGTAAATGGTCACATAATGTTTGATTATCTCCATTCAAATTCTGTTGCGCCAAAGCTTGTACCCTGTACAAAAATTCTTCAACCTGGACACCGTCTCTAGCTCCATCAAATTTAATGTGCCAGCTTTGTATAATATTCGGTACTTTCTCAGGCTAAACCGAACTACGAGTTCTACCTTGACTGATCGGGTAACTATCCTGGTCTGAACTTGAACGTCTGTTGATATTATTTAGTCCAAGCGAAGGCTGCTGAACAGAAGCTGCTCTAGCTGTTTCGGTTTCTAAGTGCTGCCTGTTGCTACCTAAATGTACGTTAGACAACTGGGTTTGAATAAAAGCTGTTAGAGTCTGCATCAGCTGTTGCTGTTGAGTCTGCATTGCTTCCTGTACCATCTGACTTATTTCTGTGGCGCTTATGGGTCTCGAAGAACCCACTGAGCTATTTGGCACACTTGTTGTGCTGTTATCCACCTCTTCTCGGTTGTTACGATTACGTGAACGAGTTGTCACGCCTCTACGAAAGCTCGTACTACCTGTTCTATTATTTCTACCTCTGGCTCTACCTCAAGATGCCGCTTTACTTGTACTAGGTCCTGCGTTGACTGTTGCTATGGCTCGATCTTGTTGCGACGCTAACAGTTCAGCTTGTAAGGTATTTCCACCTGAAGGTAATTGTTGCAAGGAGCATGGCTGTTGACACGTAGGACAACAGTCAGAACTTATGGCCTGCTGACAAATACCACATAGCGTTTCTTGCCTGCTACTAATATCAACTAAATTTTCAGTACTACGTCGAACTGACATTGTCATGTTCCGAAGTCTCTCCGGTGACTGCAATTCCTAATACACCGCACTGGCCATTCACGTTTGTTTTTATAAGTTACTTAAAATGTTGTAAGCGATGAGCTGCGCACTAGTCGATTGATCCGAAAGCTCTTGAATCAAGATCGCAAATTCATAGTGTCGACGATCTCAATCGTTCAGTAACAATATCATTTAACTGTGTAGTTATTCTATACTCTGAAGGTTACTCCTGAAGTAAGCTTCGCTTTTGGTCGACCAACCCGTAAGTACTTGAATTGAAGTCGCTATTCTAGAAAACGAGATTCTCAAAATCATTAACGTAATCTCAAACTAAGAAAATTGTTGGATTATAAAAATGCAAAGTTTGTAATTTAATGGATGGATTTACAGAGCAGTGGTGAGTTCGACTCTTTGGGGCGACTCTTTTCATAAACATGAAAAGGTGCTGACTACTAAATGTATTCGAATCGGCTCATTGGGGTGGTCTTTTGTTCACTAAAATCTCTGCCCCACGTTTTGGGCGCCAATTTACTTTTTATGTAGTGTTCAACTGAGCTGATAGTACCGGTTGGGTAACTTCCAGCCAGGGATGCCTGCATAGGCGTCCGTAGCTCACACTGTCTGAAGGACAATGCGTACAGAGGATTCAGCGGTCGTGCACTTCTAGCGATGCTCTGTGCTATGCTCGTCGGATATGGCGTGGGTTGTTGCTTCCTCCCGCTATATGGCGCTACTTGACACGGAAAATAAATATAAGTGCACTTTCTGAAATCTACGATAAATGGTTCAAAAATTGTGTTTGGGCTGTAGCCACGAACAAGAAAAGACAGCAGAGTACAAACAGGTTGATGATTAGGGCGGCTGAGGTGTAGATAGCCCCCTTTATTCTTTACCCTCCCTACCTTGGTAATTGAATAGAAATTTGTTGGTTACCCCTTATCAAAGATTTTATTTCATTTAGTTCAAATAGTGTAAACACATTATGTCGATTCGGCGACGGCTTCAATATAATTCTACTCAATCATAATTTCGTTTATCTCTACAATTTATTATTCCAAATATATTTTACATGGTCCATAAGGATTGCATGACGCTACGCGATTTCAAAAGGTAATGACTATTCTAAGCTTGTTTAGACACTCATATACGCATGTTTTAATAATAGCAAAATTCTCGCTGAAATAAAATACGAAACGATATTCTTGCTGATGCAAGTTGTATTCACGAAATGTTAACAGTGTATATTTCAAACTCACAATCCTTCCATCGATGCGTCTTCGCCGGGCCCGTTGAAGTTACAGCTGATGCGTTGGCGTTAGTCGACTGTATAAATTAATAAAAACATTTAAGCGGGAGTTATACTATTACCAATTACAATTTCATGCCGTATGATTTGCACCTAATAAAGTTTAATACTCAATTGTATTAGAGACAAAGTTCAACTTAACTGATCTGTGGTTCTGATAACTTGGTATTAAGCACAAATCTACGTTGGCGACATAAACTAATTCCTTAACAGAGCCACGCAATGCTGGACTTAATTCCGCTGTGCGATATTGACACAACCCTGACCATTCCTGGCAGTGACAATATTCGCGTGGTAGATGTGTTCACCACTCGTGGCACCATGCGTAGGCCGATCGCAATGCCTATCCTTCTTCCGATGGAAGATAAAATTCCTGAGCCCTTTGAGGCAGAAAGCTCATTGAGCACGTGATCATTGATCCTTGAAATCACTCGTTCTGTGCTGTCCACGTACCTCAGTGTTAATTGTCAATTATCAGTAATATACATCTATATATATAAAATAGATTGTCCTGATTGTTGAGAGACCCACAGCCTAAACAAAAAGAGGATGAAATTTTCACAAAATTTTCCATTCAGGTTGAAAGTGAGCACTAAGAAAGGATTATTAATTTAGACCACTCCTTCGAGTACCTCCCATACAAGAAATGTCCTGAATTTGTCACTACCTCATTCCACCACTCTGGCGCCTCATTTTCGCACAAGATGGGAGTTTAACCGCGACCGAGTTTACAAAAACAAAACACATGCGCTGTGACGCACTTGCTGATAATTGCAAAAACAAAACACAGAGTTTATGTCTCCGTTTTTCTCTTTTCTTCTTTGTGCCTTTGACAATTGATTTACGACCTAAGTAGCGTTTGTTGTTGTTGTAAGTGTTTTTGTTGGGATCGCATTGATGTAAAACAAATCAATTAAAACATAACTTTGTGCGCCTAGAAGAGTTTTGCACACCAGAATATGATACGGGGGTGGTTTTACCTACATACATTCTAATTATCAAATTCAAACAAAACGTAACACACAAACACAAATACCTATTGCTATTGTTGTTTTGATATATGTACATATGTACATAATTTTCGAGCTGACATTTGTAATTTTGGTTGGTGTTGTAAATGCATATATGTACATACAAACATACCTACACATGTAAGTTTACACCGGATGGAACTCTTGCCCCCCTCTACCTCTTATGCCATACACATGTTGCGGCGCCGACATAATTCACCAGAAGTTGCTATGTTCAATATTTTTCTTTATAATTCCCAAATGGTTTAAGCTTCTACGTATAGACAACCTATATTTTTCTCTATAATTCCCAAATGGTTTATGATTCTACGTATAGACAACCTAATCAAAATCCTGGCATAGTAAGCTGAATTCAGCAGTTGTTGAATCCCGAACGTAAAAACTTTAAAATAAAAAGCATCTACATAAATGGCATACCGCATCTTTTTATTGAAGAATTTGGAACTTGTCTCTCAGGTAGTCACAATGACTGTCATAACTGGCGCCCGATCAGTCCTCTCTCTGAGAGTAGACCTTTGAGTTACCCGCAGTAACAATTAAAATACAAAAAAAAAAATCGGAAAAAAGTGAAAACAAGAAAGTAAAAAGTGATGTGTAGTGATGTGCTGTGCTGTGTTGTGTTCTCTCTATGGCAAATGAAACAAACAAGTGAATCGGATGCAATTTACCACTGCGGCAATCTGATTAGCGTTAATAAATGTAACTTATTATAAAAAAAATTAATGCAAAATGTTTCAACTTTAAATAAAAACAAGTAAAAACGTTGCAGTCCGACGCAACCGACTGCGATATACTTTGATACCAGTTTACATAACTGTGTTTAGGATTCTGTGTGCAAATAGTAATATATGGGGGTTTTTGGTATAAATATCAGGCAGAAGGGGTAGGCGTGATATCCAAATTTGTGATGCATATCTGTGGCGGATGGCACCCTGTATCACCCTACCAAGTTTGGAGATTCTAGCGCAAAAACTGATAAAGATATAGAGGTGGGCGGTATAAGTGGGCGTGGCATCCAAAACTTTGATGCACATCTGTTACGTATGTCACTTACAATATTTCCACCAAATTTGGTGACTCTAGCACAAAAACTTTCGAAGATACATGCATTCCGGTTTTTATTAGGGCAGTGGGGCATGTCCCGTTATTTGGGGGCTGGGCATCCAATGTTTTGTTGCATAACTTTGTCAGATGTCAGCATCTACCTATAGCTTCAAAACTGTAAAAGATACAGGCATTTTTGTTTATAATTTAAGGGGGGCTGGGGGCGGAATAGGTGGGCGTGGCATCCAAACCTTTGATGCAGTTTTTTGGGGAATGCCATCGGCTATCTTGCCCCCAAATTTGGTGACTCTAGCTACTCAAATGTGGGATATATAAGTGTTTTAGCGATTTGCACATCGAGGGGTATCGATTTGTTATCGATTTCCCAGGCCCCCTGAGGTCGTAGAGCCCCAAATTTAACACTTTGTCTGACGAAGATATGTGCCAAGATATTTGCAAAGTTGCAAGGCTCTAGCTTTAAGGGTGTCGAAAAAAGTTGCGTTCATACGGACAGACGGACGGACGGACGGACAGACACCATGACGGACATTGCACAAACCCAATATACTATGATACCTTTGGTATCAAAGTATAAAAACGAAGCCATTTGGAATATCAAGAGCAAAAAATATTCTGATGATGCTTTTCAGCTCATTGGCCTTTCTCCTTCTCCTTAGAACTATAAAAGCAGCTATTGCCATCATGAATTCACCGTTTTCCATTTGTTTTTATTTAATTTTTCACAATTTGTTGTCACAATGACCGATTTATTTTGTAAATAATCAAGTAAGGTGACCACCAAATATTTACATTTTCCATAAAAATATTTAGAACATCTGGTCACCCTAACTTTATGTGGTACATAACGAAATAATAAGCACTTTTCATAAATGAAATTTTTATTTGCTGGGAATGGGCCTTTAAGATATAATTTTCAGCTTTCGCTTTTTTTTTTGGCATCTGCCGCATCACAGCCTTGCAGAGTCTGCAGAATGAAGAGTGTAATAAAAATTTTAAATTGTATTTTCCTTTCGTGTTCACTTTACATATTCCGGCATTTAATTTTATGATTTTTGATTTCTGATTTCGATTGCAACATTTGTGTGCCGCATATAAGTCTGCCACTATTTTGAGTGCAACAAAG
Source organism: Scaptomyza pallida (assembly GCA_018152965.1). Lineage (NCBI taxonomy): Eukaryota > Metazoa > Arthropoda > Insecta > Diptera > Drosophilidae > Scaptomyza > Scaptomyza pallida. Next base: position 77,797 of record JAECXP010000020.1, read on the forward strand.
TACGCAATAATAAACTTTATTTTGTCTTTTTTTATACCCTTAACCCATAAAATGGGTAAATAAGGGTATAATGGTTTTGTGCAAATGTATGTAACAGACAGAAGGAAGCATCTCCGACCCCATAAAGTATATATATTCTTGATCAGCATCAACAGCCGAGTCGATCTAGCCATGTCTGTCTGTCCGTCTGTCTGTCTGTCCGTCTGTCTGTCTGTATGAACGCGTAGATCTCAGAGACTACAAGAGCTAGAGACTTCAAACTTAAAACTTAAGCTCTCCTATACCATGAAAAGATCAAGTTTGCTTTTAATTTTCGATAACATTTCTGGTTTCCGATATACACATGTGATCGATAACAAAAAATTCTTGAATTTCAAAATTGTAAAAACGAGGTTTCAAACTATTGGTAAAATAATGAACATTTGAAAAAATTTGATTGAAATCGGTTAAGAAACACCGGAGATATCGCAGTTTTAAATTTGGTCATTTTGGTCACTGGGTAAATACACACTAATGACTGTACGCGTTACGTATGGGGTTAAGGGTATGTCCTCGTCGGGATTTCTCGACTAGAGCCTTCTTACTTGTTTTTATATTGTATTTTAAAAAACATTTAAAACATATAAAAAAGGGTATTGCCTTCTGCTCACTGATTGCTTTGAATATTTCACTCCGATTCCCGTGATTTTCTTACTAACATCATTTTGCATAAGAAACTGAATGGATAATGTATATATAACATTATCAATGTTGTAGTGGGGTGGCTGCTGCGTTCAGAGTCGTCTCGTTATTGGTGAAAATTTATGTGTTGAGGTTACAAAACGTGGTTATACGCGGAGTGAAGAAAAACGCACTTGTTTCCTTTCTCGTGGTATATTTTCAATTACTTTAAAAGTTACAAGTAGGGATGGGCGGTATCGTATCGATACTGGTGGTATCGTTAGTTTCATTGCAGTATCGTCGATACGATATCGACGATACTAGCTTTCGTCGATATTATTCGTATCGATATATTCCTAGGCGATACTCAAGGTATCGTCGACGGATCACATCACTGATTATCTGGAACCGCGGAAATTTCCATTTTGTGCATAAAATAAAACTAATAAAATAAAATGTCACTCGAGCCAGCAAACGGCATGGAAAAGGATTCAAAAAAGGCCAGAGACTATTTCACCATTAGTGGCAAAGATGCGAAATGCAAACTTTGCCACAAAATCATTAAATTTAGCGGCAACACTTCAAATTTTTGGAAACATTTAAAAATGTACCACAAAATCGAGAAACCTGTGAGCGGGAGCGATGCTTTGGAGCGGAACAAAGCAGATTCTTGCGTTGCGGGCAGCAGTCAGGATTCGCAACCAACTTTAGAAACAATTTTTGCTAGAGGCAAATCGTATGAAGGTATGTACATAATGTTATTTCTGGTGTGTCCCAAATAATGCCACTGGCAAAAGGCATACATACATGTATGCCAAATATGCAATTTTCTTGTTAGTATTGGTTTGAGAGTAACGGCATTTAAAAAAATGAGGTTTTTCAGGGTTGCCAAAAGTCATTAAAATCACTTGTTTTATGTGTAAATTGAAAGGCCTAGCAAAAGAGAAAAAAATATCTTTACGGTGGCAACTTTTGGCATGGCACCATTAGCATTTCATAACGGGAAAAAAGTGGCATGTATTCTCAAACAGAAATGCCTTGGCATATTTTGGGTACATAGAAATTTTTTAATTGAATTGGTATCTAAATGTTTTACTATTCTGCAGCAGGTGGTGTCCAGGCAGCCAAGCTTGATGAAGCTCAGCTGTATCTTATTTGCAAGGCCAATTTATGCTTGTCCCATAGCGAAAACGAAGGGTTTTTACATTTCTGCAAAACAGCAGTGCCGCTTTGGAAACCTCCAAGCAGAGCAACAGTAACAAGACGTCTGGAAGAAAAATATACTGTAATATCTGACAAAGTCAGAAAAGTCCTTACGGAGGTTTCAGCTGTATGTCTTACGATGGATGCTTGGACAGAATCACGCACAACGTCGAGTTATTTGGGCATGACAGCTCATTATCTACAAGATGTGGAAATGCAGTCTGTCGTTTTAGGAGTGGAGCTATTAACAGAACGGCATAACATGGATTATTTATCAGTAAAAGCATTGGAATTTTCAGGAAAGTGGGGTATAACTAAGAATAAAGTATCCGCTGTAATAACGGATAATGCTCCAAATATGGTCGGTGCTGCAAAACAAGCCTTCGGAAATGACAAACATCTGGGATGTTTCGCCCATATAATAAATTTAATTCCTGTGGCTGCGCTTGGTACTGCAAAAGTGAATGGAGAGGAAATATCCAATGTTGAAGGTGTCCCGCAACTGTTAGAGAAAGTCAAGAAAATTGTCACTTTCTCTCACGACAGCTACAATTTTGCCAATGCGCTGAAGCGCATCCAATTTGAAAAAGGCAAAACAAAGGGAACAGCTCTAAGACTGTTTCAGAGCGTAAAAACGCGTTGGGGATCAACGTTCAACATGTGCGACCGATTTTTAGACATGCAGGGTATAGTAGCAGCAGCAGCCGTCGATTTTCCAGAAGTAAGTATGCTTACTGGGTCGGAATTGGCTACCTTGGCTGCAATACGTGATATTTTTTATTCTCTAAATCAAGCCACTTCTGAGGTATCTGCGGAAAAAAACGAGACGGCGAGTCTAATCATTCCGATTGTTACCAAGATATTCAAAGTAAGTTCTGTTTTTAACAAGAATCATTCTTAAAAATATATTGGTTAAATTTAAAAAGTATTAAATTTTATCAATACACCAAAAATTTTACTTTTCAGGCAATAGAAAATGTGGAACTGCCAAAAATAATGAGCTTACGCTTAAGTTCCGAGACTTCCTGCTCAAGGAAATGAAAAGAAGAATGGGTAAAATCGAAGATAATATGATTCTAGCAATGGCAACGCTAATAGATCCTCGATTTGGAAAAAAAAGCTTCAGGAGTGCATTATCTGTGGCCAAAACAACATCATTCTTGGAAGAAAAGATAATAGAAGTCATGAAGAAGGAAAACGCTCAACTTGAGCAGAGCGAAGATGAAATAATTGCACCTCCCCCAAAAAAATCAAAAAGCATTTGGGCCACCCACGATGAAGACCTTCAAAGCAGTAGAGCACAAATCAACGACGATTTAGCCTATGCTGCCAGAGCAGAAATAAAAACGTTTACAAATCGTGTTCGATCGCCAAGGTCTTCAAATCCATTTAGTGTGTGGGAAAGCTTAAAGCCGCTATATCCCCACATTTTCAATGTGGCCGAAATTTACTTGCCAGTCTTGGCAACATCCGTTCCGAGTGAGCGACCCTTTTCGCTGGCAGGACTTATAATGGACGATTGTGGCTCTCGTCTAACGCCGGAACATTTACACCAACGAATTTTCTTGACGAAAATCCCAAAAAAAATGTGGGAGTAAAAAAAAAAAAAAAATTGAAATGTTTAAAAATAAAATAAAAGTTAAACATATTATATTTGAGATTATTCCACCATGATTGTGCATTTTTTTTTATACAAAATCGTCATATCTTTGAATTTAAAAAAAGCCGCATAATATCGATACAACGATATTATCGATACTTCAGATCTAAATTATCGATACCCAGTATCGGCATGGACTACATTGTATCGATCCCACGATACCGATACTTATGCTGGCGATACACATCCCTAATAGCGAATATAAAGATAAAATAGATTCGTGCAACTTCGTGGCTTTCGCCATATGCCTTCTGACACAGCATCTTCTTTCCTGAAAATTACCTTCAAGTGAGCAGTTGTGCGTGAATATAGCTCCGCAAAAAGAAAAAGTGAAAAAAAAAACGTGGCATCCCAAAATTTGTCCACAAAAAAATTATATGTGCAAGTGGATACTACAAAGACGTGAGTTAGAGAAATCTATATGTCTAGTTGTCATGTCAATAACTGACAAAATCCTTTTTCTTTTGTAATGGGTAGGAATAATCAACATCCATTCTGTCAGCGCACAAGGAGGAAAAATTGATAACCTTCAAAAAGTATAGCAGTGCCTATTCCCGATATAAGGGGTAATTAACAATAATATTTCTCTTATTGTCGCAATTCTGATTAATTCCTTGCTTATTTTTGTTTGTTTCTTTTTTTCTTTGGCAATCAGAATTGGCTCTTAGTGTAAAAACCAAATATAAAAAAAAAGAATCTAATGTTAGTTACAAATTGCACTTATATTAGTTACCAATAAAACTTATCTGAGACTACAAGTTATAACTAATCTTAATGCAGATTATTATAAAGTTCGCAACAACTGCCCAAATTAAATGCAGTTTTATTAAAAGCTCATAACTAAATCAGATCAGCTGTCACCCTCTACTTTGGCCACCAATCGCTCTCTTCAGTTTGAGCTGACGCATGACTACATATGTAATTTGGATACTCTCATCAGTCCGGATTTTAAGTCGCACGTTGAGCAACCACCGCGTGAGGAAGTTGCTAAAAATAAGTAATTCTGAGAGCGCGAACAGTTTACATCATATATAAATAATATAATTCCGTAGCTCAGAATATCCAGCGTGAAGTGGTTAAGTTTTTTTTTGGTTAATATTGCTATTTATTTTTCTGTTAGTGATTACGTGCAAATCGTACATAACCTCAAAAGGTTATGCAACTTATGAAGATTATGGAAGGTTAGCCAAAAATATAATGGTGTAAAATAAGATAAATAAGTGTTAGTGCTGTAATATTTTGCATATTTTTTTTGTTTATTGTCATTTGTGTTAGTTGAAAAAAAAAAATGTTTGTAATTTGCAAGTGGTGCCGAGAAGCAACTAAATGAATACAATAACAGTCGCCAAGTTCCGCAGAACAAATAAAACAATTTACAAAAAAATATAATAAAAAAGAAATATGCAAAGTAAGAATTAAAGAAAGTTAATATCAAATAGTGTAAATGCATAATTGTCTACAGTTAATATCATAAAATTATTGCATATGTGTTTAAAAAAAAAAAAAACATACGAGCTTTTAATCTCTTCCTCTCCTTGTCACACCTATAATCTTACATCTAGCGTTTTACAGCGACGGATAAAAGCTCACACACACAAGGAAAGATCTTTCTGCGTGGGATAATGCAGCTGTAAGTCACCGCTCTTTGTTACCTATTTTCTCTTAAGTTTACTCTCGCGAAAGCTTCACTTTCAGCGCAATTAAAGTAATGTATGTAAAAGCCGCTCTTACTTAACCTTGAACTAAGAACATTCATATGCTTAGAACACATGTGTTTTTGGCAGCTTATGCAAATACACTATCGCTCAAAAGTTAACGTACCGATTTGTTGTATTTATATTTGTACTTGCATATTTATCGAAAAGAAAGAAAAACTTTAAAAGAAAATTAACGTAACGCAACTTATGAATACCGTTATAATTACTAATTTAATTATATAAACAAATTACATATGCATGATCATATTTATTTCGTATTTATATATTTAAGTATTTTTATAACCAATAATTATTTATTATAGCCGCTCTAAGCACTTGCAGTTTCAGCAAATAATTGAGTTATTTTTATACCCTTAACCCATAAAATGGGTAAACAAGGGTATAATGGTTTTGTGCAAATGTATGTAACAGACAGAAGGAAACATCTCCGACCCCATAAAGTATATATATTCTTGATCAGCATCAACAGCCGAGTCGATCTAGCCATGTCTGTCTGTCCGTCCGTCCGTCTGTCCGTCTGTCTGGCCGTCTGTATGAACGCGCCGATCTCAGAGACTATAAGAGCTAGAGACTTCAAATTTGAAACTTAAGTTCTCCTATACCATGAGAAGATCAAGTTTGTTTTGAATTTTCGATAACACTTCTGGTTTCCGATATACACATGTGATCGATAACAAAAAATCTTCAATTTCAAAATTGTGAAAATGAGGTTTAAAACTATTGATAAAATAATGAACATTTAAAAAAATTTGGTCAAAATCGGTTAAGAAACACCGGAGATATCGCAGTTTGAAGTTTGGTCACTGATTTTATACACATAAGTAACTGTAAGCGTTAAGTATCGGGTTAAGGGTATGTCCTAGTCGGGATTTCTCGACTAGAGCCTCTTACTTGTTTTTTCTGTTATTATGTTAGGTCGAAGTTTAAACCAGTCAAATTATTTGTGTTAAAAATATAAGAATGTCTGCTTAAATTATTTTTGTTTTATTGGAACCATGTCCAGCTTGAAAGAGATGCGATAACTGCCATAGGCGCTTTTAGGGATCCTGTACTGAAAGATACACTTTGGCTATTGTCAGGATCATGGTAGGGTGTGCGTATGCACTTCAACACCTTGGGCAATAGTATCAGTCGCCTTCACCATAGCCTAAATTTAGTTGTATTTACTTGTCCGCCGCTCATAAAAACCCACCATTTTTACGAGCTTCTCTCCCACACACTACCTTTCCCTTCTACTTTATCTTTATAAACACCAAAAATAGTACACGAATTTAATTATAAAAATAATACGACGTATCACTCGGTTCTTTCTCTTTCAACCCTCGACTTAGCCGACGAGCCACAGCCGTTGAAGCCAGCGCGTATTCCGTTGTCCGATACATTACCATCAGCTCTTCCATTCTTGTACGTTATTAGTTACAGTCCGTCCGTCTGTCTGTATGAACGCAACTTTTTTCGACACCTTCGACACTTAAAGCTTGAGCCTTGCAACTTTGCAAATATCTTGGTACATGTCATCGTCAAACAAAGTGTTAATTTTGGGGCTCTACGAACTCAGGGGGCCTGGGAAATCGATAACAAGTCGATACACCTCGATATGCGAATCGATAAAACACAAGTATTTCCCACATTTGAGCAGCTAAAATTGGGGGCAAGATAGCTGGTAACATTCCTCAAAAAATTGCATCAAAAGTTTGGATGCCACGCCCACCTATTTCGCCCCCACCCCCTTTAAATTACCAGTTTACATAGCTGTGTTAAGGATTCTGAGTGCAAATAGTAATATATGAGGGTTTTGGATATATAAATAAGGCAGAAAGGGTAGGCATGACATTTATCTGTGGCGGATGGCACTTTCAATCCCCCTACCAAGTTTGGAGACTCTAGCGAAAAACCGACAAAGATATAGAGGTGGGCTGTATTAGTGGGCGTGGCATAAAAAATTTTTAATGCACACCTGTTACGGATGTCACAACCAATGTTCATACCAAATTTGGTGACTCTAGCCCAACAACTAAGAACGATATATACATAGGTAGAATCCAAAACATTGATGCAGATCTGTTACGAATGCCACTTACAATGTTCATACCAAATTTGAAGAGCCTACCTCGAAAACTGAGAGAGATATTGCGGTGGGCGGTATAAGTGGGCGTGGCATCCAAAACATTGATGCACACCTGTTACGGATGTCACTACCAATGTTCATACATTCTTGGTGACTCTAGCTTAAAAACTGGCAAAGATACATGCCTTCCGGTTTTTTATGGCGGTGGGGCATGTCCAGTTGTTTGGTGGAGTGGCATCCAATGTTTTGATGCATAACTTTGTCAGATGTCAGTGTCTACATTCATGTCAATATTGGTGGCTGTAGAAGAAACAGCCATTTTTGTTTATAATTTAAGGGGGGGTGGGGGCGGAATAGGTGGGAGTGGCTTTCAAACTTTTGATGCAGTTTTTTGAGGAATGTCATCGGCTATGTTTCCCCCAATTTTGGTGACTCTAGCTGCTCAAATGAGGAATATATAAGTGTTTAATCGATTTGCACATCGAGGTGTATCGATTTGTTATCGATTTCCCAGGCCCCTTGAGTTCGTAGAGCCCTAAATTTAACACTTTGTCTGACGAAGGCATGTAGATATTTGCAAAGTTGCAAGGCTCTAGCTTTAAGGGCTTCGAAAAAAGTTGCGTTCATAGAGACAGACGGACAGACGGACGGCCACCATGACGGACATTGCAAAAACCCAATATACTATGATACCTTTGGTATCAAAGTATAAAAAGCGGAAAAGGGTAAAGTTACGGTTGTGAAATCCTTGTGGGTCCATGGTGTCCGTCCGTCTGTCTGTATGAACGCAACTTTTTTCGACACCTTCGACACTTAAAGCTAGAGCCTTGCAACTTTGCAAATATCTTGATACATGTCAACGTCAAACAAAGTGTTAATTTTGGGGCTCTACGACCTCAGGGGGCCTGGGAAATCGATAACAAGTCGATACACCTCGATAGGCGAATCGATAAAACACAAGTATTTCCCACATTTGAGCAGCTTGAGTTACCAAATTTGGGGGCAAGATAGCTGGTAACATTCCTCAAAAAATTGCATCAAAAGTTTGGATGCCACGCCCACCTATTCCGCCCCCACCCCCTTTAAATTATAAACAAAAATGCCTGTATTTTCTACAGTTTTAAAACTATAGCCACCAAAATTGACATGAAGGTAGATACTGACATCTGACAAAGTTTAAATTATAAACAAAAATGCCTGTATCTTCTACAGTTTTAAAATTATAGCCTGTAATGGCCAGTTCCAGTAACATGAATAAGTTCGCGTCTGTATATTTTGTATAACTGTAAGACTTAACATATTCCTCTGTTAACATATTTCTCTCTGTATGAGAGCGCTCTCAGTGACCGCGGTCCCACATGATTGCGTGTGTGTAGTATAAATTTGACAATAAGAGAGCAAACGATTGAGCATAGAAACAGCATAGGCAGATCAAGCACAGTTATGTCCTTCCAATATCTGGAAGTAAAACTGCACGTAGGCCAATTTCGCAGTGTACGCTTTGTACCTTTTTTCTTATGAGCAGAGCTATAAAAGCGCATCACAAGGCAGCGTGGTTTCTGTTCTACGTGCATGTGCCAACGGAGCTACGAAAGTCATTTAAGACTAGTTAAAGTCATTTATATGTACAGTTTAATGTATGATAGTGAATTTCAATCACGCTAAGTTAAAGTTATAAGAAGATCGGCAAGGCGTTTGCTTACATACTGCCGACCCACTATACCAAGTGTTTTGCAGCGTGAGCAGCAAGTAAAAGGTGATTTGAATATATTCCTAGATCAAATATAGTGACCTAACGTTCAGTTGTATTTTGTATAGAGGTAGCAATAACGGCATTCGCCGCCGGCCGGTTAGTGCATCGCGCTTTCGCGCTTCTCTTTCAAAAAGTGCCACCGGTCGGCGAGTCAAGTGTCTCGCACCAATTTTGCGTGCCCAAGAAGCCCCGAAACGATCCGGAAAAGTCTTATAGGAATTGTGAGAAGGATCAGGAGTGCCATACTTTAGCGGCACACAGTTTTACATTTGAGAAAAAAAGGGTCGAAACTCTCAGCGACAGAAAATTGTGAACGGCGAATATACCCCACCACATGTACAGGGTACAATAACAGCTCAGCGCGTTCTAGCTGCTCCACTACAATAACAGCGCAGCGCGTTCTTGTCGCTCAACCACAATAACAGCGCTCAATATCGCACAGCGGAATTAAGTCCAGCATTGCGTGGCTCTGTTAAGGAATTAGTTTATGTCGCCAACGTAGATTTGTGCTTAATACCAAGTTATCAGAACCACAGATCAGTTAAGTTGAACTTTGTCTCTAATACAAATGAGTATTAAACTTTATTAGGTGCAAATCATACGGCATGAAATTGTAATTGGTAATAGTAGAACTCCCGCTTAAATGTTTTTATTAATTTATACAGTCGACTAACGCCAACGCATCAGCTGTAACTTCAACGGGCCCGGCGAAGACACATCGATGGAAGAATTGTGGGTTTGAAATATACACTGTTAACATTTCGTGAATACAACTTGCATCAGCAAGAATATCGTTTCGTATTTTATTTCAGCGAGAATTTTGCTATTATTAAAACATGCGTATATGAGTGTCTAAACAAGCTTAGAATAGTCATTACCTTTTGAAATCGCGTAGCGTCATGCAATCCTTATGGACCATGTAAAATATATTTGGAATAATAAATTGTAGAGATAAACGAAATTATGATTGAGTAGAATTATATTGAAGCCGTCGCCGAATCGACATAATGTGTTTACACTATTTGAACTAAATGAAATAAAATCTTTGATAAGGGGTAACCAACAAATTTCTATTCAATTACCAAGGTAGGGAGGGTAAAGAATAAAGGGGGCTATCTACACCTCAGCCGCCCTAATCATCAACCTGTTTGTACTCTGCTGTCTTTTCTTGTTCGTGGCTACAGCCCAAACACAATTTTTGAACCATTTATCGTAGATTTCAGAAAGTGCACTTATATTTATTTTCCGTGTCAAGTAGCGCCATATAGCGGGAGGAAGCAACAACCCACGCCATATCCGACGAGCATAGCACAGAGCATCGCTAGAAGTGCACGACCGCTGAATCCTCTGTACGCATTGTCCTTCAGACAGTGTGAGCTACGGACGCCTATGCAGGCATCCCTGGCTGGAAGTTACCCAAGCGGTACTATCAGCTCAGTTGAACACTACATAAAAAAGTAAATTGGCGCCCAAAACGTGGGGCAGAGATTTTAGTGAACAAAAGACCACCCCAATGAGCCGATTCGAATACATTTAGTAGTCAGCACCTTTTCATGTTTATGAAAAGAGTCGCCCCAAAGAGTCGAACTCACCACTGCTCTGTAAATCCATCCATTAAATTACAAACTTTGCATTTTTATAATCCAACAATTTTCTTAGTTTGAGATTACGTTAATGATTTTGAGAATCTCGTTTTCTAGAATAGCGACTTCAATTCAAGTACTTACGGGTTGGTCGACCAAAAGCGAAGCTTACTTCAGGAGTAACCTTCAGAGTATAGAATAACTACACAGTTAAATGATATTGTTACTGAACGATTGAGATCGTCGACACTATGAATTTGCGATCTTGATTCAAGAGCTTTCGGATCAATCGACTAGTGCGCAGCTCATCGCTTACAACATTTTAAGTAACTTATAAAAACAAACGTGAATGGCCAGTGCGGTGTATTAGGAATTGCAGTCACCGGAGAGACTTCGGAACATGACAATGTCAGTTCGACGTAGTACTGAAAATTTAGTTGATATTAGTAGCAGGCAAGAAACGCTATGTGGTATTTGTCAGCAGGCCATAAGTTCTGACTGTTGTCCTACGTGTCAACAGCCATGCTCCTTGCAACAATTACCTTCAGGTGGAAATTCCTTACAAGCTGAACTGTTAGCGTCGCAACAAGATCGAGCCATAGCAACAGTCAACGCAGGACCTAGTACAAGTAAAGCGGCATCTTGAGGTAGAGCCAGAGGTAGAAATAATAGAACAGGTAGTACGAGCTTTCGTAGAGGCGTGACAACTCGTTCACGTAATCGTAACAACCGAGAAGAGGTGGATAACAGCACAACAAGTGTGCCAAATAGCTCAGTGGATTCTTCGAGACCCATAAGCGCCACAGAAATAAGTCAGATGGTACAGGAAGCAATGCAGACTCAACAGCAACAGCTGATGCAGACTCTAACAGCTTTTATTCAAACCCAGTTGTCTAACGTACATTTAGGTAGCAACAGGCAGCACTTAGAAACCGAAACAGCTAGAGCAGCTTCTGTTCAGCAGCCTTCGCTTGGACTTAATAATATCAACAGACGTTCAAGTTCAGACCAGGATAGTTACCCGATCAGTCAAGGTAGAACTCGTAGTTCGGTTTAGCCTGAGAAAGTACCGAATATTATACAAAGCTGGCACATTAAATTTGATGGAGCTAGAGACGGTGTCCAGGTTGAAGAATTTTTGTACAGGGTACAAGCTTTGGCGCAACAGAATTTGAATGGAGATAATCAAACATTATGTGACCATTTACATTTGTTCTTTGTTGGTAAAGCCAACGAGTGGTTCTGGAAATTTCACCGATCGTACAGACAGTTTACCTGGACTGAGTTCTGCAGAGAATTTAGAGAGAAGTTCAAGAACATCGATACTGATATGGATACTTGGGAACAGAGACTATTTATGTAAAGACTGGAAATCAGAACTGCTATGTTATGTTAATTAACATTCTGCGTAGTCTAAGCATCAGCGAGGGGAAATATGAAAAAGCCAGTGTTTCTTATTACACGCCTTGCAATATACTGGGAAGTAACGTAGGATCAATGACGCGCATTATTTTTATACTTTGATACCAAAGGTATCATAGTATATTGGGTTTGTGCAATGTCCGTCATGGTGTCTGTCCGTCCGTCCGTCTGTCCGTCTGTCCGTCCGTCTGTCCGTATGAACGCAACTTTTTTCGACACCCTTAAAGCTAGAGCCTTGCAACTTTGCAAATATCTTGGTACATGTCTTCGTCAGACAAAGTGTTAAATGTAGGGCTCTACGACCTCAGGGGGCCCGAGAAATCGATAACAAGTCGATACACCTCGATGTGCAAATCGATAAAACACAAATATATCCCACATTTTAGCAGCTAGAGTCACCAAATTTGATGGCAAGATAGCTGGTAACATTCCTCAAAAAACTGCACTAAAAGTTTGGATGCCACGCCCACCTATTTCGCCCCCAGCCCCCCTCCAATTATAAACAGAAATGCCTGTATCTTCTACAGTTTTGAAGCTATAGCCACCAAAATTGAGATGAAGGTAGATGCTGACATCTGACAAAGTTATGTATCAAAACATTGGATGCCACGCCCCCAAACAACGTGAAATGCCCCACCGCCCTAAAAAAACCGGAAGGCATGTATCTTCGCCAGTTTTTAAGCTAGAGTCACCAAATTTGGTATGAACATTGGTAGTGACATCCGTAACAGGTGTACATCAATGCTTTGGATGCCACGCCCACTTATTCCGCCCACCGCTATATCTCTCTCAGTTTTTAAGCTAGGCTCTTCAAACTTGGTATGAACATTGTTAGTGGCATCCGTAACAGATCTGCATCAATGTTTTGGATGCCACGCCCACTTATACCGCCCACCTCTATGTCTTTGTCAGTTTTTGAGCTAGAGTCTCCAATTTTATACCCAAAGCCCTCATATATTACTATTTGCACTCAGAATCCTTATCACAGCTATGTGAACTGGTATCAAAGTATATCGCAGTCGGTTGCGTCCGACTGCAACGTTTTTACTTGTTTCGGGTTTGTTTTGATGGCAAAGTATGGGATAAAGAAGAGACAACGATGAAACGTTGTCGAGCTTCATTTCTCTTGTTGTTGTCAATGAACTTGAGTTTTCTTGCATTTGGCAATTTAAGACTTTTGCTTCAATCGGATAGCTGCAGACCTACATGGTAGGGTTGTATCGACTAAATAAGAACTTTGCATTATTGAATGTGCAATCGTAAGACACATATATGTTATTTCCATATTATAATAACTAGCTTATATTTTATCAATTATGTATATATGATTAATAAAACAAGTTATCCATGACTTAATAAACTGACCCAAAAATAAAGGTACTTTGTTTTGAAAAACTTATTACAAATTATATTTGTGTTTTAATTGGCCGTAGTTAAATTTGGGACTATTTCGCATAGAAACGCGCTCACAAGAATACCCACATTTGTATGAATGTATTTTGCTTTCAGCTGCAACAGCCTTGCCGTCAGCAACACAAAAATTATTTATATTATAAGTTAAATTATAAGACTGTTAAAAGATATAAACTATTTTGATTTATTTAAAAAAAAAAATCAATAAAAAAAATAAAACCAAAAATTTTTAATTTTATTTGCGGGGGGTTTGAACTCGGGTTTTCCAAGTCACAAGCAAGCGCATCAACAACTGGACCACGCACTTCTTGCAGGTGAATGATCTTATCGTTATATTTCTATATTATATGAGTCCGTTTCTTGTTGCATTTTATGAAAAGAAAAGCCAAATCAAAACAAAAGCCATACGCTTTCTATGCAATTGACAAAGCAAAAACAAAGAAAAAAAGAGCTTCGCGCGCTTTTCTTGCGTTTGACTTGCTTTTGTGTTCATTGATCTAGCGATACGGTTGAATTCATTAAAAGTGCGAATTATATCAGTTTTTATTAAAACTACAGCCCTGCAAACTTGATTTATTTATTAAATTAATTATTCTTAATAATAAAAAAATGGAAAAAGTCCAAAAACCAGTGCGTTATAAGTGCATTGTGCATAATTGCGTTGGCGGCTGCAAACTTTTTCGCGTACCAAAGGAGATGGAGGTGGAGTGGTGCGAAAATCTAAAACTAGATGTTTTAGATATAAATACTAGCACAAGAGTGTGCAACTTGCATTTGCAGCGGAGTGCATGGGTATTCGAGGCCTAAAATCTGGAGCTGTGCCCACACTGCAATTAGGTAAGTGTCAATGTTTATTACCTTTTTGGCGGGAAACCAACATTCATGTAAATTTTCATCAGCCAAGTCCGTCTGTTTTAATTTGCATATAGATCTTAGATTTTATAGATAAAAAAACCAGCAACTTTCAAAGCTTGACCCTTCTTGCTTATAATGAAGCTATTATTGCCGTATTTCTAAGTCAATATTTAATACCATACTGCTTTGTAGGTTACGCAGACGAACCTGTAAATAAAAACTACCTAAAATTAGCAGCATCGACTAGGTATTGCTGCATTTTAAACTGCAATGTAAGTGGACCACCATCTGTGCTGCATCAATTCCCTGAAAATGAGATGCATAGATCAGAGTGGATAAACTGTTGTTCATTCGCTGACAAGAAGTATTTACCGTACACACCAAGTAAAAATGCTGATTTTAAATTGTATTTTTGAAATATTAATATATGTATATGTATATAATGGCAATTTTCTTTAAATAATAAGTAAAATATTATTTTTTAATTATTTTGCTTAATATATTTAGTTTATGAGGGAGAGGGGAGGGGGGTTTAATGCAAAATAAGGAAAAAAAAATTAAATATAATAAAGCGCTAATACACCCGCCGCTAAACTCTTGTAATTTAATATAAATACGAAAAAAGTTACAATAGCACCAATACCAAAACAAACCAATGCAGAAAGGGCGACACAGAAAGTATACAAAAAAGAGCTTATCAATACGAATCAGCTGAATGAGAACAGATCAGACCAGTATTTTTAACATACGCTTAGAGTCACGCAGAATGTTTACAGCAGCGTAACATTAAGATTTCTGTTTACCAGTCTTTACATAAATAGTCTCTGCCTTATGGCCCCTCCACATGCATTAATTCCATACAAATAATGTTTGTGCTTGCTTGTGTAGAGCTCATTAGTAGCTGGCAACAACAGACGCCGGAAACAGTGCACACAACCATATATATATATGTGTGTGTGTGCGTTGACTTTCTTGAATTAAGCGCACTTTAATCAAAGCCCCCGAACAGCAACGATGACTTCTTCCCACCTGTTGTCTTTGACTTATGACTCACGAAAAAGTTGCCAAGCGACACAAATAAAATTACAACTTTTGTGTGTGTGTGTGTGTGTGTGAGTTGGGTGTACGTATAGTATTCCTTTAGCTGCCACTCTCTTGTGGTTGACATTCATTTGTGCAAATTTATGTTAATTAGAATTGAATTTCGATTCATGCAAAGTTCGCCATCTCATCCAGAGAGAGAAAAAAACTTTTTCGAACATTTCTTCTTTATCATCATCATGTTTTTGTTGTTGGCAGTAGTACTTCCTTGTTTGATTCAATTTTTTTGAGGCTGTCAGTGCCAAGTAAAGCCAGCTCGTCTCGGGGCGATTTCGCGTAATGATTTGTGGAATTTATACCGAACGTCTAGTTTTTCAAGGGTTTTCATTCCTTTGTATCAAAATTAAGATACTGTATTGTACTATTAGCTCAAAAATTTCAAATACATTCGCAAAAAAAATTTATTTTATATTAAAAGAAATTTTTGTCTCTAAATTCTCGTTAGAGCAATGTTTGTTCTTTGCTTCTCTTCTTTTTCTAATTTGTTGCATATTTTAAAATGCAAATGCAAAATTTTCATTGAGATTTCCTTGCGCTACTTGCCTAATCACTGGAAACGGCTGCTGCTCGCTGATGATTTTGTTGCAAACATACCATGAAAAACGACGCAAAAGTACAGATTTCCAGCATAATTTTCCATTTACGCTGGACCTGCAGCAGGAAATGGCAGCTATTAGCATTAGACTGCTTCTGGCGTTTTTGAATTGTAAAAAAAATATGCAAAACAAAATTTTTCATAAGACAAAATTTAAAAAAAATCTGCAATCATGTCAAGACTAGAGTTGTGTCGTTTCGTTCAGAATAAGTTCATATGAACGGGTCATTGAAATGAACGAATGAACTAATTCAGTAACTCGTGAACGAAATCGTTCATTTTTTTTTTTTTGGCGGTAACTTGAAATCTGTCAAACTAGATTATTGTTGAATTTTCTTAAAATAAAATGTCTAATGGTACCATTTTATTGGAAGTGAGGGTGGAAAGCACCGGCAAATGTATTTATTGCAAATTCGTGCTGAGTATAGCTGGCGGGTCTCAGAGCAATTTGAGGCACCATTTATCAATCTAATTAAAATTTAAAAATTTTTTAATGTGCTCGCAAGCTACTAATCTTATTTATTGCATTCAAAAACGAAACATTTTTCATTCAAACCATCTGAATAGAATGATCAACACGTGTGCTACCGGTCATCGTTCAGAACAACTGAACAACTGAATAGAATGACCTGTTCATATTCTATTGTTCATCGTTCAGAACAACTGAACAGCTGAATAAAACTAACTGTTCATATTTTATTGTTCATCGTTTAGAACAACTGAATAAAATGACCCGTTCATTTTCTATCGTTCATCATTCAGAACAACTGAATAGAATGTCTGACTTAGTTCACTGCTGAAAAATGAACTATTGAACTTATTCAGCAAATTGAACTAAAAATACCAACTCTAATCTTAAACATATTAACCACCAGGTGGCAAAATTGCAATGCTTGTTGCAATTCAGTTGAAATCTTTTGTTGTTTGTCAAAGAGATCTTTTATTGATCGCATCGCTCCTAATCGGTAACATCCAAATGTTAAATTATTAAATCCAAAGATGTTTTGCACCAAATAAATGTATGTTCATTGAGATTAAGCAGCAACAAAACGATTGATTTGGGTAAAAGCGACGTTTGCTTAGAAGGACGGAAACAAATTGATTTACTTTCTCAATTTTATCTCTTCGATAATGTATAAATACAACAACATATCTATAACTATTTTATACATTTGAGTATCGGAACAATTAAAACATTAAGAATTCCTTTTTTTCACACGTAGCTTAAGACGATTATCACAATCAGCTGATCAACGACCTTAAATAACCAAAACATAACCGCAACGCGGAAAACCAACAACTGTGAATACCCCAATAAACTTGGAATGTAAGTAAATTAATTTAAACTCTGTAATGCATTAACAAATCTGTGTTCATTACTTAAACTAATTGCTGCTTTCGCGGCCAGGCAAATGTACTTATGTGCGTGACAGGTTTCGGTGTTAGTAATGTGCAAAAGGCACATAACCATACACAGAAAAAAATGACGTTCTAAATTCTAGATTTTTAATCTAGAATTATCCCGATTCGTACTTAAAATATTTAAGTACGTTTCGAACTTAGGAAATCTTAAAATAAGTTTAAAACGTACTTAAAAGGGAAATTCAAGAATAAAAATCTTGATGTAATCCCAAATGACCTTGATACAAGTACGAAATACTTGAAATAAGTAGAAAAATACTTAAATCAAGTACAAGATTCTTGAAATAAGTATAAGTGAACTTGAATCTTGATTCAAGTACGAGTTGCGGGTTCGAATCCCACCCACGGCATTTTATAATTTCTTTTCTTTATATTTACAAAGTATTTTATTTTAATATTTTGTGATTGCTGTTTTAAACAGAGATTAACAGCAAAATAAAAACCATAAAATAGGACAATTTAAGCTTGATATAAGTACAAAATACTTATATATACTAAAAAAAAGTGAATGTATACAAAATTGCTCTCTCACATACACAAAATGTAACTGCATCTCTCTCAAAAGAGAGACGATTGCCTTTATACATTCAGTGACGCGAGGTTAGCTTAAACTATCCATTAGCTGCAATAGGATTGTTTACGGATCTTGCTCAGCAGATAAGACATTCGCCGCATTCACAAGAAGTCTCAGGTTCGAATCTTCGTCACTGTAAGTGTGAACAACAATTTATAACGGCTTTTTCTTAATATCTTCTCTTCCCTTCATCTCTACTTAAAGCACGAGGAATGATTGGAAGCTTTAAAAAAAACCACCTCCACAAGCACACGTCGCTATGTATCAAAGGAGGAGCTTATAAATCTAATTCAAGGAGTACTTAAATCAAGATTGCCCATCTTTAAAAATCGTACTTTAAATCAAGTACGACATGCTCCACCTCAGTAATACCCGTACTAAGTAGGAATTCAAATTCGGATTGTTTGGTTTTTGAGTACGAAATACTTGATTTTTTCCATCATTGTAAACTAATTTTTAAGATCGTTTAATTAATATTTTAAATTTGTCAGTTCTTGAATCAAATGGTTTCAGTGTTCAGTTTTTGTCAAATCTTAAATTTCAAGATTTCGGTACTAAAGAACTAGTGAGGTGGTTCTAAGGTGGGCTAGCTGATGCCACCGAACGGGTCGCAGGTTGCGGATAGCGCAAGGCCTCCAGTGGAGGTTAGCTGCGAATAGCGATCTGTCGTGAATAAGCAGTCCCGGACAACAGCGGGTACCAAACCGTATGTGGTACCGACAAGGCGCTTGTCTGACCGTCTTTAATACATAGTCTTACACACACCCAAATTCCTACACGTGTTCCTACCCACATCCTATCCCCAACATCTCACAAGGGCGGTGGTGACGTCCTGAGGCAAGGGTGCCGCTTCACCCCCTAAGCCAGGGTGTTATGCGTTCCGTGCCCATTGGTTGGTTTGCAGTCAGGGGTAACCGACTGTATTTGGACGGAGCCTCACCGATACCTGGCCGCCTCGGTGAGTATACCTGGCCCCAGCGTGTTAATGGGGGCTATGACACGCTGGTACTTCTCTCCCCTACACTCGTGGGATTTTTATGGACATAAACACAAATATAACCAAATTTAACAGGCGGGACTTAACCGCAACCCAGTTAGCAGAGCGGATAGAGGAGGCGGCTCTGGACGATGGTGGTAAGCTGTCGCCGCGCAGGGGCTTGGCCCCACACCCGAAGAGTGCTGCAAAGCCGAAGGGCTCGACCCCGAAGCAGAGCACCTCGAAAGGTGAAGAGACTTTCAAGTCTCAAGTGGCCGTCAGTGAGGCCACCAAACGAACGGACAGCAGAGGGGGTCCGCAGTGCCTGGCACTGCTCCGGCGGCTGTTCCGCTGGCGATAGTTGCCAGCAGGAGAGACGCCCCAACACCCTCTTCCGGAAGGTCGAGGCAGCAACCTCTTCCGGCGGCAGGTCAGCCTGGGGGGACCCGGAGACCCACTGAGGCAGGGCCTCAGCGGTGCTGGCCGTAAGTGGTACCTCCGGTACCTTGGGCGTGGTATGAAACCGGAAGAGGCTCGTAGAAAGGCACTGGAGCACCGTGCCCCGAACGGGTCTCCTGTGGAAAGAGTCGACGGCCAGGCCGTTGCGGGGAGGAAAAGGCAGCTGCATCACACGTCGCCGTCTGATCTCCCCAAGGTCGAACCGAAGAGGCAGAAGAACGCTGCAGCTCTGGAGGGCTCAAGAACCTCACTTGGCTCGAAGCGTCCGAAGGCGGCCACTTACGCCAGTGTAGCCAAGGGTACCTACTTGGCTGTTCTGGCAAGTGACTACCCGAAGAGGCTGCTGTCAAAGGAAGAGCTGACGGCGGTGGAGCAGGCACTCGTCGACGAGATGAGGAAGGGCTGGACCTCAGCGCTCAACTTCAACGGCATCCAGTTCCAGGATGGTCTAGTCTTGGTAGACTGTATGGACAACGATGCCAAGGAGTGGTTGGAGTCAAAGGTGCCAGATGTCAGCACCACGGTGGGCGTAATGCTGCGCACGTGTTTGCAAAAGGACCTGCCGGTGACCAATATAGTCACGCTTTACCTTCCTCGCACGGCTGGTGAGACGGTGGAGAAGTCCCTTGGCTTGCTCAACGAGCAAAATAAGGGTCTCCTTACCGAAACATGGCGCGTGATCCGGCACCTGGAGTCGAGTGGCGGTAAGGTGTTGACGTTGGGTGTGGACGACAAGGCGCTCGCGCTTCTTAAAAATAGGAGCATGCTGGTGAGCTACCGCTTCGGCCAGCTGAAGTGCCGACTGCATAAAAAGCAGGAGCAGGTGGGTGTGGGAGCGTCCACGGAGGTGAATGCAGACGATGTGCCCGGCACGTCATCGGCAGCAGCCAAAGTGGCGCCCTCCTGCCCCCTCACGGTCGAGGCAGCAGAGGCTGAGGCGTTGGCTAAAGTAGATGCCGAGTTGGACTCGGTATCTCTGCAGGGGCTGGACCTGTCGCGCCTACGCGTAGAGGAGCACTCCAGCACTGAGAAGCCATCCGATGATGAGCAGAAACCTTTCGATACGCAGTCAGATGCCTATCTGACGCTATCGGAAGGCGAACCAGAGCTCTAAGGATGGTGGTCACCAGCGTGGCACAGATCAACCTGCACCACGCGAGGGCAGCTTCGGCTGTCATCGGCAGGTTGGTCTCCAGGTCTGACCTGGGGCTGGTGCTCATCCAGGAGCCTTGGGCCGTCAGAGGCAGGATCTGCGGCCTAAATCAAGTGAGTATGCAATTAATTGCAGACGTTAGGGAGGCATCACCGAGAGCTTGTATCTTGGTGCGAAAGAACATTAACTTTCTCTGTCTCTCAAAATTTCTCAACAGAGATCTAGTAGCGGTGATGATCACTGGCGATTTCGGGAGTATTGTGGTGGCGTCAGCATACTTCCCGGGTGACGTGACGGATGCCCCTCCACCAGAGGTCCAGGATCTGGTGCAGCACTGCAGCAGCAAAAAACTACCCCTGCTGCTAGGTTGCGATGCCAACGCACACAGTGTTGCTTGGGGAAGTACGGATAACAACAGTAGAGGTGAGTGTTTACTTGATTATCTAGTATCCAGGGATCTCACCGTTTTTAATGTTGGGGCTGAACCAACATTTGTTACTAAAACTAGGGCCGAAGTGCTTGATATCACTTTCGGCAATGAGGGGGCTCCCGGTTGGTTCGCAACTGGAAGGTCTCCTCAGAACCGTCAATGTCGGATCACCGAATTATTCTCTTCGATATCCACAGCAACCTCTGTTTCAGCAAAGTTATCAGGAATCCACGACGGACTGACTGGTCACTCTATCAGTCCTGTCTAGGATCAAACCTGAGTAGACTGAACCAGAGTAGGAGAGTATCCTCTCCGGAGGATCTCGAACATCTCTCAGTAGAAGTAGGCGAGACTATCTTGGATGCTTATCATGCAAGCTGTCCTGTCAAGCAAATAGACTCCAGCAGGGACAATCCTTGGTGGAACAAAAAGCTAGGGCTGCTTCGCGCAGAAGTTAGGAAGCTGTTTAACGCAGCTAAGAAGAGTAGCAACAAATGGGAGTTATGAAAGGATCCCCAACAGGAGACATGACTGGAGCCTGGCTGCAGCGATCGTAACTGAGCAAAAGATTAGGTGGGCAGTGAGTACACTTAGTCCCTAAAGGCTCCAGGGATGGATGGCATCATTCCCATCCATCTTCAGAAGGGTGTTGAACAGCTTATGTTGTTTCTTTTAAGTATTTTCCGGGGGAGTCTAGCTATGGGCTACATTCCTAGGGCATGGAGAACGGCTAGGGTGATCTTTATCCCGAAGGTGGGAAAGAAAGACCCATTTCATCCCAAATCCTTCAGGCCGATCAGCCTAACCTCCTTCCTGCTGAAAACCCTCGAAAAGATTGTGGACAATCACATCAGAAACTCGCACTTGATGCTTAGTCCTCTGAATGCGCATCAGCATGCTTACAGAGTAGGTAAGTCAACTGAATCGGCTCTCCTGAGCCTGGTTGACAGTGTCCAGCGCTCTGTAAAGGCAAAAGAGGTAGCTCTCTGTGCCTTTATGGACATAGAGGGTGCTTTCGACAACACAGCTCATGATGTTGTGGTTAGAGCACTCTGTAGAAGGGGAATTGAGACAGGACTCACGTTCTGGTTGTGTAAGCTTCTTGAGAGTAGAATAGCGGAAGTCACTGTCAACAGTGTGACAGTTAGAGCTCAAACCACCAGAGGATGCCCTCAGGGTGGTGTCTTGTCACCACTACTCTGGAGCCTTGTGGTGGATGAGCTGTTAGATAAACTTACAGAAAATGGGTTCGAATGTCAAGGCTATGCTGATGACATCACTCTGATCTGCAAGGGTAACTTTGAGAGCACAGTGTGCGATAGGATAACAATGGGTCTAAAACTCAGCTTAGACTGGTGCAGTGACGTGGGGCTGAATATCAACCCAGCGAAGACCACAATTGTAGCCTTCACCAATCGTTACAAGCTGAAATCCATTAGGCCCATAACCATTGGGGGTATAGTAATACCGATCTCCACAGAAGTCAAATATCTGGGTGTCATCCTAGACAAGCGATTACTGTGGAGACAACATGTGGAACATGCTGTTCGCAAGGCCACTATGGCCCTAATGAGCTGTAGGTCTCTTGCAGGGAAGAACTGGGGGTGTCTCCAAAGATTCTGCTGTGGATGTACACTGCCATGGTGAGGCCCATAGTCAGCTACGGGGCTGTGGTTTGGGCAAAGCGCGCTGACCTTGATGTCACGAGAAGGCAACTGGGCAAGCTCCAGAGACTTGCCTGCACGTGCATCTCGGGCGCTATGCGCACTTGTCCATCCACAGCTCTGGATGTGCTGCTCGGACTCCCACCACTGCATTTGTATATCAAACACAGTGCGCGTAGATCTATTATGAGGATAACAGGGGCAAGACCAGCTGATTCTGCTGCGACTGCAACTGACCTGTTGCTGGAATATCCGCAGGATGTTCAGATAGCCCAGTTTAGTTTTGATAAACTCTTCAAAACAGAACTAAGTAACAAGTCGGAGTGGACCAACATGTCTACCACCTATGCTGTGAAACCACACGCTATTAGATGGTACACTGACGGCTCACTAACAGAGGACGGGGCGGGTGCGGGTGTCTGTGGACCTCGACTCAAATACCACGAACCTCTTGGAAAATTCGCCAGCATCTTTCAAGCTGAAGTGCACGCGATTGAGAGATGTGCCTCCTTCAACATTGAGAGGGGTTACCATCGTAGGGACATAGCCATTTTCTCAGATAGTCAGGCAGCAATCAAAGCACTCAGTGCATACAAGATTGTTTCCAGACTAGTGTGGCAATGTATAGGAACACTCAATAGGTTGGGTAGTAATAATAAAGTTACCATCTACTGGGTACCAGGGCATGCGGGGATTCCCGGCAATGAAGTGGCCGACATCATGGCTAGAAAGGGGGCTAGTACTCCTCTTCATGGTCCGGAACCTTTCTGTGGGCTGGGCTCAGGGGTCATAAGTCAGAGCAGTCATGCGGATCTCATGACTGCTTGCGAGAACTTCTGGCGTTCGTCGCAAGGGGCAAGGCAGAGTAAACGCCTGCTAAATAGTTATAACAGTAAAAGAACCAAGGAATGTTTAGAGTTGAGCAAAGAATCTCTCCGAATAGTCACGGGTTTCCTGACCGGGCATTGCAGACTGCGTAAGCATCTGCGCAATCTTAAGATAGGGGAGGAGAATCTTTGCAGACTCTTTTAGAGGAGGACGAGACTCCTGAACACCTACTAGAGGAATGCCCAGCCATCAGCCAGTTGAGGCTGCTCCATTTGGGTGGTCTTACACTTAACACACAGGAAATGAGAGCTCTTCGACCGGGTGACATCATCGCATTTTTGCGTTCGATTGGCCTGTTTGAGGACCCTAGTGGTCGCAGTGCACCACCCTCAGACAACCATTATTATTATTATTATTAAATTTCAAGATTTTAAATATTAAATTTAAGAATTTAAAATCTTAAAATAAGTTCCCTTCATACTCAAAACGATCTTAAATTAAGAATGCCCGATCTAGAACGTTTAGAACGTTTTATACTTGATTCAAGAATTTTCGGTCTCGCACGAGAAATAAGTCCAAAAAGTTGTGTTTCAAGATTGAAATTCTTGATTTTTTTTTGAGACCACCACCGCCCTGAAAATCGTTATTTAACTCTGTTTCTGTAACCGTTGCACTGTGTACCAATCTAGGGGGACTAATTTAATAGCAGTCGTAATTTAAAAGCTATTGACTTAAAATTCGGAGTAAATGTTTGAATATCCCCAATGAAATTTTTGCACAAAAATTTGGAGTGGGCGTGGCAGTTTGAAGGGTGTAAAATACGGAAAAAACAGAAATTTTTCATTTTTTCAACACACAAATCGACATAAAACAAGTAAAAACGTTGCAGTCGGACGCAACCGACTGAGATATACTTTGATACTAGCTTACATAGCTGTGTAAAGGATTCGGTGTGCAAATAGTAATATATGGGGTTTTTGGTATAGATATCAGGCAGAAGGGGTAGGCGTGATGCACCCTGTATCACCCTACCAAGTTTGGAAACTCAAGCACAAAAACTGACAAAGATATAGAGGTGGGCGGTATAAGTGGGCGTGGCAATTTTGATGCACATCTTTTACGTATGTCACTTACAATATTTCCACCAAATTTGGTGACTCTAGCACAAAAACTTTCGAAGATACATGCATTCCGGTTTTTATTAGGGCGATAGGGCATGTCCCGTTATTTGGGGGCTGGGCAGCCAAAGTTTTGAAGCATATCTGTGTCAGATGTCAGCACCTACCCTTATGCCAATTTAAGAGGGTATAGCTTCAAAACTGTAAAAAAATATAGGCATTTTCGATTGTTTTTGGGGGGGGGGCTGGGGCGGAAGAGGTGGGCGTGGCATCCAAACATGGAATCCAGTTTTTTGGGGAATGCCATCGGCCATGTTGCCCCCAAATTTGGTGACTATAGCTGCTCAAATGTGGGATATATAAGTTTTTTTTTCGATTTGCACATCGAGGTGTATCGAATTGTTGTCGATTTCCCAGGCCCCCTGAGGTCGTAGAGCCCCAAATTTAACACTTTGTCTGACGAAGATATGTACCAAGATATTTGCAAAGTTGCAAGGCTCAAGCTTTAAGGGTGTTGAAAAAAGTCGCGTTTATACGGACAGACGGACGGACGGACAGACACCATGACGGACATTGCACAAACCCAATATAGAATGATATCTTTGGTATCAGAGTATAAAAATCCAGTCGAACTTCAAAAAAACAAGTTTTTCTCTGTAAGTTTATTTCCAGAACGGTTGCAATTTGGTTCCATCCGAAAGAAGACTATTCTTAATTATTCTATTGTTCTTTATTTTATTTCTATTTTTAATCTCCTTGAGATCCGTTACATGGAAGTTTTACTGTAGTTGTTTAGTTTAGGGTATACAATACGTTCTAACATTTTATGCTGCATTCACACTGGAGCAAGTAAAAAGGTCGTACTGCTAGCTGCGAAAAGTCATTTACACTGATAAAATTCCTTAATTTATCAGCGTTATATACCCTTAACACATTAAATGCGTCCGAACGTATAAACGCGTGGATCTCAAAGACTATAGGCAGTACAAGTTTGTTTTAAATTATGGATAACTTTTCTGGTTTTCGATACACAAGAAAAATTTACATTTTGTAAGAATTAGGTTTGGAAGAAATCGGTTAAGAATCACTGGAGATATCTTAGTCATTATGCAAAAGCGTTAACACCAAGAATGACTGTAAGCATAACGGAACGGGTTAAGGTTATGTCTTATTCGGGGTTTTCGACTAGAGCCTTCTTTAATGCTGTTGTTTACTTTGGCTTGTGTGACAAACTGCAGCTGTATATTTTTAAGCCCATAGCTATAATTAGGTGGTTTCTAGGTCAGATGAGCAACGCATTCTCTTGTGTTCGAGGCTCACATCACAATAAATTATTAAATTAATATAAAATTAACAATAGTTATATTATTATTTATAAATTGTTTTTGCTTTGGTTTATGTCAACTGCTAAGAGTTGCCACCCTTTGAAATTTGTGCCGAATCGTATTGATACATCGGTAAGAAGAAGTCTTTTTTTAAGCCTTTAGCATACGGGCATATTAGAGCCATTTTTAAATTTTACCGGCAACATTTTGTATGCTACAACTCTCAACGGCCTTTAGATTAAATGCTAGCGGCGCTGTTTACGACTTCGGTGTAAATGCACAATAAACTTGTAATATGAACTGCAATGATATTGCTAATTCCTTGCTTCTCTATTAGTTTTAAAGCATACAAGTTTTAGCGCCGTTTTGTTCAAATGTTATCGTATGGAAACACTTATCGACCAACATTACAGAGTTGATTTTTGACAGAAAGTCTTTTTTTTATCTGTAATCCAAAGCATTTATTACATTATTCTACAAAAAGTTTAGTTGTGTACTGGACGTAAAACGGAAACATTTACTTTTTACTACAAATGTAACTGTTTTCTGTAACAAATTGGAGCCAATAAAGAAGGATCTCGTTAAGGAGTTGCAAGAGAGCTTAGCAGTCGCTCGTGTAAGTGCTTAAAATACTTTGATACGCTTGCATTTAAACAGATGGGCGAACATCCTATCTACAGAGCAGGTAAGATTTAGAAACTTGTCAACATTAAAACTTTAATAATGGAATCTTCCTTTGAAAGAACCGGCATTTAGTGCTTGCTATGTTTGTCGCGAGTCCATTGAAGAGCTATGCATCGAATGCGAAATAGAATTTACATGGGAAAGGGAATGTCCCGAAGTTGTTTTGGATATCGACCATGTTGTTCACTTGCATTGCCTAAACCGTTGGATCGGTCAGCATCGAGCTTGATTCGCCGACCTTTGCTATATGTGAAATTGGTTGATTCTTTACTACACATTATCCAAATGATGTTGGACAAACATTCTTAATAAAAGACGCAACTTAATAACATAAGTTCTGTTATGGACTCTTTTGACTAACAAACGTTTGCTAATGTAGTTTTTTCATGTGGTTTTCGCTTGTTGTCAAGGGGAGCAGTGGGGTAACAACTACATGTCAAACTACATGAGTTGTCAATTGGTGAATTTTTTCTCTTACTTTGCTTTGTGTTATTTCGATTGAATGTCAACACAGAGTTGCGCATTTGGTTCTACATGAGTAGTTGATCTATCGATGTTTTAAAACGGAATGAAAACAAATTTCATAAACAAACAAACTTGTGAAAATATGCTCGTGATCTTAAGCAGATCAAACCGAACTATGTTGATACTTCGTGCAATATAAAGTGTTTTTGAAAATTAACCGCAACTAGTGCAGGTTTAGAAGCAATGTGAAATTATAGTATGTAATCTAGAACAACTTTTTACAAAGAACAAAAGCTGCTAACGCACTCGACAAAAAAATATATTTTTGGTGTTCGCAATTCGAATTTTACACAGCACAAAGGGACTTATATGTATTACTTTTTTCAACTATCCGTTAAGAACTATAATAATAATATAATAAAAAAAAATAATAATAAAAAAAAAAAAAAATATTAATACAAGGTTTGTTAACGTTACAAAATCCATGCATTATTCAATATACCCTCTTCACGTATAAGACAATCAAAATATTCTGGCAAAGTCGGACCCTCCTAATGGCCCCTCCACATGCATTAATTCCATACAAATAATGTTTGTGCTTGCTTGTGTAGAGCTCATTAGTAGCTGGCAACAACAGACGCCGGAAACAGTGCACACAACCATATATATATATATGTGTGTGTGCGTTGACTTTCTTGAATTAAGCGCACTTTAATCAAAGCCCCCGAACAGCAACGATGACTTCTTCCCACTTGTTGTCTTTGACTTATGACTCACGAAAAAGTTGCCAAGCGACACAAATTAAATTACAACTTCTGTGTGTGTGTGAGCTGGGTGTGTGTGGGTGTACGTATAGTATTCCTTTAGCTGCCACTCTCTTGTGGTTGACATTCATTTGTGCAAATTTATGTTAATTAGAATTGAATTTCGATTCATGCAAAGTTCGCCATCTCATCCAGAGAGAGAAAAAAACTTTTTCGAACATTTCTTCTTTATCATCATCATGTTTTTGTTGTTGGCAGTAGTACTCCCTTGTTTGATTCAATTTTTTTGAGGCTGTCAGTGCCAAGTAAAGCCAGCTCGTCTCGGGGCGATTTCGCGTAATGATTTGTGGAATTTATACCGAACGTCTAGTTTTTCAAGGGTTTTCATTCCTTTGTATCAAAATTAAGATACTGTATTGTACTATTAGCTCAAAAATTTCAAATACATTCGCAAAAAAAAGAATTTTATATTAAAAGAAATTTTTGTCTCTAAATTCTCGTTAGAGCAATGTTTGTTCTTTGCTTCTCTTCTTTTTCTAATTTGTTGCATATTTTAAAATGCAAATGCAAAATTTTCATTGAGATTTCCTTGCGCTACTTGCCTAATCACTGGAAACGGCTGCTGCTCGCTGATGATTTTGTTGCAAACATACCATGAAAAACGACGCAAAAGTACAGATTTCCAGCATAATTTTCCATTTACGCTGGACCTGCAGCAGGAAATGGCAGCTATTAGCATTAGACTGCTTCTGGCGTTTTTGAATTGTAAAAAAAAATATGCAAAACAAAATTTTTCATAAGACAAAATTTAAAAAAAATCTGCAATCATGTCAAGACTAGAGTTGTGTCGTTTCGTTCAGAATAAGTTCATATGAACGGGTCATTGAAATGAACGAATGAACTAATTCAGTAATTCGTGAACGAAATCGTTCATTTTTTTTTTTTTTTTTTGGCGGTAACCTGAAATCTGTCAAACTAGATTATTGTTGAATTTTCTTAAAATAAAATGTCTAATGGTACCATTTTATTGGAAGTGAGGGTGGAAAGCACCGGCAAATGTATTTATTGCAAATTCGTGCTGAGTATAGCTGGCGGGTCTCAGAGCAATTTGAGGCACCATTTATCAATCTAATTAAAATTTAAAAATTTTTTAATGGGCTCGCATGCTACTAATCTTATTTATTGCATTCAAAAATGAAACATTTTTCATTCAAACCATCTGAATAGAATGATCAACACGTGTGCTACCGGTCATCGTTCAGAACAACTGAATAGAATGACCTGTTCATATTCTATTGTTCATCGTTCAGAACAACTGAACAGCTGAATAAAATTAACTGTTCATATTTTATCGTTCATCGTTTAGAACAACTGAATAAAATGACCCGTTCATTTTCTATCGTTCATCATTCAGAACAACTGAATAGAATGTCTGACTTAGTTCACTGCTGAAAAATGAACTATTGAACTTATTCAGCAAATT
The DNA here is from genome assembly GCA_018152965.1 of Scaptomyza pallida. Taxonomy (NCBI): domain Eukaryota; kingdom Metazoa; phylum Arthropoda; class Insecta; order Diptera; family Drosophilidae; genus Scaptomyza; species Scaptomyza pallida. The sequence goes on from JAECXP010000020.1 coordinate 107,173, forward strand.
GAACTAAAAATACCAACTCTAATCTTAAACATATTAACCACCAGGTGGCAAAATTGCAATGCTTGTTGCAATTCAGTTGAAATCTTTTTTGTTTGTCAAAGAGATCTTTTATTGATCGCATCGCTCCTAATCGGTAACATCCAAATGTTAAATTATTAAATCCAAAGATGTTTTGCACCAAATAAATGTATGTTCATTGAGATTAAGCAGCAACAAAACAATTGATTTGGGTAAAAGCGACGTTTGCTTAGAAGGACGGAAACAAATTGATTTACTTTCTCAATTTTATCTCTTCGATAATGTATAAATACAACAACATATCTATAACTATTTTATACATTTGAGTATCGGAACAATTAAAACATTAAGAATTCCTTTTTTTTCACACGTAGCTTAAGACGATTATCACAATCAGCTGATCAACGACCTTAAATAACCAAAACATAACCGCAACACGGAAAACCAACAACTGTGAATACCCCAATAAACTTGGAATGTAAGTAAATTAATTTAAACTCTGTAATGCATTAACAAATCTGTGTTCATTACTTAAACTAATTGCTGCTTTCGCGGCCAGGCAAATGTACTTATGTGCGTGACAGGTTTCGGTGTTAGTAATGTGCAAAAGGCAAATAACCATACACAGAAAAAAAATGACGTTCTAAATTCTAGATTTTTAATCTAGAATTATCCCGATTCGTACTTAAAATATTTAAGTACGTTTCGAACTTAGGAAATCTTAAAATAAGTTTAAAACGTACTTAAAAGGGAAATTCAAGAATAAAAATCTTGATGTAATCCCAAATGACCTTGATACAAGTACGAAATACTTGAAATAAGTAGAAAAATACTTAAATCAAGTACAAGATTCTTGAAATAAGTATAAGTGAACTTGAATCTTGATTCAAGTACGAGTTGCGGGTTCGAATCCCACCCACGGCATTTTATAATTTCTTTTCTTTATATTTACAAAGTATTTTATTTTAATATTTTGTGATTGCTGTTTTAAACAGAGATTAACAGCAAAATAAAAACCATAAAATAGGACAATTTAAGCTTGATATAAGTACAAAATACTTATATATACTAAAAAAAAGTGAATGTATACAAAATTGCTCTCTCACATCACACAAATGTAACTGCATCTCTCTCAAAAGAGAGACGATTGCCTTTATACATTCAGTGACGCGAGGTTAGCTTAAACTATCCATTAGCTGCAATAGGATTGTTTACGGATCTTGCTCAGCAGATAAGACATTCGCCGCATTCACAAGAAGTCTCAGGTTCGAATCTTCGTCACTGTAAGTGTGAACAACAATTTATAACGGTTTTTTCTTAATATCTTCTCTTCCCTTCATCTCTACTTAAAGCACGAGGAATGATTGGAAGCTTTAAAAAAAAACCACCTCCACAAGCACACGTCGCTATGTATCAAAGGAGGAGCTTATAAATCTAATTCAAGGAGTACTTAAATCAAGATTGCCCATCTTTAAAAATCGTACTTTAAATCAAGTACGACATGCTCCACCTTAGTAATACCCGTACTAAGTAGGGAATCAAATTCGGATTGTTTGGTTTTTGAGTACGAAATACTTGATTTTTTCCATCATTGTAAACTAATTTTTAAGATCGTTTAATTAATATTTTAAATTTGTCAGTTCTTGAATCAAATGGTTTCAGTTTTCAGTTTTTGTCAAATCTTAAATTTAAGAATTTAAAATCTTAAAATAAGTTCCCTTCATACTCAAAACGATCTTAAATTAAGTGTTTAGAGGAGGCACTTTTTTGTGTTCACCTATATTCGAACTGGTGCAGAAGGTTTGCGCTATTTTTGTAATATATGTATATAAAACACGATCACCTTTCAATGTAATGTTTATTGCGATAAGTTAAAGTTTATACAGAAGTGTGTAGTAATAATTATAGACATGCGTGTCTATAGTTATGTATGTATTATTTGCGTACAAGATTGGTTGAGTGCCGATGCACAACCGTAACGAGCGAGACGATAAATGAGAGTGATAGTGAGCTTTGACTTTGCTAAGCAGCTGCGAGAGTTTTTATCTATGCAATTAGATAAATTCGCATGTGCAAGGCAAAGACAAAGCTCACTATCACTCACTCACTTATTTAACTCTGTTTCTGTAACCGTTGCACTGTGTACCAATCTAGGGGGACTAATTTAATAGCAGTCGTAATTTTAAAGCTATTGACTTAAAATTCGGAGTAAATGTTTGAATATCCCCAATGAAATTTTTGCACTAAAATTTGGAGTGGGCGTGGCAGTTTGAAGGGTGTAAAATACGGAAAAAACAGAAATTTTTCATTTTTTCAACACACAAATCGACATAAAACAAGTAAAAACGTTGCAGTTGGACGCAACCGACTGAGATATACTTTAATACTAGCTTACATAGCTGTGTAAAGGATTCGGTGTGCAAATAGTAATATATGGGGTTTTTGGTATAGATATCAGGCAGAAGGGGTAGGCGTGATGCACCCTGTATCACCCTACCAAGTTTGGAAACTCAAGCACAAAAACTGACAAAGATATAGAGGTGGGCGGTATAAGTGGGCGTGGCATCCAAAATTTTGATGCACATCTGTTACGTATGTCACTTACAATATTTCCACCAAATTTGGTGACTCTAGCACAAAAACTTTCGAAGATACATGCATTCCGGTTTTTATTAGGGCGATAGGGCATGTCCCGTTATTTGGGTGCTGGGCAGCCAAAGTTTTGAAGCATATCTGTGTCAGATGTCAGCACCTACCCTTATGCCAATTTAAGAGGGTATAGCTTCAAAACTGTAAAAAAATATAGGCATTTTCGTTTGTTTTTGGAGGGGGGCTGGGGGCGGAAGAGGTGGGCGTGGCATCCAAACATGGAATCCAGTTTTTTGGGGAATGCCATCGGCCATGTTGCCCGCAAATTTGGTGACTATAGCTGATAAGATGTGGGATATATAAGTATTTTTTTCGATTTGCACATCGAGGTGTATCGAATTGTTGTCGATTTCCCAGGCCCCCTGAGGTCGTAGAGCCCCAAATTTAACACTTTGTCTGACGAAGATATGTACCAAGATATTTGCAAAGTTGCAAGGCTCAAGCTTTAAGGGTGTTGAAAAAAGTTGCGTTCATACGGAAAGACGGACAGACGGACAGACACCATGACGGACATTGTACAAACCCAATATAGTATGATACCTTTGGTATCAGAGTATAAAAATCCAGTCGAACTTCAAAAAAACAAGTTTTTCTCTGTAAGTTTATTTCCAGAACGGTTGCAATTTGGTTCCATCCGAAAGAAGACTATTCTTAATTATTCTATTGTTCTTTATTTTATTTCTATTTTTAATCTCCTTGAGATCCGTTACATGGAAGTTTTACTGTAGTTGTTTAGTTTAGGGTAAACAATACGTTCTAACATTTTATGCTGCATTCACACTGGAGCAAGTAAAAAAGGTCGTACTGCTAGCTGCGAAAAGTCATTTACACTGATAAAATTCCTTAATTTATCAGCGTTATATACCCTTAACACATTAAATGCGTCCGAACGTATAAACGCGTGGATCTCAAAGACTATAGGCAGTACAAGTTTGTTTTAAATTATGGATAACTTTTCTGGTTTTCGATACACAAGAAAAATTTACATTTTGTAAGAATTAGGTTTGGAAGAAATCGGTTAAGAATCACTGGAGATATCTTAGTCAGTATGCAAAAGCGTTAACACCAAGAATGACTGTAAGCATTACGGAACGGGTTAAGGTTATGTCTTATTCGGGGTTTTCGACTAGAGCCTTCTTTAATGCTGTTGTTTACTTTGGCTTGTGTGACAAACTGCAGCTGTATATTTTTAAGCCCATAGCTATAATTAGGTGGTTTCTAGGTCAGATGAGCAACGCATTCTCTTGTGTTCGAGGCTCACATCACAATAAATTATTAAATTAATATAAAATTAACAATAGTTATATTATTATTTATAAATTGTTTTTGCTTTGGTTTATGTCAACTGCTAAGAGTTGCCACCCTTTGAAATTTGTGCCGAATCGTATTGATAGAAGTCTTTTTTTAAGCCTTTAGCATACGGGCATATTAGAACCATTTTAAATTTTACCGGCAACATTTTGTATGCTACAACTCTCAAAGGCCTTTAGATTAAATGCTAGCGGTGCTGTTTACGACTTCGGTGTTAATGCACAATAAACTTGTAATATGAACTGCAATGATATTGCTAATTCCTTGCTTCTCTATTAGTTTTAAGGCATACAAGTTTTAGCGCCGTTTTGTTTAAATGTTATCGTATGGAAACACTTATCGACCAACATTACAGAGTTGATTTTTGACAGAAAGTCTTTTTTTTTATCTGTAATCCAAAGCATTTATTACATTATTCTACAAAAAGTTTAGTTGTGTACTGGACGTAAAACGGAAACATTTACTTTTTACTACAAATGTAAATGTTTTCTGTAACAAATTGGAGCCAATAAAGAAGGATCTCGTTAAGGAGTTGCAAGAGAGCTTAGCAGTGGTTGATTCTTTACTACACATTATCCAAATGATGTTGGACAAACATTCTTAATAAAAGACGCAACTTAATAACATAAGTTCTGTTATGGAAATAATATAAAATCAAATCGTTTTCTTTTGACTAACAAACGTTTGCTTATGTAGTTTTTTCATGTGGTTTTCGCTTGTTGTCAAGGGGAGCAGTGGGGTAACAACTACATGTCAAACTACATGAGTTGTCAATTGGTGAATTTTTTCTCTTACTTTGCTTTGTGTTATTTCGATTGAATGTCAACACAGAGTTGCGCATTTGGTTCTACATGATTAGTTGATCTATCGATGTTTTAAAACGGAATGAAAACAAATTTCATAAACAAACAAACTTGTGAAAATATGCTCGTGATCTTAAGCAGATCAAACCGAACTATGTTGATACTTCGTGCAATATAAAGTGTTTTTGAAACTTAACCGCAACTAGTGCAGGTTTAGAAGCACTGTGAAATTATAGTATGTAAAGGCCCATTCCCAGCAAATAAAAATTTCATTTATGAAAATTGCTTATTATTTCGTTAGGTTCCACATAAAGTTAGGCTGACCAGATGTTCTAAATATTTTTATGGAAAATGTAAATATTTGTTGGTCACCTTACTTGATTATTTACAAAATAAATTTGTCATTGTGACAACAAATTGTGAAAAATTAAATAAAAACAAATGGAAAACGGTGAATTCATGATGGCAATAGCTGCTTTTATTGTTCTAAGGAGAAGGAGAAAGGCCAATGAGCTGAAAATCATCATCAGAATATTTTTTGCTCTTGATATTCCAAATGGCTTCGTTTTTCTTCACTGCATTAATTAATGCTATTTTTTGGTCTCGCAAAGAGCTTTCAAAGCGCTTGCGTTTTATGTTTTTTCCAAAGTCCATTTCCAATCTTGTTCACTTGCTGCCCGAAATAATAGTAAACTTATAATTCCATTTTTAAGAACAGCTGATTATGGAATCCACACTGGTTCCACTATCGGAACTATCGATTAACTTTGCTGATGCTTGCTGGGAATTGAATAAAAATTAACAGGCAGCAAAATTTCTGACAACTGTTTTTTTTATATAGAGTTGAACATAAAAATGGGCCTTAAGCTAGAAAATTGTACAATGCTTAAGGAGCTCAATAATTGTTTTGCCATTATATATGTGACAATTTAATGGTGTTTATAAAACAAAATAGTCGCATTAACAGAACCCAAATTGTATGTTGAGTTTAAAAACTAGTTTAATAACAAAAGAAAGTTACTTTGCTTGTGGCAACGCTGTTTGCAAAAACTATTCGAATCAAAACAGTCGATATACTCTTTAAAAATACCACAATAAAGTACCCAAAACGAATATTAATAATAATGACATATGTCAATATAAGGTTATCGAAATGTCATTATCTGATTGTCAAACAAGAAAGCCAAGATTTTTTCATTCCGTTCTTAACGAACATCTGGTGAAGACCTACATTCTATTGAGTTTTAAATTTCAATATAAAATAAAGTAATGGTGAGCTTATACAGTTTTAATTATTATAACACCGCATCTATTTGACTTTTAATCTTTTGTACTAACACAATTTAACAATAATAAAAGGATTTTAGGATACGTAACTGAGGTTAAGTCACATAGAGAAAAGTTTTTGTGGTACTTTTATACAAATATAGGTACTCATTGTAACCTTTATTGGCATCCTAAAATGTTTAAAACATAAATTTAAGTGCTCTGAACAAACAATTACTCAGATAAGTATAAATTTAATTTGTAAGTAGTTTGCGCAGGGAATGAAACATAATTTTAGATGAAGAACCAGTCAAAGCTGTGTTTTTTGTTGCATTTCTATGAAAAAATATAAAAATAGGAATTCCTTTGATTTTTTAAGTAATAGTTACATAATTTTTATAAATTATTTGTATTGTTCTTAAAGGCCGATGACCGAAAACCGACCCAAGGACCGCTTAAGGAGATGTCAATACAACACGAAATAAAACTCAATCTTAGGAAAGGCTTAACATACAATAAGAGCTGTCCGTGACCAAGAAACTGAGTTTCTTTCTGGGACTCGTTTATGTACATGTTATAAAAACAGAAATTATATATTAAAAAAAAAAAAATTATTTGTGTCGTTACTATTTATTAACAGTGTTTATGGTTAAGACTTTAGATAGAAAGTTTTAAGCTTGATAAAAGATTGAGGAAATGAAAATGAGGTTTGAAACTACGGATAAAATAATGAACATTTAAAAAAATTTGATCAAAATCGGTTCAGAAACACCGAAGATATCGCAGTTTGAAGTTTGGTCATACTGGTCACTGATTTAATACACATAACTAACTGTAAGCGTTAAGTGTCGGGTTAAGGGTATGTCCTAGTCGGGATCTCGACTAGAGCCTTCTTACTTGTTTTCTTATCATAACATTAAGACAAGAATTTTATTTTCTGGCCACGATGTAAATATACAAAATGTGTTGTATGTGTTGATTCAGTGGACGCTCACTACCTGGAAGTTCTACTTTTTAATTTTAATTGTTCTCGGTGATTAAAGTTGTCCGAGTATTCGTCACGCATCGAGTCAATTGTGTTTAGTTGAGGTTTGCGATGCACTAAACAAATGAAGAAAGTTAAAAGGAGTTAAATACATTTTTACAAGGCTTCGATCAGTAAGTACATATGTATATAACACTTATCTATTAGTCGTCAAATAAGAATTCAAAGTTCAATGGGGCTTCCGCTTGAGCTTCTGCTTCTGCTCTTTTAAGACGATGAGTTTGGCACATATCGAAAAATGCATACAACGCCAATATTAATTCAATAATATCAGTGCCGTAGAACAGCAAGTGTATGTAGGTCGAAGATCGCTTGTCGAAGAAATATTCAACAAATTGCATGGTCATGCCTCCCCAAAACGCCTTGCTTATTATGAAGCACAATGCCCACCAGCCGACCATAATCAGTTGTCCGATAGCGCTAATTATGAGTAGTCCACAAACAAATTTACGAGGACTTGCCAAAACATTAATGAAATGGATGCGCAAATTCTCCATCATTAGCAAAGTTGACACAAGTATCAACATGCCTGCAAGGTCGATCTCACTGTCTATATAATAGCACGTGATACCAACAGAAAAGCATAGCTTAGCTCATGGCGTATTACGGCAGGCATATTTAGTCAATTTTTTTTTACAATTTTAACAAATTTAATGCAAAAGGCACTGAGCACTGGTCGACAAACGTTCGAGAAAAACGCGCAATTGTAAATGTCAAATAACAGTCAAGAACAGGAAATAGGAATGGTAATGTTAAATAGCATTAGAGTTTGTCGATTCGATTTCTATCGGAACAATCAGCTGTTAACACAATCCGTATGTTCCATGACTAAAGGCCTGTTTACCCAAAATTTAATTTAATTTAATTTATTTTAATTTAATTTAATTTAATTTAAGAAAATGTATGCGTTTACCCAAAATTTAATTTAATTTAAGGAGACAGTGTGTAAAGCGTGTAAAATTATGTTAGCAGTGTTGTTAACACTCCGTTACATTTTGAATTGGTATTCAAACACATTTTTACTTGAGCTCATGGCAATATATAAGCCCAAACTTATCTTTTTTAATTATATTTTTAAAGTATTTTGACATTTTATCACACAACAAACATGATTTTCAACTAAAATAATAAGCTTATGCTTGTTCATTTAAATATTTGAATATGTAAACGTTTTGCACAACACTTTTTGATCAGCTGTTTTGTATTTTCAAGCTTACCAACACCGAAAAGATTTAAGAATCTGCAACCTGCAGGTTCGGAACTAAACTAAATTAAATTAAATTAAATTAAATTTTGGGTAAACGCTCACATAGAGTTCACATAGGTTTGATTGAGTCAGCTGACTGTTAAATTAAATTAAATTAAATTAAATTTTTGGGTAAACAGGCCTTAATATGGCAACTCTGAGCATTATATAAGGTTACATACCTATTGCAAAGCACTATACGACTAGTAATTATGTCTTGACATTATTTCTTTATATACAGTTTGACAACGATAGAACTTTTACTGGGTACTAAGCTAAATAAGAAAAATTGGAAAATTGCAGTGCATCGCACTACGTGACGTCACTAATTAATGGAGTACAAATTGTATTTTAAGCAACTTACACATGTATGAATTTCGGGAACAAAGTGATCGTCTGGAAAATACCTTATATCGTCAATAATATTTGCTTGCAGTTTCACATCAATATTCATCAACAATGGGAGAATTATTTTTGAGCTGTTACACAAATTAAGAAAACTGTTAAGGTTTTTTTATAAAAAAAACTGTTGTTCTTATTTATTCTTTTTTCGAACTGAAGTCTTACAATAATTACAATTTGGTTTTATACTAAATCCCGCTTCGCCGTCGCTGCTGTCGCCGTTGTCGCTGCTGTCGCTGCTGCTGCCGTTGTCGCTGCTGTTGCTGCTGCTGCCGTCGTCGCTGCTGTCGCTGCTGCTGCCGTTGTCGCTAGGTGTCGGGTATCCAGGTTCGGTCCCACGGTGGTGTTTGCGCAGGTTGTTATTCCCATGCAGGTGCCTTGTGGAATCTGCTGACACAGCGCACGTGGCGGATGTCTTCCACGCGCTGTTATTATGCTGATGTTTTTGTTAAGGTGCATTTTGGATGCCCTTGACTTGACGTTGAAGCTTTTGTAATAAGTGTTGTTAACTCCTCCCCCTTTAAACGCGGACGTCCTCGGTCGCGATGTAAAAGCGCTGTTGTATTTTGTTGTCGGAGGAACTTGTTTCTTTACGTTCTCCATTAGTTTCGTCTGATGGTGTTTTGACTGATTTTTGCCACACTTTCCACATTGCGATTGTGACCAATGTGAACATCAAGAGTCCAGAGAGTGACAGGCTAATAGTTGTCGTGTTAAAGTTTGCCTTTTTCAACATCTCTAGTTTTTTTGTGATGTTGATGTTGATCTCCCTGAGCATCTGTAGAGACAATATTTCGTCGATCTTGCTGTTTTCTGCCAACATTTGGAAAAGTGGGGGAGTCGCTTCTGCGTATACCGCTTCTCTAACTTTATATTCGTCCTCTGCGATCCTTATTGTGCTGTTCTGGAATTGTATTAGATAAGTTCCCTGGAGTTCCATCTCATCCTCGTCTATGCGTATTTTTCCTTCGTAGTCATTTAACAGTATCATACCGGCAACTAATTCTTCGTGGTCTGGGATGTGTTGATTATTTATGGATTTACAATATGGTTTTCGGTTTTGCAAAAGTGGCGTTATACAGGTGTTGTTACTTAAATTTAGGATATTATTTCTATTACAAATTGTTTTATCGCTATGTGTTTCACACTTCTGTATTTGGGCGTACACAGTTTTGTTGCACATTAGAATATTTTGGTATTTTATTTCGTAAATAACATTGTCTTGTTTGACTGGTTTTATGATCATCGAGAAGCAGGGTTCTTTTCCGATTAAAGGTATGTTTATCATGTAAAGTAGATTTTTGCCGTTTGTGGCTATTTTTATTTTTGCAAATTCTAATAATTCTTCCACATTGATAAACATGCCTTCCTCGTTCTCTAATATTTCTTCTACTTTAGTAACCTCTGCTTCTGATAATATAATAGAGTTAACAGTATTAGTTTTGGCCCAGTTTAGTGCGTGTATTAAATTTGTTAAATCCTCTTTAAAAATTTGTAATTTGAATCTAAGAACGGCCGTTGCCTCTTCTTTTAATAATTTATCTTCTTGAGTTAATCTGAGGATGGCATTAGTGATTTTGCTTATTTCAGTCATTCTATTGCTTAGGGCTTTATTGATAATTACTTGTCTATTGTTGTTCACTAGTTGCTCATTGATTTTTGCTATTAGAATCTCATGATCACTTTTGTCCGGCGTGCCGGCCAACCACTTCCATGCTGTCCCTAACGCATCTATAGACCTGATCGCCCTTTTGGGTGGCCTAAGTCTACGTAAATCGCTTTTTATTGTTTTCAACTCGTTTTCTAAAAAAGGGTACAACTGGTGTTCGCGGCTCACATTTAGTACGGCTTCTTCTAGTTTCCAAGTGGCGGTTTCGTACTCTTCCATGTCCGAATAACCTGTGGATGGATGGACATTAAGATTTAATGTTATTTTTGTGAACTATTTTTCCTGATTGTGTTTTGACTGTCGTATTTTGATCTATTGCGACTTTTTCTTTCTTATACTTCGGCGTCAACTTTGAACCCAGCCGTTTATCTATTCTGACGTAGATTATATCCCCTTCTTTATATTCAACCATTGCCCTTCTCTTTTTGTTATGAAATGTCAGATCTTTTTCCTGTTTTTCTTTAATTTTGTTACTATTATGTTCTCTGGTTTTCTTTAGTTCCTGTGGGTCTAATGTTATGTTTGAGAAAAATAAATCTATGGGTTTTTTCTTGGTGGTGGAATGGATTGTCTGGTTGTACTCTTGTACGGCTTTAAAGATTAAATCTTCGAAACCAGCTGTATCGTCATCTTTTTTGAGACATCTCATAATTTCGGTCATTGTCGAATGGAATCGCTCAATCTGTCCATTGCTTGTGGAAGCGTATGGGGGTGTCGTATAGACTGTAGCTTTCAGTTGATCTTTAAGTAAGAACTTGATCGTTGCTGAGTTCATAGCTTTTTCGTTATCCATGACAACCGATTGTGGCATTCCAAAAGCTATCATGATTTCTCTGAGAGGAATTTTTAGGTCCTCTGACGCCTTTGACCTAACTATCTTTATTTGTGCGTATTTAGAAAATTTGTCTATTGCTGTAAGGACTAACTTTTTTTCTGTGGTGTACAAATCTATGTGTATGATTTGACCAGGGTAAGTGGGAATTGGCGTCTTTTGTATTTCGCCTGATTGTGGGTGCGTATCGTATTTTGATAGCTTACAAGTTTCGCACTGTTTAGCTATAGCGATAACTTTTTTACTTAACCCAGGAAAAAAGAAATTATTTAGTATTTGGGCTTTACTTTCTGTCGGATTTCTATGAGCTCTAATATGTTCATTTGTGATTATCTCATTCTGTTCTCCTTCTAACGGTACGTCCGTTACTTTTTTCTGAGTATACCTTACTTTATAGTTACTAAAGTGAGTGGGGAATATATTCTGTATTTTTCCCATTATACTCTCGGAGGTAAATAATCCATTAATTAATTTTGGGTCTAATCTTTCCTTGAGTATATTTATTAAATCGGACTCTGTATAGGTTCTCTTTTTGACGATGTGTCTGTGGTACTGTGGGAAGGGTAATTCGAATCTATATGATTCCTCTTCGGATGTTAACAGAAAAGTTGATTCTTGAATACATTGATTGGTACTTCCATGGCCGGTATTAAGTTGTGTGATGAACTTTCATCACTATGTATCGATGCAGTTGTGGTGTTTATCTGCGTATCTGTGGGGTTTCTTGAGAGCGCATCGGCCACTACGTTTGATGTGCCTGGTTTATAGTGGAGTTCATGGTTATACTCTTCCAGGTAGCTTTTCCACCTTTTGAGTTTACCATTGTGGTTTTTGTTGCTCAGAGCAAATGTCAATGGTTGATGGTCGGTATAGATAATTACTTTAGAAGTACCGTAAAGGTACATGCGTAGAGTATACAATGCCCATACTATTGCCAGCATTTCCTTTTCATTTGCGGCATAATTTTCCTCGGTTCTTGTAAGCGTACGCGAAATAAATGTGATTGGTCTCCCGTTCTGTTCCAGAACTGCGCCAATGGCGTAATTCGAAGCGTCCGTAGTGAGATGAAACTCTTTTTTAAAATCGGGGTAAGCTAGTATTACGTCTTCTGAAGCTAATGTGTTTTTTATCTTTTGAAAAGCTTCTACGGCACTTTGGTCTAAGGAGATCGCTATTTTACTAGAAACATTTTTTGATAAACGCCCATTTTCTCCCCTGAGTAGATTGGAAAGTGGTTTCGCTATCTTGGCGTAGTCACAGATGAAACGTCTGTAATAGTTACTAAGCCCTAAAAAACTTCTCAAGTTTTTTAACGTTTTAGGCTCTGGGAATTGCTGTATTGCTTTTACTTTTTCGACATTGGTTTTAACCCCATTAGCTGAAATTGTAAAACCTAGGAAATCGACTTCTGTTCGGAAGAACTCGCATTGGTCGATTTGGACCTTCATGTTCGCTTCGGAAAGAGTAGAGACGATTTTCTCTAGGTTTTTGGCATGTTCTTTTTCCGATTTACTAAAAACTATGATGTCGTCGATGTAAACGTAACATCTCTTACCGACGTGGTCCCTTAGAATATCGTCTAGGGCCCTTTGAAATATTGATGGGGAGTTCTTGAGACCAAAAGGTAGCCTTGTGAACTCGAATTTCCCACCATTTACTGAAAAAGCGGTTTTCTCTATATCTTTTTCTTTGAGAGGAATTTGGTGAAACCCACTTTTCAGATCCAGCACGGAAAAATATTTGTTGTCACCCAGTTGCGCTATGATATCCCCAATATCCGGTATCTGGTATCGATCCGATATAGTGACTTTATTGAGTTTTCGGTAGTCTATTACTAACCTAAATTTTCTCTGCCCTGAAGCGTCTTGTGTTTTCGGCACCATCCACACTGGTGCGTTGTACGGTGACCTTGATGGTCTTATTATGCCATCTCGTAATAACTGGTCTATTTGTTTCTCTACTTCCGCTTTTAAAGAAACAGGGTACTGATAATGTTTACTGTATATTGGTGTGTCTGACGTGGTTCTTATTTCACCGGTTACTACTGTTGTGTAAGTTAACTTTTCGTCGGGTTCGGCAAATAGCTCTACATGCGTCTTGGTCAACCGATTCATGACTTCTTTTTGTTCTACTGACATGTGCTCAGCCCTGACCTTAATATTATTAACTGCTTGAGTAGCCAATTGCTTGATGTTTATTCTGTAATTCCCATCTATTACCAATACATTATTTCGATCGTCTATGACAGCGTTAAGCTGTTTGAGGGTATCATTACCCAATATCCCATGAAACGTTTTTAAGGTTGGGAGTATAAAGAATTTGATCGGTTCTTGGTCGCGCTTGAATAAGCTAAGATAAGTATGATGAGTTATTTTTGTCTTTCCACCGACAGAGTTTGCAAAAAATGAGTTTTCGTTAAGTTTAGGTTTTGGTACTAAATTGGTTTGAATATAATTTTGATTTGATCCTGTATCTAAACTGTTTAGTCTAAAAAATGAATGTCGGCAGTGTCTACTAATTCTGTGGCTTGCTCGTTGTCGATTTCGTATGGCGCGGCCTCTGATAAGCCGTCTGCTCCTATATGCTCTAGATACTCTAGATAGGCCTGTGCAGATTCCTCTGCTAGTGCGTCATATTGTTGTTCTTCTGTAACTGGCTTTAGTTCGCCTGTCGTTACATGAAACTGCCTCTGATGCTTTTGAAGTGGTCCTGGTTGACCTTGCGGTGGAGGACGTTTTCCTGCAAAATCATTACATTGCATCCTGTTCATGTAATTGAGGTTTCTTGATCGAATAGAATGATATACTTCCATAGGTTCTGGCTTGTGCTCTGGTTTTGGACCGAATGGTCTAGGAGGCGCAGCGTATTGTTGTCCTTGGACAGGCGGTTGCTGTTGATAAGCGAATTGAGGCCTCGTAGGTTGGGAAATTGGATTGCTAGGGAATGACCCTGTCTTGGGTACTTGATGTTGATAATTACCGGGTCGTGGATTATAATAAAGTCTAGGCTCGAAATTTCTCCCCTGATTTATGCTCTGTAAGGGTCTTTGTGCCGCGAATCTTATCGCTGTTTGTCTAGGTGGCAAAGGTGGGGGGTTGTTGCACTATTCTAGGCACAAAAGAATTTCGTTGTTCTTGATTCTCAACTAGACTACATAAGTGAAGAGCATGGCTTATATCTCTTGGCTCTTTGATGGCCAATAGTCTTGGCAGATCCCCATTTAAACCTCTTATAAACGTATCTAAAGCTTTACCTCGATAGTTGTCGGTTAAAGCTCTAATAGTCTCTGGAGATTCTTCTTGTGCTCCTATTTGGTTTAGGATCAGTGATAATTGGTGATAGACCGCCTGATAGAATTTGCTTATTGTCATACGCCCTTGTTTAAGGGAGAACATTTGATATTCGAGTGTCTTTAAATCTCGTTTATCGGCGTAGTGTGCAGTCAGGCATTTGGAAATAGCTTTCCAATTCATTGGGGTGTTGTATGATTCTAAGACTGCATCGGCTTCACCAATTACTTTGTTACGAACAGATAAGGTCATCACGTAATATTTATAAGAATGTTCTTGTCCTGCATAGATACTCATAATTCGTTCGACATTCTTTTTCCAAGAATTGAACGTGGTTCTATCCCCTGAGAACTCTCTGATTAACCTTGCTATTTCTGGTATTTTTCTTGATCCTCACCCACTCTGGGTCTAACGAATGGAATGTCACGGAGGCTCTCATGTCCGAAGTTTGGGTTTACATTGTCTTGCAATGTTTCTCTTATCATATTCATTATGACTGTTCGTAGGGCGGGACTTGTAACTGGAGTACTAGTAACCGGTTGTCCGCCCGTTGCCTGGCCTGTGCCCTCATCTATTCCTAAGTTTGCCATGGCGTCTACTATACCGTCTGGCATGTTGTTAACGAAACTGTGAGATTTAGATTTCAATTAAGCGGACCACAATGATCTAAACTACAACACGATTCGGCATTTTTCACAGTAATTATCAAAGCGCAAGCTTTTATTTTCTTGGGGGTCACTTAACTATTATAGATTGGCAATATGTTGAAGATAACTTAAAAATATATATTCCTTTTTTTTTCTTAATTTTTAACTATGTCAATTCAATTCTTTTTCTTATTTTCTATATGTTTTAATCACTTAAATAATAATCTTACAATATGTAGAACATCCGGCGACTCTCCCGCGCTGGTCCTTCGGATTGCTTCCCTTTTGTCCTGCGGCTGTGCGACAGGTTACTCCGGATCCTGGGGAACACTTGTTTGCGTGGTGATCTGTGAATCTTTTCTAACAGATCCGTCGACGGTAGACGGCCGGTTCTGTCTTTGAAGAAATTCGTGAAAGGAGTCGGCTCCTTTTAAATCGCACTCGCGGTGTGGCTTTTTTTAAGGCACTTTTCGGAGTATACACTATGTGACTTTTTACGGCACTGGTACGCGACACGATATCCTTCGTTAGGACAAAAACCGGTCCCTGCTCGGGCGCCAATTAAGAAAACTGTTAAGGTTTTTTTTAAAAAAAACTGTTGTTCTTATTTATTCTTTTTTCGAACTGAAGTCTTACAATAATTACAATTTGGTTTTATACTAAATCCCGCTTCGCCGTCGCTGCTGTCGCCGTTGTCGCTGCTGTCGCTGCTGCTGCCGTTGTCGCTGCTGTTGCTGCTGCTGCCGTCGTCGCTGCTGTCGCTGCTGCTGCCGTTGTCGCTAGGTGTCGGGTATCCAGGTTCGGTTCCACGCGCTGTTATTATGCTGATGTTTTTGTTAAGGTGCATTTTGGATGCCCTTGACTTGACGTTGAAGCTTTTGTAATAAGTGTTGTTAACTCACATATTGCCAGCTGGTAAGCATTTGATGTCTGGCATCTTAAATAGAGTTGTGTCGTTTCGTTCAGAAAAGGTTCATATGAACGGGTCATTAAAATGATCGAATGAACTAATTCAGTAACTCGTGAACGAAATCGTTCATTTTTTTTGTATTTTTTTTGGCGGTAACCTGAAATCAGTCAAACTAGATTTTTGTTGAATTTTCTTAAAATAAAATGTCTAATGGTACCATTTTATTGGAAGTGAGGGTGGAAAGCACCGGCAAATGTATTTATTGCAAATTCGTGCTGAGTATAGCTGGCGGGTCTCAGAGCAGTTTGAGGCACCATTTATCAATCTAATTAAAATTTAAAAAATTTTTAATGGGCTCGCAAGCTACTAATCTTATTTATTGCATTCAAAAATGAAACATTTTTCATTCAAACCATCTGAATAGAATGATCAACACGTGTGCTACCGGTCATCGTTCAGAACAACTGAACAGCTGAATAAAATTAACTGTTCATATTTTATCGTTCATCGTTTAGAACAACTGAATAAAATGACCCGTTCATTTTCTATCGTTCATCATTCAGAACAACTGAATAGAATGACTAGGTCTGTTCGTTAGTAAAAAGTGTAGGGCAGTGCAGTGCAGAACAGAACACGAAAAAAACAACCCTGAAAATTTTCAGTGCAAAAAAGTGTAGAACTACTATCGAACAAAAATGGTGTAAGTAAGAGCAAATGAAGCAAACAACAGCTGACCGTGACAAGCAAAATCAGGTGTTGAGCAAATTTGAAGTTTTAAAACGTTTTTATTGAAAAGCAATTTAAACATGAGTTTGAATGACATTGACTATTTAACTTTAAGTGAGTTAATTGATGATGACAGTGACGATGAAATGGTTGCAAGCTCGTCAGATCCAAGTGGCGACGAAGATGAGGAGCTGTTAATGGTGCAAATGTTAGATTTCCCAATGGAAAAAAGAAATTGTGTAATGGATTACGTTACAAAAACTGTTCCAAGCTACACAGACAAAGAATTTCAAACGCATTTCCGTGTTACCAGAACCATTTACCAGTACTTGTCGAAGGAGTTTACAAAATCCTCGGAGTATGCTAATCTGGACACAACTAGAGCATATTCGTCAGAAATGCATGTTATGCTGTTTTTGTGGTTTGCTGGTCATGAGGCTTGCTCATTTCGAGATGTAGCCGATAGGTTTAATGTTGCCATCAGCACGACAAGCCTTATAATCCGCAGAGTGACTTTTTTTGTGAGCGGTTTGTCAGACAACATGATTCGTTGGCCGAATGATATGGAGAAGCAAGCAGCATCTGCTTATTATGCTGGGCTGAATACCGGAAAAGATTTTGCTGAAGGAGTTATAGGTAACAATGGTTTTTTTAAAATTACTTTCCGAAAATAACTATTATTTTCAAAGGTGCCATGGATGGAACGCACATACGCATTTCTCCTCCTCGAAGCGGCAAGGATGTCTATATAAATAGAAAGGGAAACGTTTCTATACAAATGCAAGCTATTTGCAATGAGAAAATGAGATTTGTCGACATCTTTGTTGGCTATCCCGGATCGGTCCATGATAATCGCGTGTTTGAGAACTCAGAAGCCTATTCAAAGGTATCAGCTCTTGGTCAATTTTACGTGTTGGCTGATTCTGCATATGGATGTTCGGAAAATGTAATTACACCATATCGTGATAATGGTCATTTGACGAGGCAACAGAAGGAGTTCAACTGCAAGCTAAGCTCATGTAGAGTGGTCATTGAACATGCTTTCGGCATCTTAAAGCAACGATTTAGACAATTGTACTACTGCAAGCTTAGAGGTAATAAGAAAATTTGCCATTTCATAAGAGCTTGTGTCGTTTTACACAACATGTGTGACGACAATTCATTTTTAAATGAAGAAATCCCTGTTTCGGAACAAGAAAATGCACCTTCATGCGGAGACGAGTATATTTCAACACCTAGGTCTGCCAAGCGAAGGGATGAATTGTGTAACATAATGTTTAGAAATACAAGGAATTAATTTATTTTTTTGCAGATTTATAACATTTATTTAATAATAAAACATAAAATAAAAAATAAGTAATAAATAAAATTAAAATAAAAAAATAAAAAATAAATAAAATTAAAATAAAAATAAAAAAATAAATAATAAATAAAATTAAATTAATAAAAATAAATAAATAAATAATAAATAAAATTAAACTTATAAAAATAAATAAATAAATAATAAATAAAATTAAAATAAAAATTAACAACTATTATTATTTCTTTGCGAGAAGCTGCTCCAACAGTTCATTTTTTCGTTGTATGGCCTGCGTTCGCTGCCTGTATGCCTCAATCATCTCCGCCTTGTGTACCATTCTCTCCTTATGACGCTCTTCTTGTTTTTCAAAAGCTCGACATTATCGACTGCTTATTTGGTCGATTTATGGTGGTCAGAGGGGTGGACGAGCGCACTGCAGTGCGAGTGCCATTAAACTCGGAGTTAGTCGTCGACTCATTAGAATTGGATGTTGCTGCAAGTACAAAAGAATTACTATTTAGTACACACTGATCCTAGCAAAAAAATATATTTAAATACTTACAAGAATGAATACTTTCTCCTGGACCGTGAGCATTCAAACGAACGACGGGAACACAGCGTCATTGTTTTCGTATATTTCGGATAGCTCACTAAAAAGAATATGACAGTTTTATTTTACTTAAATGTATGGGATATTTTGTAAAAAACACTTACTTCTGATATGCGCACGTAGAGCGAGCTCTGCCAGTCTGCTTGTTATTTTTTTGACTTGCTTTAAAGCTTCTGTCGAGCGTCTTCCATTTATTTTCGATTTGGCTCGTATTAAAATCATACCCATGCTCTTTGAGTTCTTTCGCAATTTGCACCCACATTTTTTTTTTGTTTTAATTTGCAAAGAATGGCCTAACTTTGGCTTGTACTTGCCATACAGTGATATAAGCAGCTTTGTACTTGCATTCACCCATATTGCCTTTCCGTTATTTGGATCCGATGCGGTGGCTGCTGCCTCCTGCTCTGAATCTACTTCAGGCTCTGCATATTGTAAAAAAAGTTATAAAAAGCTATAAGAGTAAAGAATTTATTTAATACAACCTTCGAATGACAATTGTAAATACTCCTCCTACATGTAAAAATCTTCCTCATTATTTTGCATTTTATTTTATTATTATAACTTGCAACGTTTGTAATTCAATTGATTAGCTCAAATACCTAACTGACAGAAAACAGCTGTTTAGTCATATATCGAACAAAACTGACACAAAACAGCTGTTGTGCCCTAACTTACACTTTTCTGCTCTTGATTTTTGATGGTGTAGAAAAGTGCAGAAAAGTGTAAGTTAGGGCACACTAAAAAACACAGGGCAGAACAGTTTAGTGTAAAAAAGTGCAGCTATCGAACACTTTTTTGTGAACTAGTGTACACTAGGGCAACCTAGTGCAGCTATCGAACACACCTAAAGTTTGTATAAAAAATTTCACCCGAAGGGTGAAACTGGTTGTTATTCTTTTTTCATTGTATGCTAATTTTTTTTCATGAATTAACGTAACTAAATTATTTTGCTGTCCAATATCTTATACAAACAATACTCGAGAAAATTTTATTAACTATTTAAATCATAACTCTAAATAAAATAAGCGGGCATGTAATTACAGACGGCACTGTAAGTAAGCGCTCTAGCACACGAGCTTTAGTAATGGGGGTCAAAGACTTTAACAGCTGATATTCGGATGGTAGGTATGTATGTTTGCATGTAGGCATGTAAGTGATTCACAATCGCAAAATTTGGTTGTTGTCGTGGGATCAAGCACACTTTTTATAGTCATGATTATAAAGACCAGACAAAAATGATTTTTCTTTTCTTTTCTCTTTAGATGCGTTTATAAATTTCGGTGAAAAATTATGTAAATGTGAAACATAAGCGATCACCACATTGCCAAAACTTAACGGAGGTTACACATATTCATACATACATAGTTTTACCGGTTAAGCCGGCATAGGTTAAGCTTTCGAGCTTTCAAGAGAGAGATGCATTCATGCCTGCAGCAGCTTATGCATGTATGGATATGTGTATGCTGGTCATATGTTTTAACACTGGTGGCAAAATAAATTATGCACGTGGCAATTTGGCAAGGCTTATGCTTCTAAAAATAAAAATAATGTTTAAGATTACTCACAGCTTTGTTTTCCAGCGATGAAAGATCTTTCCTCGTGGCTTGGTGTTTAGTTCAAGGGCTGATGATGGTTGTGCATTTTTAATTGTGTTGTTGTATAATTTGAGGTTATGTTCTTACGTCTTGAACTTCGTAGTTTTTTTTTTTACACATTTTAACCAAGAACTTATATACACAAAAATTAATAGAAAAAAAATTGCGTTAAGTGTGAAGCTTTGCTTCCACCACAACAACACAATTGGCGATGCCAACCAACATGCTTACATATACACTTCCTACGATACCTGCATGCGTGCGAATTATGTTCTATGGGGTTTTTTGGGGCTTTTTACACTTTTTTTTTTTTTTATGTGATCTTCCCGATTTTTTGATTATTTTAGTGTTTTCCGTACTTTAAACTATTCCTAGCGTCTTTTAACTTGTTAATTCTAGTTTTGTCTATAACTTTTTTCACGCCGCGTGCGGTTTGAATGCTCTCACGATTTGTACTAACACTACCACTACTCCAGCTGGCAGTGCTTTCGAAAGCTTGCAAGCCAGAGGCGTAGACAACTATTCCAAACAGGGGTCTTCATCCAAATTGCAGCAGGAATGAGATTTCCATCAGGAAAGACAATTCGTTCGACCGCCTCAATGCCAATATGCTGGGTGGGGTTGGAGACGGCGGCGATTATATATAAGGTTATATACTCTTGGCACTATGAGTAAAAAAATCACACTTTAGCACAAGAAAAAAATAACCGCTGCAGCGCAAACCTCCTAATTATGCCACGCAACCAAAACCAGGAGCCTGATCCTCGTGGTCGGATCCGGGTGTGGATGTGAACCGATTAAGTTCAGTTCTAACCTCTCTGCGGCGTTGGCCTTTTTTTAATTTTTTAATTTTTTAATTTTTGTAATTAATTTTCACCAAGGGGTCTTATTTATTGTTTCTGTCTTTTGTTGGTTTCTGTGGTAATGCACACGCGGTAGATAATATAATATTTTAGGGGCTCCATTTGCCGGTTAAGCGAATTATAACTTTCCTAACCTTTTAAGGTTGAAGCACGTTTTAACCTCACACGACAGCGACGAGGCTTAGCTGTACGACGTGGAGTAATACTTTGAAGAACGATCAGGAAAGAGACTGACTCGACATGCCTAGGGGTTTATATAGGCCTAAATTCCAGTGAGAACCAACTCTCTTTACTGAAGTTGGCTGCGCTGGTGCTAGTTGCAGCAGCTGATAACCAACATATTATCGCATGCGCCTTTAAGGACTGCTACAATTTCTTGTACACTTTTTATCGCATGCAATATTTGTATGCACTAAACGGCGATAAAAAAAACAATTTTTATATTAAAGCAAAATCAAACGCAACGGCGACCATAACACCACCCGATAATAACCAACGTTAGACGGAATATTAGCGGGAATTAGCAACGAATGTCTTTAGCATGATACGTTCCTAGCTCTTTGCCTTGTAGGTCTTCAAGCTGGTAATAGCAAGATCCTAGCTTTTTCCTTATTCGACATTTAAGAAATTGAGGTCCAAGCTTAAAGTTCTGGGTGAATTTACTAAGGGCGAAATTGCGACGATACACCTCCTGACCTTCTCTATAGTTTACTGGCTTTGAACGCAAATTATATTGAGTAGCATTGCGATCATAAGCTTTGAGAATATTCGCTTGAATATCCTTTCTTAATAGTGCTAAGTTATCTTCTCGCGAAATGGAAACAAAAGGTTCTTCTAACAATGACAGCTGTTTCAACAGTTTGTAATCGGCCCCATGAGTAATCATGTCCAACCCAAATAATGCTCTATAAGGTGAACATCCCAACGATTGATGAAGTGAAGATCGCAAGGAACATGAAATGCTAGTCAGATGTGAGTCCCAATACGTTTGATCGTTTTTCAAATAGGATCTTACAGCGGCTAACAATGAACGGTTAACGCGTTCGGCAGCATTACTTTGCGGCGAATACAAAGCAGTATACAAATGTTTGATACCTAGTTCGGTCAAAAATGCATTGAAATCATTAGCTTTAAATTGGGTGCCGTTATCGCTAACGATAGTTTCCGGGACACCAAAACTATGAAATATCTGTTTAAGAAGAAATTCTTGAATAGCCACAGAAGTAAACTTTTTCAATGGGTGAAGCCAATGGTATTTACTAAAATGGTCAAGCACTATGAGTAACCCTATATGACCATTCTTACTGCGAGGATACAGTCCAAGCAGATCAATGTATAATCTCTGAAAAGGTCGACTCGTAGGGCTGTGCGCCCCCATAGGTGGACGAAGCGTACAATTAGGAGCTTTGTTCTCTTTGCAGGTGGCACAATTGCGAATATACTCGCGCACATCTCTTGCCAATCCTGGCCAGAACAGATTGCGACGTATCTTCTCGATAGTCTTTTGCATGCCCGCATGCGCCAATGTCGGGCTATCATGGGCCTGGTTTAGAACTTCGCTTTTAAGCCGCTCTGGGACCCATACCTTCCAAGAGTGCTTCTCTTGATTAGTATCTCCGATGGCATGTTCGGTACGTATATACAAGATCTTTTCTATCACTTTAATATCCGGGAATCTACATGAGTTACCACTAAACCTAGCAATAAGTGCTTTATACGAATCTTCAAGGAAAGCATCAGAATCTAAGTCTATAACCGGATTCATATCCAACTCACACATTTCATTTTCACATAGCCGGGATAACGCATCTGGAACAAGATGATCCTTTCCCTTACGATGAGAAATAGAGAATTTGAATTGCTGTAAACGAAAGATCCAACGTGCAAGTCTACCCGAAACATTTTGCTGTCTCATGAGCCAAAGCAAACTAGAATGATCTGTTATCACCTCGAACTCCTGCAGTTCTAAATAGCAGCTGAACTTTTCTATTGCTAACACCACGGCTAGGCACTCGCGTTCGGTATCACTGTAGTTCCGTTGGGCACTATTCAATTTCTTTGACATAAAAGCAATAGGCTTCTCGTCGTTCTCCTCCGAAAGTTGTACTAAAACTGCACCAATGCCAAAATCGCTGGCATCGCAGTGAAGAAAAAATTTTTTTTCAAAATCAGGGTTGGCTAAAACGGGTGCTGTTGTCAAAATTTCCTTTAACTGGTCCATGGCCAACTGGGCTTCTGGTGTCCATTCAAATTTTCTCTTGGTAGAGAGTACGTCTGTTATGGGACATGTAAGATCAGCAAACTGGTGAATAAACCTACGGTACCATCCGCAAACTCCTAGAAATCCGCGAACCTGCTTTAGGTTCTTTGGCGAGGGCCAATTCCTAATACACGATACTTTAGCTGGGTCTGTACAAATACCTCCACTTCCAATGACGTAACCCAAGTAGTTGACGCTTGTTACGCAAAATTGACTTTTATCAAGATTTATGGTTAAGTTTGCTTTGCGGAACTGCTCTGCGATACGCACGAGAACTGCGAGATGTGAAGAAAAATCTTCGGAAACAATACACAAATCATCAAGATATCCGAAAACACTATGTCTCAAATCTGGTGGTATTATATCATCCATCAGACGACACATTGTGGAAGGGGCATTGCACAGTCCAAACGGCATTACTTTAAATTGATAAAGCGGTCGTCCGGGAACTGTAAATGCAGTGAAAGGTTTCGACTCAGGGGTAAGTTCAATTTGCCAGTATGCATCTTTTAAATCCAATTTGGAGATAATATTCGCTTTTGGCAAACGAGAAAAAATACCTTCAATGCTTGGCAAAGGATAAGCATCTTTTTTGGTGGCGTTATTGAGCTTACGCGCATCCAGACAAAGACGAACTTTATTTGGTTTGAGAACAAGTCTTATTGGTGAGCTCCAAGCACTTGTTGACGCTTCAATGATATCCTGCTGCAGCATGCGGTCTATTTCTGCACAAAGCAGTTTCTCTACGGCTGGGCTTACTGGATAAAGTCTTTGCTTGACGGGCCGTGCATCTCCTACATCAATATGGTGCTGAATCAATGTGGTACGACCTAATCGTGTCGAAACATTTGGAAACAATTGTTTAACGACTTCAAGTTGCTGAACTTGCTGAGGGCTTAATCTATACAAATTTTTATCGTACTCTTGAGCTTTAGCAGTTGACGTAATTTCTACGGAACTTATAATATTAGGAGCAAGTTCGAAAATTTTCCAAAAATCATGCCCTAAAATCAATTTCTGCTTGATAGAAGGTATAACAAAAAGTTTCATAGGCTTTGTAATGGACTTGTAGGTCATCATCACATTCAAGCATCCCAAGACATCCTGCTGTTGTCCATCCGCTGTTTTCGCATGGGATTTTATAGATTTAAATTCTGACAACGGTTTAAAGTTTTCTGCAGCGAGGGACGAGCCAATGCAGCTTATATTCGCTCCAGTATCCAACAATCCCAGTTCGGTATACTTGAGAAAAGACACTTCGGCATAAGTACGCATATCATTATGACAATTAAAAATTGTGGAAACTAATAACCGACGATTCTGTTTAACCTTATTATAAAATAATCTTAACCTTAACGTTCGCTTACGAATTTTACGTTCTATACAACTAAATATACGATTTCTCACGTTTTCATAATTTTGAAGCCGCTCTTCATATGGCAGGCAATGCAGAGGGACGGCTGACTTAGACTCTTCAATTTCACATTCTCCCGAGCCTGACAGGGCTGCCGGATTATTTTCACAAAGGGGCTCATTTAAACTTTTGGGGGCATCCGGCTGACATTTGATGCTTCCGCTTGGTAGTTTTCCGATCGCTTACGGATACAATGATTACATTGGGGCTTATAAATATTCGGAGCGCCACAACCATAACAAAATACACGCCGATCAGCTAAACAATTCTCCCAAACATGACCAAGCTCTTCACAGTTCCAGCACTTCACCTTTGAATGTGCGGCGCGAAGGGCAGCAAGATCTCCGTCAGCTTGATAATCTTCTTTGGATTCACCTGGATCTTCTTCTAAAGAATAAATTTGACGACGGTTAACAACGGGTTGAACTTTGGACTTGTACTCTGCACGACCAAGCAATTCTGTTTCCAAGTTCTCACTAACTTGTACTAAACGACGTAAATGACCTACTGAAAGGACTGATTGATACAAAAGATTTTGTCGATGTCTAGGAAGCAAATTGTTCTTCAAAATCTCGACTAATTCTTCTTCATCTATCTTGACACCGGATTTGTCAATCATCGATGCCACAGCCTCATAAAAGCATGAGAAGGATTCTCCTTGCTTCTGTTTACGGGATCTTATTATTTCTTTGCTCATAAAGTCTGAGCGATGATCTTTATACTGTTGACGTAACGAAGTACGAATATCTGACCACACAATTCTTTCGACTTGTTTATGGTACCGCCAATACCAATCGCGAGCTTTTCCAACGAATAATACATGCATATTCCTACATATGGCTGCAAAATCACTTTCTAATGTCTCGTCTGTGAGAGCTTTCACAAAATGTTCCATTTCTGCATGATATCAGCAGCCTTTCTTGCATACGACGAACTTATAGAAGTCGAAGGCAACTCTCGAATCGATACCTCGGGAATTGGCATATTCGAAGGACTGGTATGAGTATTCAAATTTAGCCTGGAAACCAATCTACTCACAGTATGCTCCATCATCGTCTGAATTGCTTCCCGGTTCATACCGTCCGATCCACGGGTATAACCGGAACGGGGTGGGCGACCTCTTCTTCCACCTGTTCTAGCCGCTGTAGCATCAGATGGGTTGGTACTATGACTCACATCGAAGGCTGTCGACGGTACGGTAGCACTTGTATTGGTCTCACGAGGTTCTGGGACAGTAATTGTATTTGAAGCTTGAGCTTGCTCTAAAGCTTTAGTTAAGTGACGGGTCATAATTCTTGAAGCAACTGGGGCAGCTGAGGGCTTTGAACCACTGTCCTCCACAAACTGCATTTTAGCCACATCTATTGGGCTCTTACAGATATAACAAACGGTATTCTCTTCTAACCAGCGTTCTAAACAAGTTTTGTGAAAAAACGTGCTTACAGGGTAAAAAATAGCATGGATGGGTATTATCCATAGGGCTTTGACAGATTGCGCATTGCACAACTTCGGCAGTAGGCCGGTGCGTTGCTCGTGGGCTGCGATCTACAGGCATTTTTATATAAGAAGTGTTCTTGGGGGTTCTGACAATACTGCAAACAAAATAATCTAATCGAACAAAAGAGATTTAATGTATGATAAAATTTTATATGAGCTGGGCTATTGAAACTATTCAAAGATTTCCAAGTACTAAATCAGTCTCTAGTTGAATAATTAAGTTGACGGCAAGTGCATGCAAACGCAGCAATGTCACAAGTTCCAGACTCAATTGCAACTATCCAACAAAATCTAATTTAAGTTCTTTTCGGTCTTTGTATATGCTCTTAAGAGTTTCTCCGAGGACACAAAGCACGAGGCAGGCCAAAATATGTCGCAAAGACAATCAGTATTGGAAGTCAACCAGACTGCTCAATATTCTGTAATTGTGTACGACAGTATTAACAAGTCTACAAACTTGTGTCTAGTTATTCTCCAAAAGCATACGAAAACAAACGAGCTACTTGTATAAGCTTTATTTAAGCCGGTGATAATGCTTTTCTTCTGTCTACTTTGTAGACGGTATGACAATAAATGTAAGAAACTATCGTCGAATGCGATCGCTAGACTAAACAAATCTAAACGATTTCTGCATGTGTGATAGTTCACTTCAGAATTAGTCATGCATCTTTATACAAGAGAGATGTGCGGCGACTGGCTTAGCTCCTCCTTACTGGCAGACACAACCTTGTTCTGTTTAACTATGATCTAAACCAGGTATTTTTCGGAGTTTTACTCTACACTAATAACCAGGTAGCCCCACGTGTTGGGCGCCAAAAATTTATGTAACATCCGTTTAGGTACTTCTGCTGATTGAGCGTCAAAACTTTAGTAATATTACGACACCCATAGCAGTTAAGCCGAGGTGACGGGGGCTTTGTTTATAGTTGGGGATCACAGTGGGCGGAATCCTACTGGTGCCTTAGCTCTTCGGCGTGGGGTGGGTTGTTCCTGTTCCTCAACATAACGGTACATAAACTTTAAATATTAGGATTCCTAGAAAACTTATAAAGGAAGCGTAACTTCCCGAACCAATTCACCATCACAATTAGTGACAACGACTTTCAAATATCAATGAACGCTGAAAAAAAAATCTCACAACAATCAATCTTTGGGGGAATTTGACCCTCGCGTTCTCTACCCTTCCCAACCATGATCTTCTACGCGGAGCTTTGTTGAAGATACCCTACGAAAACTTCCACTAGATTATTATGTTAACATGTCTTCCCCCCCCGAACGGAATAAAATTTTGGTCTCCATGATAATTTCAAATTACTTCAATATTTATTTACAATAGAAATCATTTCTTTGAAAGCGAACATATATTCTTATTACTAACAGATCAACTCCAGCAATTTCGTTAAACTAATTGGTTGTTATTCCTTTTCATAGTATGCTAATTTTTTTCATGAATTAAAGTAACTATATTATTTTGCTGTCCAATATCTTATACAAACAATACTCGAGAAAATTTTATTAACTATTTAAATCATAACTCTAAATGAAATAAGCGGGCATGTAATTACAGACGGCACTGTAAGTAAGCGCTCTAGCACACGAGCTTTGGTCAAAGACTTTAACAGCTGATATTCGGATGGTTGTTGTGGGATCAAGCACACTTTTATAGTCATAATTATAAAGACCAGACAAAAATGATTTTTCTTTTCTTTTCTCTTTAGATGCGTTTATAAATTTCGGTGAAAAATTATGTAAATGTGAAACATAAGCGATCACCACATTGCCAAAACTTAACGGAGGTTACACATATAAATACATACATAGTTTTACCGGTTAAGCCGGCATAGGTAAAGCTTTCGAGCTTTCAAGAGAGAGATGAATTCATGCCTGCAGCAGCTTATGCATGTATGGATATGTGTATGCTGGTCATATGTTTTAACACTGGTGGCAAAATAAATTATGCACGTGGCAATTTGGCAAGGCTTATGCTTCTAAAAATAAAAATAATGTTTAAGATTACTCACAGCTTTGTTTTCCAGCGATGAAAGATCTTTCCTCGTGGCTTGGTGTTTAGTTCAAGGGCTGATGATGGTTGTGCATTTTTAATTTTGTTGTTGTATAATTTGAGGTTATGTTCTTACGTCTTGAACTTCGTAGTTTTTTTTTTTTACACATTTTAACCAAGAACTTATATACACAAAAATTAATAGAAAAAAAATTGCGTTAAGTGTGAAGCTTTGCTTCCACCACAACAACACAATTGGCGATGCCAACCAACATGCTTACATACACACACTTCCTACGATACCTGCATGCGTGCGAATTATGTTCTATGGGGTTTTTTGGGGCTTTTTACACTTTTTTTTTTTTTTTTATGTGATCTTCCCGATTTTTCGATTATTTTAGTGTTTTCCGTACTTTAAACTATTCCTAGCGTCTTTTAACTTGTTAATTCTAGTTTTTTCTATAACTTTTTTCACGCCGCGTGCGGTTTGAATGCTCTCACGATTTGTACTAACACTACCACTACTCCAGCTGGCAGTGCTTTCGAAAGCTTGCAAGCCAGAGGCGTAGACAACTATTCCAAACAGGGGTCTTCATCCAAATTGCAGCAGGAATGAGATTTCCATCAGGAAAGACAATTCGTCCGACCGCCTCAATGCCAATATGCTGGGTGGGGTTGGAGACGGCGGCGATTATATATAAGGTTATATACTCTTGGCACTATAAGTAAAAAAAATCACACTTTAGCACAAGAAAAAAATAACCGCTGCAGCGCAAACCTCTTATGCCACGCAACCAAAACCAGGAGCCTGATCCTCGTGGTCGGATCCGGGTGTGGATGTGAACCGATTAAGTTCAGCTCTAACCTCTCTGCGGCGTTGGCCTTCTTTTTTTTTTTTTAATTTTTTAATTTTTTAATTTTTGTAATTAATTTTCACCAAGGGGTCTTATTTATTGTTTTTGTCTTTTGTTGGTTTCTGTGGTAATGCACACGCGGTAGATAATATAATATTTTAGGGGCTCCATTTGCCGGTTAAGCGAATTATAACTTTCCTAACCTTTTAAGGTTGAAGCACGTTTTAACCTCACACGACAGCGACGAGGCTTAGCTGTACGACGTGGAGTAATACTTTGAAGAACGATCAGGAAAGAGACTGACTCGACATGCCTAGGGGTTTATATAGGCCTAAATTCCAGTGAGAACCAACTCTCTTTACTGAAGTTGGCTGCGCTGGTGCTAGTTGCAGCAGCTGATAACCAACATATTATCGCATGCGCCTTTAAGGACTGCTACAATTTCTTGTACACTTTTTATCGCATGCAATATTTGTATGCACTAAACGGCGATAAAAAAAACAATTTTTATATTAAAGCAAAATCAAACGCAACGGCGACCATTACATATGGTAATTGCTGAGCTCTTTCAACACGTTTGCGTCGTGTCCCATTGCTGCTCGCGTTGTTGAGGTTAGCTCCTCTGCGTATTGCAGGCATTTTAAAAATGTACGATTTTAAATAGTATAAAAAAAACTGTTTTGATACAGAAGCTAAAATTTTTGGTTTTTTTAAATTTTTTTTTATTTATTTTAGTTGTTGGCAAAGCAACGTGCGCCGGATAACTAAATAATTTCATTTATACGTTGAATAGAATTATTTTTCCTACTGAATTTTAAATGTAGCCTACTAAGATTTTGCAAAACACAGCTCTAGGACTGTCAGACAAATAATTAGCAATAAACATAACTAACTTTCGTTGGTGACGGTTGTATTTTTGAGTGCTCCTGCTAAATAATTATTTTTCGAGTGTTTGTGCTGTGCATTAATTGGTTTAATTGTGGTAATCATACTAAATAGTGATCGCAGATATACGTTGTACGGATTTATGTGTTTAAAGTTACTTTGCTTAAACATTTAACTTATTTTATTTTGCAGTCAAGCGGACGCTGCTTTGTCTTGAAAATACATACATACATACATACGTATATTTGCTCTCGCTTGCTTTCGTTTGTTTTCGTTTACTAACAAAAATTACCTATTAACGCACTCTTGCTCTCCAGCTTCAGTTCTCTCTCGCTCTATTTCACAGTTCTTGCGGTTTATCTGCCTACGCGCTCACGCCTTTTCACTCAAGCGCTATTATACTCAAGCGCTCTCCCACTATTGTCCGTTATATTGCGCTCGTTGCTACGCTTACATTCTTTCACCTACTTTGCTTTGATCAAGCACATTAATTTGCCCTTATTTTATTTTATTAACTTTTAATAAAATGTTTGTCTGCTGCAGTAAGAACTGTAAAATTGTTACAGCAACCAGCGCTGATTTCATCGTATGTAGGATGTGCGATAACACGATCCACTTAAAATGTGCAGGTTTCACTGCCAAAATCAAAGACTGTTTAGGAACTGACTCTGGCCTTAAATGGTTTTGTGATGCCTGCAATGTGGTTGAGAAGGAGATGTCAAAATACATGAGGCAGACCTATAATTGTTTTTAAGCTGTGCATCTTGCTTTTGACAATCTTCATGCCAATTTTAAAGACCTCGAATTAAAATTTAAAAATGGGAAGATGCTTGACGACTCTCCAAAGCGCAAAAAGACTTCGGGCTCTTGCCCTCCTATTGCCCCTCTTGTCCTGCCTAAGCCACTTCTGGCTGCCAGCATGAATAGCCCAAATCCAATCGCGGGCCCGTTAATGGTATTTAACTCACCGGCAAATAATCCGATACTGCCCGGTGGTAATATTACCCCGTTACACGTTCCTGTTGTTGAACCGTCTTGTTCTAATGTTCGATTAACCATTCCTAGTAGCGTAGCTGCAGCACCTAAGCCGCTTGTAGTTGTCCCTACTAGAAAATATATTTTTGTATCTAGGCTAGCATCTGATACCTCCTCAGAAGATGTTAGTGCGTATATTAAAAGTAATATCGACTCCCCGTTGATTGTTGTTGAAAAGTTTAAATTTAAACACGCTCGTAACATATCTTCGTTCAAGTTGAGTGTGCCGCCTGAACTTTTCTCGACAATTAGTTCTGAAAAGTTTTGGCCGCCGAACATTCCCGTGAAAGAGTATGTTAACAGGCGAAATAGCAATAACACTAACAGTAATACTAGTAGTGCCATCCCTATTAGTAACTCACTTCCTTCTACGTCTGTATCAAAAAACTAACTGAAGTAATTAGTCTATCCTATCAAAATGTAAGAGGCCTTAATACTAAACTTTCAAAACTTTACGTTAATAGCCTATCCTTTGATTCACAAATAGTTGCTCTTACTGAAACCTGGTTAAAACCTGATATTTCTGATTACTCTGTTTTTCCAAATAAATATAACTTATACCGATGTGATCGCACAACCCGTAAGGGTGGTGGGGTTCTCATCGCTGTTGATTCCTGCATTTCTTCTGAACAAATTCAATCCAATGATCTTCCGGATACAGAGTTTGTATGTGTTAGAATATCTTATGGTAGTCGTTCACTTTTTATTACATGTTCCTACATTCCTCCTAATTGTGATACTAACATTTATTCGTCCCATTTAAGTGCTTTGCAACATGTTTCGTCCTTATTGTTAGACATGGATCATCTAATTGTGGTTGGTGATTTTAATCTGCCAAATGTGGGATGGTCTGCGTGTGACTCATCTTCCACACAATTACCAACCACATCTGATGATTTTATAGATGGTATCCTGGAGTTGGGGCTATCGCAAGTAAGCGATATACTTAATTGTAGTGGTAGAATGTTAGACTTAGTATTTGTTTCTGATGTTGATTGTTGTAACGTAAACAGAGTACCCCCCTTAGTGCAGCCGGAAGACTCTTACCATCCAACTTTAGAACTTTCCCTTGAAATACTTAACTCTAACTCTAATACTTATATTTCTGCAAAATCACGTTGTTTCCGTAAGACTAACTTCTCTAAATTAAATCAACTTTTGAATGCAACTAATTGGTCTCAGCTTTATTCCTGTAGTGATTTAGAAACTGCCATTGCCATATTTTATGGGACCTTGAATTCGCATTTGGACAGATGTGTTCCCCTCTGTCACTCCTCAAGTGATAACAAACCACCTTGGTTTACAAGGGAATTATCAAAACTCAAAAATGCGAAGACAAGATCTTATAAAAAATTCAGAAAATCGGGTAGTACTATTGACTTATCAACCTATATTATAGCAAAGTCTAATTTTCTCTCTGTTAACTCATCCTGCTATAATAACTATCTTAATAAATGTAGAATGAATTTCTCTCGAGATCCTAAACAGTTTTATAAATTTGTTAACTCTAAACGTAAATCCTCCTGCCTGCCATCCTCAGTTTTTCTTGATAATACGAAAGCAAGTACGGATCAGGCTGTGGCCGATCTATTTGCTGAATATTTTCAATCAGTTTATTCTTTGAGTTCTCATAGTTCTAGTAATACTTATCCCTTCCAAATTCAAACATCAAATTGCATATTTGCCCCGGTCTTAACTGAGTGTTCGCTGCTAAGTGACCTAAACCTGATCAAACCTGGCTTCTCGCCTGGTCCTGATGGAGTGCCCGGTTGTGTACTTAGATATTGTGCTGATACACTATGCAAACCTTTACTAAAATTATTCAAATTGTCTGTTGAATCTTCAGTATTCCCTGATATGTGGAAGCAATCTTTTATTATTCCACTTCATAAAAATTCTTCCAAGTCCAATGTTAAAAATTATAGGGGATTTCGAAATTGTCTGCCATTCCGAAAGTCTTCGAAAAACTTATTTGCTCTCAATTGCAACACTCATGTAGTGCAATTATGTCGCCTTATCAACACGGTTTCGTAAAGCGTAGATCTACTACCACCAACCTTCTAGAATTTACATCGCTTGTTATTAAAGGATTTCAAAGCAAAATGCAAACTGATGTCATTTATACCGATTTTAGTAAGGCATTTGATTCTGTTAGTCATCAACTTTTGCTTCATAAATTAAACATTATTGGGCTCCCAACTAACCTCCTTTCTTGGCTTTCCGAGTACTTGTGTGGCCGTACACAAAAAGTTCTCTTTAAATCATCTGTCTCTAAACCAATTTATGTATCATCAGGTGTCCCCCAAGGTAGTCACCTTGGGCCTTTATTATTTAATCTCTTTATTAATGATCTTCCTGCAGTAATATCTAACTCGCACGTGTACATGTTTGCGGATGACGTTAAATTATGTTTATCCTATAATGAACCTTCTCTCAGTAACTTACTACAGTCTGATCTTAGTGCACTATCTGATTGGTGCAACTTTAACCAACTTAATTTAAATTGTTCTAAATGTAAAGTAATGTCTCTCTGTAGAAATACTCCTCATACTGCTCAGTACTTGCTTGATGGCTCACCACTCGATCGCGTATTAGAAATGAAGGATTTGGGTATTATTCTTGACCCAAAATTAAAGTTTGATTCTCATATATCGTGCATGGTTAATAAAGCCATCAGTGTCGTTGGTTTCATCAAGCGGTGGTCGAAAGAGTTTAACGATCCCTACACTACTAAAACACTTTATACATCCCTAGTGCGTCCCATCCTTGAATATGGATCTTGTGTGTGGTCTCCGCAATACAAGATTCATCAGGATAGAATCGAATCTGTTCAGAAGAAATTTCTTTTATTTGCACTTAGAAGTTTTAACTGGGTTCCCGGAGTTGATTTGCCTTCGTATTCAAGTAGACTTCTGTTAATTAACCTTCCTTCTCTTTTAAACCGTAGAACTATGCATGGAGTTTTATTTGTTACTAATCTGCTCAATGGTGAAATCGACTCACCTACTTTATTAAGTCGAATAAACTTATCTGTCCCTATTAGATCTTCTCGTAACTTTGTACCTATTAACCTTGATCGTTGCTCTACTAACTATCTAATGCATGAACCGTTTCGAGTAGTGTGCGCAGACTACAATAAGATGTTTTCACTTGTTTCCTTTGAGGCCTCCATTCCCATACTAAAAAGATCCATACTGCTTTACTTATCTAGTCATAGTCACTAATCCCTAATCTTATGATCTGATTGGGTTTTTCTGGGTTTTTCCCAATCCTTGCAACAAATGTTGGATCATTAAATTAAATTTTTGTTAACTCCCCAGAATATTTTTATTTTTATTTTAATTTTTAAACTTTTTCATTTCATTCCAGTTTGTTTACTGATTTAATTTTAAATTTTGTTCATTAATCTTAAACATTTTTGTAGCTTAAGCTCTACTTTTTAATTTGATTTAATTTCAATTTTTATGTCGACTGATATTAGTTGACAATAAATAAATAAATAAATAAATAAAATAAATAAATAAATAAAAATTAAAATTGCGACAATAATTTGAGATTTAAACTACCTTATCTTTCAAGTTGGATCGAAATGCACATGGTGTGCGAATTTTATTAAAATCGGTTAAGTGGTTTAGGAGGAGTTTGAGGTCAAACATCGTGACACGAGATTTATATATATTAAGATATATTAAAAATGGCTCACCACTCGATCGCGTATTAGAAATGAAGGATTTGGGTATTATTCTTGAACCAAAATTAAAGTTTGATTCTCATATATCGTGCATGGTTAATAAAGCCATCAGTGTCGTTGGATTCATCAAGCGGTGGTCGAAAGAGTTAAACGATCCCTACACTACTAAAACACTTTATACATCCCTAGTGCGTCCCATCCTTGAATATGGATCTTGTATGTGGTCTCCGCAATACAGGATTCATCAGGATGGGTTCCCGGTGTTGATTTGCCTTCGTATTCAACTAGACTTCTATTAATTAACCTTACTTCTCTTTTAAACCGTAGAACTATGCATGGAGTTTTATTTGTTACTAATATGCTCAATGGTGAAATCGACTCACCCATTTTATTAAGTCGAATAAACTTAACTGTCCCTATTAGATCTTCTCGTAACTTTGTACCTATTAACCTTGATCTTGCTCTACCAACTATCTAATGCATGAACCGTTTCGAGTAGTGTGCGCAGACTACAATAAGATGTTTTCACTTGTTTCCTTTGAGTCCTCCATTCCCATACTAAAAAGATCCATACTGCTTTACTTATCAAGTCATAGTCACTAATCAATAATCTTATGATCTGATTGGGTTTTTCCCAATCCTTGCAACAAATGTTGGATCATTAAATTTTTGTTAACTCAACAGAATATTTTAATTTTTAAACTTTTTCATTTCATTTCAGTTTGCTTAGTGATTTAATTTTAAATTTTGTTCATTAATCTTAAACATTTTTGTAGCTTAAGGTCTACATTTTAATTTGATTTAATTTTTAATTTTTATGTCGACTGATATTCGTTGACAATAAATAAATAAATAAATAAATAAATAAATAAATAAATAAATAAATAAATAAATAAATAAATAAATAAATAAATGAATAAATAAATAAATAAATAAATAAATAAATAAATAAATAAATAAATAAATAAATAAATAAATAAATAAATAAATAAATAAATAAATAAATAAATAAATAAATAAATAAATAAATAAATAAATAAATAAATAAATAAATAAATAAATAAATAAATAAATAAATAAATAAATAAATAAATAAACATACATGTGTATGTATGCACATATGTGCATTTGCAACACCAACTAAAGTTACAAATGTCAGCTCGAAAAGTATATCACAACAACAATGGCAATAGGTATTTGTGTGTTAAGTTTTGTTTGATAATTAGCAAGTATGTAGGTAAAACCACTCGCGTAACATATTCTAGTGTACAAAACCAAGTTATGTTTTAATTGATTTGTTTTAAATCAATGATACCAACAAAAAGAAGCATTGCGAGCCCAACATCAACACTTACAACAACAACAAACACTACTGGGGTCGTAAATCAATTGTCAAACTTTTTACTTTTATAATTGTTACAAGGAAGCATTTTTCGGCACTTGGCTTAACGCTGGTCCCCTTCCAGCTATAAGCAGAAGCCAATTCGTTTGAAAATACCTTACGAATGGCTGCTCTTATGAATTGTGTGGCTCCTTCTCCACCTGTTTTTCCGATAAATTGTTTCTGAAAGAATTTTGTATAATTTATAAATAAATGGAAATGTGAGCTTGTAAATAATTATTTTACTTACAAATTGATTAGGTTTAACTTCGTCTTTCTGGACCTCCTCATCAAAGTTTGCAATATCTTTTACACTAGCGAAAGAAAATGGTTGATGGTTTATTGAATCGTTGATTGAGTTATTTTGTCCTGTGCTTCTCTGGAGCTTTCTATTTTCCAGTTTGACAGAAATAACCTCCTCTGTCAATTTGGTAATAGACAGCTTCAGCTCATCTTGATTTTTTTTAAATTGTGAGACTTCAGCCTTTAACAAACGATTTTCGTGTTGCGTCTCCAGCAACAGATTGTTAACTTTTTTTTAAACATGGTGCGGTTTGCACCAAAATAAAATTTTTATAGTCTAGAAATATATTGCATTTAATAAGGCATTGTGTAATGTATAACTTACATGTCTCTAAATTATGTAACGGGGTGTATTCAAAATTCTGAGACGAAAAACAGCTATTCTAAGACATTGTGCACTAGTGGTGTAAAATAGTAACTATTGTCTATAGAAGATCGTAAGCATATGATTTTTTTTTTGAATTTGATTTATTGAAAATTTAATTTTTTCATCGAATCTAATGTCAGCCGCGCAATACATATGAAAATTATTGGACTCAATTGGTTGCAAAAAAAGTGGAGTTAGGTTTTTTACTTCTAATCCAAAAAAAAATGGAGCATGAATTTCATTTATTATTTCAATTATTTTAAAAATTTTATTTCCAACTAGACAAAAATTATCAGGTTCTCGCAAAGAGAAAAATAAGTCATTGAAATTAATAGATGTAATTTTTTCATTCTTAATTTTTCCAAAACAAATTTTATCATTTTCTATTACCTTCTCTAAATGATAGCTGCTTTCAACGTGTTTTTATAAATTTGCACGGCTACACTATTCCCTTTATAATCTTGCGCTTAATTTTATGTAAGTGGTTTTCAAATTTGAAGGCGCTTATACCTTCTAAGGATCTTAGCATCTTCATGAATATGCAACAAAGCATGAAAATTTTATGTCATGAAGCACAAATCATACAATGTTGGTGTCTCGAACACAAAGGATTTCAACAATTTTTCAGCAGTTAAGTTGTTAATCTTGCAATCATTTTTATCTAAAAGAATCCGTAAGGCTAATAATAATTTTAAAAAATGCGCATATCTTTCTGTGCTAAGGACCTTTTTCAATGTGACTGGCCCAGTATAAAGCAAGAATTGTCTTAGCTCTGTTGCCTTCCATCTATCAAGATCTTTCAGGCTTCGAGGTTTTCTCTTAAACTCCCTGGATACGTTATTTATATTGAAATGCAATTCATTGGAAATAGAAATGATGTTCCATGAAACTAAAAGAAATTCTTCACCCTTTTTTTTAGTCCATGCATTTAACACTGTCCGCATAACGCCTAAACATACAACATGCATATAATCTAAAGTACACTGTTTATGTTTAGCATTTCTAATGGAGACTGCTTTAAATGATGTTCTGGCTGAGATCGATTTCTAAATGAATAATTGGTTCTAGCGAAAACCTCGGATTCTGGTGGGAAAATAAGACGGTGCTTAAACTATTGTCCTTTTTGTGTACACCGCCCTGTAGTGCGCTTGCCTCAGAAATTTCTATTAGTCCTGCCTAAAATTATGCAAACGTTTCTGCCCAAACCAATGTGAGCTGTTGACTAGCGACACCTATAGTTATGCGGCTGATTAAATCGCCATCGATAGATATGAGGCTGATTAAGTCGCTCTCACAAATTGGGGAAAATGCAACTCTTGCAATTCACGAAGCGAAGATCGATCGTGAAGATCGGGCCATATCCGCGATGATCGTGTTTGATTCGTTCTCTTTTACCTCGTGGCCGTCGGAGTGAACAGTCGGATATTTGTGCCGACATATATTTTTCAATATATATTGTAATATATAATCAACACGCCACCAAAAAACAAAAAAATTTATATATTTAAACCAGAGCCCCAGTCTACTAATGGGTAATCTGGTTTACTGAAACCAACTAGTGAAGGTGCCGCTGCAAGATGATCGCATCTAGTGCCCAACCTGGGAACCTAAAGTCGAGCTCTCCGAAACCTGCATAGTGACCACGCGGAGTAGTGTGACCTAACCCCCAATCCGACTTTTTGTGCTAGCTGACCCGTCCACCGCAGCCCCAGCCATGACCAAGTGCAGCCATTGATATATTAAAACAACAACAACAACAGAAAAATGATAAAACCCCAACAACGAAAATCAGAAAAACTCAAAAAAAAAGAAAAAAATTGCGTTTACTGCCAAATAGTTAGTTTCACTCAAATAAAGAAAAAACTACATCCTACGTTTAATCAACGTTAAAACCGTGATATGCTAAAAAAAAAAAAAAAAGTGTTGGACTAAATTTCTTAACAACTGAACATGTGAAAAAAAAAAAAGTATATGTCTATAAAAGAAATCAATCAAATTTGTTAAAAGTTAAAAACAATATTCTTTAATACTACCCTAATCACACCGCAACAAACTTATTTAGACATACAAAACTAAACATTACACTCATAAAAACCATGCAATGAGATTGCTTACATTCACCCACACGACCTTAAGCTAAATAAAATATGTTAATTAATCGTATAATCTAAGTTCAAACAAATTCAATCCCAAAATTAATTAAAATTTAAAATAAAACAAATATTCAGGAAGTGAAAAGAAAAATTTCAAATAAAAATATATATATTTGTACATCAATTACACCAACTTAAAATAAAAAGGAAACACATGCATAACTAAAGCAAAAAAACTATAATTGAGTCAAAGCTCAATAACAGTTCTATCAATTCCGCTTTGTTTTAAGAGCCCCAACCAACCACCTTTTTTGTTTTGATGCAGCTCTCACCGCTTCAAAAGATCTTTTGGACGCCGAGGAGTAATGTAAGTGCATTATAATCTTTTAATTATTTTCTCTTATTGTTTATTACAGCAAGTGATAAAGTGAATCGGTGCTACAAAAAAAAAAAAAAAAAATGGTGTAAATAATAAATAATATTGTTGCTAAAGAAAAAGAAAAAACGTGCAAGACCGCTCTCTTAAAATGAAGAGATTTTAAGAGAATCCAACAAAGCAAAGCTTGCGCTTGCAGCGTTCAAGCTCTTGTTCGTGCTATTAATGATGAGTTTTAATACGGAGAATAATTCTCAGCCTAGATGTATGCCACCAAAATCACTTTATCACCTGCAACGCTATGCCATTATAATATCAATACTAATAATTATTGCCGCCCTAAATAATACTACACAAACATAAAATAAATGAATTTTGTGAAGTATCTATCTAACATAGAAAAATTTTGTCTTATCTTATATCTATAAATGGATAATTAAAATAAATTATAGTAAAGAAAAAAAAAAAATAAAATAAATAAAATAAACTAAATAAAAATAAAACTAAAATAAATAAATATATTAATTACATAAATGATTTAAAAATAAATAAGTATGAATTAATAAATAGATAAATAAAATTTACTAAATAAAAGTAAGATAAATAAAATGCTTAAAATAGGCGAATAAATTAGTTTAAAAACATTTATAAAACCTATATATATATATATAAATTTATATGAAATTTGAAATTGATTTGGATTACTTTAGAAATAATATTTCCTCTCTTTTTACAATTGAATTTGAATTTGAACTTGGAAGTATTTTCTTTTAAATAAAATGTACCCTTATTTATTAGATAAATAAATAAAATAAAATTATATTTAATTAATTATTTCTACGTAATCCTTAAACAAAATCA
Organism: Scaptomyza pallida; assembly: GCA_018152965.1. Taxonomy (NCBI): domain Eukaryota; kingdom Metazoa; phylum Arthropoda; class Insecta; order Diptera; family Drosophilidae; genus Scaptomyza; species Scaptomyza pallida. The sequence continues at coordinate 147,374 of JAECXP010000020.1, forward strand.
CAACTACCTTTCTAAACGATAGTTCTTTTTCGCTTTTGCTATATTTTTTTTTTTTTTTGCTATTGTTCATAGCACACATACCTTTACGCTTGGAATGCCTCTTATGAATAAAATGAATTATTGTAACGTTTATTAAAATGAATCTGTAAGTTTTTCTTTTTTTTGGGGAGTCATGCAATATTACAATAGAAGGAGTATGATTTAGATTGGCGTTTGGCTTAGGGATCATCAACCTATATACTATTGCCGGAATATGATGATCATGGTAGGGTGGGCAACAGCTGTGACAATAATACCAGTCCAGCGCAGCCAAACGACAATCTTGGAGCGTAGCCTCCAGCGCCTGTTATGAGAAAATATTGCGTATCCTTTCCCTCTTGTTCCTCTCTCGTTCCCCCTTTATCTAGTCGATATTACTATGGTTCGCACGCGATTTATCGATTAATATGAATTAGCACCGCGAGAACGTAGCGCAAGAATACACATAAAAGAAATTGGAACCTCCCCCATCTACCGATCATACAGCCGGAGCCAGCGCGTGCACCCTTTTCTTGCAATGCACAATAACAGCCTCTCGACAACTTCGTAACATGCTACATATCTTATTAATTTGGCGCTCAACGTGGGGCCCGAACGTTCGTTCGGCACCCGAATGTCTAGTTCGGTTAACCCCAACCTCAGGTAGAACCGGTGTCCGACATCTGACACTTACCATACTGTAGTAGATCGATATCTTTTCAAGGTACACCCATTTCCCTAGCTTTTTGGTAGATGCTATGGAAGCAAGATAGGTTGGTGATATCTAGGCCTAGCATCATACCCAAAATAGCTTCAGCTTCTGTAACTAGCCTCAGACGATCTGGATAGGTTATAACTTTAATTGGTTTAGCTCCGTGGTCATAGGCTTGTTTAGTTCGTTTTGTTTGTTTTGATTACCATGGTGCATATATTAAAAGTTGATTATTGAATTTGCGGAGTATTGAGCTGCAGTCATCCCTTTTCATTATGTACACTTAGCTGTAATTAAAGCCGACTGGTACTGTTTTATGCAGATATCGGCTATCCCTCTTCCACTACCTTCTCTTCTTCAAAGAGCTTAAGTTATTTTTGCTGGACAAGGATCGACTTGTTAATTATGCTTGTATCCGCCGCGGAATGACATATAGTTTGTTTTGAAATTCCCTTCCCTTTATCACACCTTCTGGTTTAATTAATTATGTGGAGTATTATTGGATGATTATTGGACTTGTGGACTATTGAGCTGCAGCCATCCCCTATAACTAATTTCACTGAACTTGATTAAAGCCAAGCTGGTACTTCTGCTTTATGCAGAAGCCAGCGTACAGTGTACCGAGAGCCTATAAGTATTTTTGCTGGACAAGGATAAACCAGTATTTTTCGTGCTATAATCCGCCGCAAAATAATGATTGGGCCAACAATACCTTATCTTCACTTTCCCACGTATTTTCTCATTTAATGTTGTAACGCAGTCTATTCTAGCTCCTTGTCGTTCGCATGACTCCCAGATTACTATCGATATTTTGAAAAAAAAAAAAAAGGTTTCGTTATAATTTTTTTCTTCTTTTTATATATCTAGTACCATTACGCGTCTAAGATATAGTCCTTGACTACAATTAGTCCGATTAGATTTTTAAGCCTTTTCGAAATGGTTTTGTCCCATAGCGTCGAAAATTTAACAAGAAGTAGTGACACCGGCAAACATTGTTGTATTTGCTCGGAAATTATTGTATATCAAGCTCAGTTGTTGGCAACATCGTGTGGACACAATTTCCACCGAGCGTGTTTTCATACCAAAATCGGAAAACGGAAAGTGTGTCCTGTTTGCAAAGAAAGTCTGACACACCTGACTTCAGCTTCAACAGAAAATCTTAGTCCCACTGGGCCCTCCTCTTCAAATCCAAGGTGGCCCAGCACCTTTCAGTCCTTACAAACCAGATCGCAAGCAAGGCGAGATACAAATTGTGAACCAATCGTAATGCCCAACTCCGACGAAAACAACATGTCTCAGGGTTCAGCAAATCTACAGCAAGACTCATCGAATATGGCCGAGCTGATTCAACAATCGATTGCTGAAGCCATAAGAGGGGCCATGGTAGAACAGTCTCGACTTATTGCTAGCAGTTTAGCTGATCAAACTAATAGACTAGTACAAGCTATGTCCGATAGTCTACGAGTCAGTCCGACAGCAAATTTAGTGAATGTATCTCCAGGGCCAAGGCAACCTTTGGCTGAAGTAGAGCCTCAAACTGTAGAGCAGTTCCTTAGGTTGCCAGCATCAATGCAGCCAAACTCGGGATTTACTCAAGGTCAATCAGCAAGAATGTCCGAACCATCCCATAATTCACCGCCCTCAGCAAATCACATACATGCTGGTGTTAGGTCGTATTCCGCCGGAGCCGCGCCTAGTAGAATTGAAGTAGGTTCAGGCCTTCGACCAGATCGGATAAGCCAAATAATGGCAAATTGGAAAATTCGGTTTACCGGAAAGGCAATCATGTCCATTGACGACTTTATTTATCGAGTAGAAGCTTTGACTAAACAGACCTTAGATGGGAATTTTGACTTGACAGCCAGATATGCAAGTAATTTGTTTGATGGTAGCGCCAGTGAGTGGTACTGGCGATATCACAAAAGTGTATCGGAGGTTTACTGGCCAGAGCTCTGCGTAGCTCTACGTGGTCAATTTAAAGACGACCGAACGGACCGAAACATACGAACCGAAATTGAACGTCGCAAACAGCGACCAAATGAATCGTTTGACGATTTTTATGGCGTTATAGCATCTTTAGCTGACAGACTCTCCGAGCCCATGTCTGAAAAATCTTTGGTAGAAACATTAAGAGCCAACTTGTTGAATGAAATTCAACATAATATATTGTATGAGCCGGCAAGTACTGTAAAGGCTCTACGACATTTAGTGCGTACGCGAGAGATTTTCTTGCAATCAATAGCTAAAGCCAAACCATCAGTACCCTCGCCTCGACCTATGCTTCGTCAGGTTAATGCCATATCAGAAACTGAAGTCGAAGATGTGTCTCACGAAGAAGTCGAGCCTGCTATGGAGTTTGAAGTATCAGCAGTAGATTCATCGTGTTGGAATTGTGCGGGAAAAGGTCACCGTTACCAAGAGTGCATGGCAGAACGCAAAGTATTTTGTTATGGCTGTGGAAAAGCAGATACCTACAAACCTAGTTGTGGAAACTGTAGCTTAAACGCGTCAAAAAACTCGAGTACGCGCGCACCGCAGAAAAGTGCACGCAGACAATTGATCAGCAAAGCTACCAACACCGACTAAGTAGGCAATTAGCTGAAACTTCTATCCCACCCGACAGTTCCTCTCACCCTGATGTAACACTCAACATTCGTGTTGACCCACCAAACTTACAAAAAACCGTTCAAAATGTCGTCAAATTGATTTTAAAAACAAGTGTCGTTCAGAAAGAACTTCAATATTAGCCTCAATAATAGCTGTACCTAATGACTTACGCCCTCATGCTCAGGTACTGCTTCTTGGAAGAACCGTAGTCGGACTCATGGACACTGGTGCTTCCATTAGCTGCATCGGTGGCAAACTTGTTGCTGAACTTCTTCGTAACAAATTAAGTTATAAGCCGATGGTTTCAAAAGTAAGAACAGCAGACGGACAGAATCAACCAATTATAGGTAAACTCATTACTGAAGTAACGTACCGAGGGGATACTAAAAATATATGCTTTTATTTAGTGCCTTCTCTAGCTGCAGAGCTTTACCTGGGTATTGATTTTTGGACAGTTTTTGATTTATTACCCGTTCACCTTATGGCTAAGAACTTTAATATCTCGTCGTTCGAAAATCCGACAATGAAGGAGATCACGCCTGCTCAGCATCACCAATTGAAAAAAACGATTGAGCTATTCCCTTCATTTTCTCAACAAGGATTATGTAGCAGAAGCGAAGCCGATAAAGCAACGTCACTATGCCGTGTCGCCTGCAACTGAAAAACTTATGTACGAGGAGTTAGACCGCATGCTTCATTTGGGAGTTATTCAAGAGTCAAACAGTTCATGGTCCTCTCCCGTAGTATTAGTAAAGAAACCTGGAAAGGTCAGGCTATGCATCGATAGCCGAAAGGTTAATGATGTTACCGTTAAGGACGCATATCCGATGCCTCTGATTGACGGTATTTTGAGTAGATTACCGAAAGCAGAATTTGTGACAAGTCTGGACCTTAAAGATGCCTTCTGGCAGATACCTCTCGACCCAAACTCTAGGGACAAGACTGCCTTTACAGTTCCTGGTCGTCCGTTATACGAGTTTGTTGTCATGCCATTTGGACTGACTAACGCCCCTCATACTATGTCTCGGCTTATGGACAAAATAGTCCCCGCGCATTTGCGCAATGAGGTGTTTATATACTTGGATGACCTATTAATTATTTCAGATACCTTTGAGCGTCATCTCGAAGTGTTGTCAGTTATTGCTTCTCAGTTAGCTAGAGCTAATCTCACTCTCAATGTCGAAAAAAGTAAGTTCTGTCGACGAGAAGTCAAATATTTAGGACACGTAATCGGCAATGGCCTTATTAGCACTGATCCAGAAAAAATATCAGCCGTTAAAGATTTTCCGATCCCACGATCAATGAAGCAAGTTCGTAGGTTTCTTGGTATGACAGGCTGGTACCATAAATTTATCAGGAACTATGCCGCTATTTCGTCGCCACTGTCGGATACCCTAAAATCAAAGCAGAAGTTTGAATGGACTGACGAAGCCCAACAGGCATTCGAATCTTTAAAAATGCAAATGTGCTCCGCTCCAGTTTTGCACAGCCCAAATTTTTCTGAGCCTTTTGCTATTCACTGTGATGCCAGTCATACCGGCGTTGGAGCAGTATTAATGCAGACAAATCGCGAAGGTGATGAAGTACCGATTGCATTCATGTCAAAAAACTCAATCGGTGCCAAAGGCAGTACACTGTCACAGAGAAAGAATGTTATGCGGCAGTGTTGGCGGTAAAAAAATTCAGAGCTTACATTGAAGGTCAGGAGTTTACCGTTATCACTGATCATGCCTCTTTAAAATGGCTTATGACACAAGCAGATCTCAGTTCGCGTTTGGCTCGTTGGTCCTTAAAGTTGCAAGGTTTTAAATTTAAAATACAGCATAAGAAAGGTAGTCAGAACATTGTTCCCGATGCTCTATCGCGTACATACACCGAAGATTTGTCGTCCATCTCCCTAAGTAGCCTGATAGTTGATTTAGAGTCACCCGAGTTTAAATCCACTGAATATGAGTCCCTCAAGAATAAAATTCGTCTGAACAATACGTCTTTGCCAGATTTAAAAATCGAAAAAGAATATATTTATCGCAGAGCTGAGCACATGTCTGACGTCAAAGTTGCAGATGATATGTGCTGGAAACTTTGGGTGCCACAAACATTAATACCGTCCGCTTTAAAAACAGCCCATGATGATTTCTTGCATGCGCACGGGGGAATAAATAAAACGTTAGAAAGACTGAGAAGGTACTATTATTGGCCCAATATGGTCACCGATGTTAAAATTTTATTAATGCTTGCGACATTTGTAAAACCACCAAGCATTCTAATAAGTCAATGAAGCCTCCAATGGGATACACCGGCCAGCCAGTAAGATTCTTTCAGAAGCTTTTTGTAGATTTTCTAGGACCATACCCGCGCAGTAAATCCGGAAATGTAGGAATCTTTGTTGTATTAGACCATATGTCAAAATTTCCCTTTATAAAGCCAGTTAGAAAACTTACTGCAGACGCTGTGATAAACTATATGGAACAGGATCTTTTCCATTGCTTCGAATCCCAGAAACCATCGTCTCTGACAATGGAGTACAATTTAAATCCCAATTATTCAATTCCTTGCTGAATAAATACAACATATCTCATACTTACACAGCATTGTACTCTCCCCAAGCTAATGCTGCGGAAAGAGTAAACAGATCTGTCCTTTCGGCCATAAAAACTTATGTAGATCAAAACCAGCGTAATTGGGATGAAAAATTGAGTAGCATAGTTGCGCTCTTCGATCAAGCTTCCATTTAGCTATCAATACCAGCCCTTATAAATTAGCATTTGGCCAAAATATGGTCACCAACGGTAAAAATTATAAGTTGCTACGATCGCTAGGCATGCTGGATGATCGAAGTATACAGTTTAGTCGGGAAGATTCGTTTGATCTGTTGCGTAGCAAGGCAATAACTACCATGCAGACACAGTATGCCCGCAATGAAAAGACTTACAACCTGCGAGCGAACGAAGTGTCCTTTAAAGTGGGACAAGAAGTTTTTAGACGGAACTTTCAGCAAAGTAACTTTGCTAAGGGTTACAGTGCAAAATTAGCACCAAACTTTATAAAAGCCCGAGTGCGAAGAAGAGTCGGAAAATTATATTACGAGCTCGAAGACCATCAAGGACGTCTTGTTGGCACTTTTCATGCTAAGGACATAAAGCAATAATATTTGACTTGCAAGCGCGAATCCCGCTCGTTGTGTTCCACCCAAGCGTGATTTTAGTGGGGGGGAATATGTAGTGCGCTTGCCTCAGAAATTTCTATTAGTCCTGCCTAAAATTATGCAAACGTTTCTGCCCAAACCAATGTGAGCTGTTGACTAGCGACACCTATAGTTATGCGGCTGATTAAATCGCCATCGATAGATATGAGGCTGATTAAGTCGCTCTCACAAATTGGGGAAAATGCAACTCTTGCAATTCACGAAGCGAAGATCGATCGTGAAGATCGGGCCATATCCGCGATGATCGTGTTTGATTCGTTCTCTTTTACCTCGTGGCCGTCGGAGTGAACAGTCGGATATTTGTGCCGACATATATTTTTCAATATATATTGTAATATATAATCAACACGCCACCAAAAAAACAAAAAAATTTATATATTTAAACCAGAGCCCCAGTCTACTAATGGGTAATCTGGTTTACTGAAACCAACTAGTGAAGGTGCCGCTGCAAGATGATCGCATCTAGTGCCCAACCTGGGAACCTAAAGTCGAGCTCTCCGAAACCTGCATAGTGACCACGCGGAGTAGTGTGACCTAACCCCCAATCCGACTTTTTGTGCTAGCTGACCCGTCCACCGCAGCCCCAGCCATGACCAAGTGCAGCCATTGATATATTAAAACAACAACAACAACAGAAAAAATGATAAAACCCCAACAACGAAAATCAGAAAAACTCAAAAAAAAAAAAGAAAAAAATTGCGTTTACTGCCAAATAGTTAGTTTCACTCAAATAAAGAAAAAAACTACATCCTACGTTTAATCAACGTTAAAACCGTGATATGCTAAAAAAAAAAAAAAAAAGTGTTGGACTAAATTTCTTAACAACTGAACACGTGAAAAAAAAAAAAAAAGTATATGTCTATAAAAGAAATCAATCAAATTTGTTAAAAGTTAAAAACAATATTCTTTTAATACTACCCTAATCACACCGCAACAAACTTATTTAGACATACAAAACTAAACATTACACTCATAAAAACCATGCAATGAGATTGCTTACATTCACCCACACGACCTTAAGCTAAATAAAATATGTTAATTAATCGTATAATCTAAGTTCAAACAAATTCAATCCCAAAATTAATTAAAATTTAAAATAAAACAAATATTCAGGAAGTGAAAAGAAAAATTTCAAATAAAAATATATATATTTGTACATCAATTACACCAACTTAAAATAAAAAGGAAACACATGCATAACTAAAGCAAAAAAACTATAATTGAGTCAAAGCTCAATAACAGTTCTATCAATTCCGCTTTGTTTTAAGAGCCCCAACCAACCACCTTTTTTGTTTTGATGCAGCTCTCACCGCTTCAAAAGATCTTTTGGACGCCGAGGAGTAATGTAAGTGCATTATAATCTTTTAATTATTTTCTCTTATTGTTTATTACAGCAAGTGATAAAGTGAATCGGTGCTACAAAAAAAAAAAATGGTGTAAATAATAAATAATATTGTTGCTAAAGAAAAAGAAAAAAACGTGCAAGACCGCTCTCTTAAAATGAAGAGATTTTAAGAGAATCCAACAAAGCAAAGCTTGCGCTTGCAGCGTTCAAGCTCTTGTTCGTGCTATTAATGATGAGTTTTAATACGGAGAATAATTCTCAGCCTAGATGTATGCCACCAAAATCACTTTATCACCTGCAACGCTATGCCATTATAATATCAATACTAATAATTATTGCCGCCCTAAATAATACTACACAAACATAAAATAAATGAATTTTGTGAAGTATCTATCTAACATAGAAAAATTTTGTCTTATCTTATATCTATAAATGGATAATTAAAATAAATTATAGTAAAGAAAAAAAAAAATAAAATAAATAAAATAAACTAAATAAAAATAAAACTAAAATAAATAAATATATTAATTACATAAATGATTTAAAAATAAATAAGTATGAATTAATAAATAGATAAATAAAATTTACTAAATAAAAGTAAGATAAATAAAATGCTTAAAATAGGCGAATAAATTAGTTTAAAAACATTTATAAAACCTATATATATATATATAAATTTATATGAAATTTGAAATTGATTTGGATTACTTTAGAAATAATATTTCCTCTCTTTTTACAATTGAATTTGAATTTGAACTTGGAAGTATTTTCTTTTTAAATAAAATGTACCCTTATTTATTAGATAAATAAATAAAATAAAATTATATTTAATTAATTATTTCTACGTAATCCTTAAACAAAATCACAACTACCTTTCTAAACGATAGTTCTTTTTCGCTTTTGCTATATTTTTTTTTTTTTTTTGCTATTGTTCATAGCACACATACCTTTACGCTTGGAATGCCTCTTATGAATAAAATGAATTATTGTAACGTTTATTAAAATGAATCTGTAAGTTTTTCTTTTTTTGGGGAGTCATGCAATATTACAATAGAAGGAGTATGATTTAGATTGGCGTTTGGCTTAGGGATCATCAACCTATATACTATTGCCGGAATATGATGATCATGGTAGGGTGGGCAACAGCTGTGACAATAATACCAGTCCAGCGCAGCCAAACGACAATCTTGGAGCGTAGCCTCCAGCGCCTGTTATGAGAAAATATTGCGTATCCTTTCCCTCTTGTTCCTCTCTCGTTCCCCCCTTTATCTAGTCGATATTACTATGGTTCGCACGCGATTTATCGATTAATATGAATTAGCACCGCGAGAACGTAGCGCAAGAATACACATAAAAGAAATTGGAACCTCCCCCATCTACCGATCATACAGCCGGAGCCAGCGCGTGCACCCTTTTCTTGCAATGCACAATAACAGCCTCTCGACAACTTCGTAACATGCTACAGCCCACAGCAATAGTATCCACTATGCCCCTTTGTTCCCAAAATATAGGATTTTTCCGGTGCACCATCACAAAACACCGCACAATAATTTTGTAAAAGTTATTACAAAAAACAAGCCCCTCTTGCAAAAGAATATTTAATTCAGAAATAAATTCTTGAAGAAAATCAATTGCGCAATTTGGCTTTGAAGTTCCTTCGTATACGCCAACAAGAAAAACGTAATTTGTGTCTACAACACTGGCTAATATTGGCCAAACTTGCTTGGAGCTACTTTTACATAAGGGAAGGCCGTCAATACCAAAGTCTAATACTAAATTCGGCAAATTCCAATCCCTTAAACTCAAAAAATCTGTCAATCCGCTTTTCACTCCATAATTTACGTATTGAAAATCTCCAACTTTTCTCTCTGTTACAGATGTAGCATGCTTACATATGTATATACATACATATGAATAAGGCTGCAACACTTTGTTGTTATGCCAACAGAATGCATACATAAGCAGCGACTTTGTCGCAGCGCGCCTAACGCTAAGTGCCCACTGTTCAAGTGCATACGAAATATGATGACTACTTGATGGCAACGACCGCCAAATAGCTAAGTCAGCGTTCTCACGCTTGACCGTCGCTTATATACATATGTGCGCGCATGACTCTCTCAGCTAGCCAGCAACGTTTCCGTTGCTGTATATAATAAGCCTAAATATGTATGTATGTAAAACGGCTGCTAACTGTTTCACGGTGGACAGCTTTAACTCTAAGAATCATTCAATAAAGAACCACCAACTACACTCGATGGCTACTGCTCTTTACATGGCGACCGTGACTCGGTCCGAGTCCTGAGACAAAGCAGCAACAACATAATCATTTGGAGATTTAAACGACACCTTTATATTAAACGACACCAAAGGACACATGGCTCCGGACAAACCAAGGAATATACAACGCCGGCCACACAGAGAGTAATCTCAACCACAAACAGCGTTTCATCGCACCACAGCAAATTCTTCAACAACTAACTATTAAATGGCAACTGGACAACTGGAACAAAGTTAACAAAGACTGAGTGAGTAAAGTATAGTGAGTGTTATGGGTCGCGGTGGCCGGGTAAAAAAGTTGAACAGAGAAATTGCTCACATTAAGTGGCAATTATACTCATCCAAGGCCAACACACCGTGGAAAGCAACAGCAAGGCTACAGGCCAAGCTAGACTTTTATCAGCAACAGCTACAGCTGATAAAAGAAAACCCAGCACCACATACTCACTCAGTGAAAAATATTAAAGTCGTTAATGATAAAACAGTAATCACACCTCCTTCCAAAAGCAAAGTGGAGCAGTACGTCGAGCATTGCCCAGCAGATTGCCCAGGACCTCTGGACAGCCCACACTGCAGATACACTTGCCTGGCAAGGCATTAACCTGTGCGAAGACCGGCACCGGTCCCGCCTGAGCCCATAGGCCCAGGACAACAGCAGCTGAGACAACAACAAGTGTGAGAGGCAATCCGCCCCTTACACCAACGCTGGACAACAACGCTATGACACAGTAACAACAACAACAACAAGTGTGAGAGGCAATCCGCCCCTTACACCAACAATGGACAACAACAACACGGCACAGCCTGTGCAGCCAGCACCGGCACCCCCTCAAAAGCGCCTATTTTTTTTCCATGCACTGCGTTGCATAATTTTTTGAGTGCACTACGATGCACATTTTTTATACCCTTAACCCATAAAATGGGTAAATAAGGGTATAATGGTTTTGTGCAAATGTATGTAACAGACAGAAGGAAGCATCTCCGACCCCATAAAGTATATATATTCTTGATCAGCATGAACAGCCGAGTCGATCTAGCCATGTCCGTCTGTCCGTCTGTCCGTCTGTCTGTCTGTCTGTATGAACGCGCCGATCTCAGAGACTATAAGAGCTAGGGACTTCAAACTTGAAACTTAAGCTCTCCTATACCATAGGCAGATCAAGTTTGTTTCAAATTTTCGATAACACGTCTGGTTTCCGATATACACATGTGATCGATAACAAAAAATTCTTGAATTTCAAAATTGTAAAAACGAGGTTTTAAACTATTGATAAAATAATGAACATTTCAAAAGATTTTATTCAAATCGGTTAAGAAACACCGAAGATATCGCAGTTTGAAATTTTGTCATTTTTGCCATATTGGACACTGGAAGAATACACACAAATGACTGTACACGATACGATGGGGTTAAGGGTATGTCCTAGTCGGGATTTCTCGACTAGAGCCTTCTTTCTTGTTTTAATATATATAAGAATCAATGTAATATTGAGCAGAATATCTTTTGCCCAATCAGAAGTGAGGCCCATAAAGCCAAACTAACAAATTAGGCAGGTTGTTATGTAAAAAAAATTTTTTTTATTTTACATTATTTTACATTATTTTTATAATAATCCAAATCTTAAATTCGGGGTAGCGACATATCTCCGACGACATATCTCCGCCGTTCCACAAACGTCATATCTCCGCGCGGAGATATGTCGTTTCAAAGCGACATATTTCCGCGCGGAACTATGTCGTTTAAAAACGTCATATCTCCGCGCGGAGATATGTCGCTCTTAGTTCGGCGGAGATATGTCGTTTTAAACGTCATATCTCCGAGCGGAGATATGACGCTTTCAAACGACATAAGTCCTCCAGAAAAAAGCGACATAATTCCGCCGGGAAAATGTACCGGGCGGAGATATGTCGTCGGAGATATGTCGCTATGCCCTTAAATTCCCTATAAATTCCAAATTTTGAAATTTTAAAATGAAAAAATTATAAGTTTTCAGTTCAGTCAGTTTAATTAGAAGTCAAAAAAAAAAAAAAAACAAACAACAAATTGCATTAAATTAAAGCCGTAGGCAGGAAAACTGTTTATGAATAGTAATGCTATAAGTAAATTTTCCGAAAATTTTTTAATTGGTTCAAGTCATAATTATAAACAGAATTCCAAAATGGGATTAGTAGACGTTAAGTCAGTGGATTCCACTGCTACTACCTTCTATCTTGAATACACCTGTAAAGTTGGAACTTGGGGAAAACCTTGAAGTTCGGACTGGGGATATTCAACTAGAAGAAGAAGATTTAACAAATCTAACAATCCCTGCTGTTATCACACTGGATTCCAAAGATATTTTATCTGAGAGTGAAGAAAGTGCTGACAATAGCCTCATAATGGTTGACACAGCCGCTGCCCAGAGGGCATATATTAGGGAAATTGCACAAGCAGTCACAGAATTTGACAGAAAGAAAACCCGTCTTGAAAAATTCTTAACGGCATTAAGACTTGTCAACCTAACAAAGGGAACTTATGAGGAAATTGCCATAGAGTTGATTAAATCAAAAATAACGGGCACAACTGTCAATAAAATAAAGAATGAATCCACAATAGATGGAATTATTGCAAAATTAAAAGCAGTAGTTGTCGGTGAAACACCCGCCAACATAAAGGCAAAAATGGACACTTTAACGCAGAAAGGCAAAACAGCCACTCAGTTCACAACTGAACTAGAAAATCTGCGACAGCTTCTTGAAGCTGCTTATATTGACCAAGGCATACCATCTGAAAATGCTGACACGCTCAGCACTACAGAAGCCATTAACACAATGATTAATAAAACTAGTCACGAAAGTGTTAAAACTGTTATGGAGTCTGGTATTTTCACTACCATGGATGCTGCCGTTAGTGCATACATCCGTACTAGTACAAGACTTACTGGTAGTGTGAATAGAGTGATGTACTCTAAAAGAGGGAATAACAACTACCGCGGTAGTAACAATCGTGGTAACTATCGTGGTAGAGGCTATGGTAACTACCAAAACAGAGGAAATAATAACTACGGTAATCCAAACAACAATTACCGTAGAGGCCGAGGAAATGGAAACAACAATTCCAACCGAGGCCGAAACAACCAAATTAATAATAATACAAACAATGTTAGAGTAACCCAGAATAATCAGGGAAACTCTCAACAACCCTCAGATATTCAGCAGTAGAAAATTAGGCGGTTCATACCATCAATCTTAGTTTGAATATATTTGTAGACTTCTTCAATGTGAAGACAAATACAAAACTTGTATTTTTAATAGATACTGGTGCAGACATATCTCTGTTAAAGGAAAATTCTGATATCTTCCATGATATCCAAATTAAGAGGAAGATCAATATTCAAGGCATAGGCCAAGACATAATACAGTCCAAAGGACTGATTTCAATAGAGATACAGACAGGTAAATACATAATTCCACATGATTTTCACTTAGTAGATTTGCATTTCGCAATACCTTGTGATGGAATAATAGGCATTGACTTCATTAAGAAATTCAATTGCCAGTTAGATTTCAAACCAAATGAAGATTGGCTCATAATGAGACCAAATAATCTAAATTTCCCAATTTATGTTCCAATAACATACAGTTCTGGTTATAAATCCATTGTTCTACCAGCAAGATCCCAAGTAGTCAGAAAAATTCACCTATCATCAGATGAAGATAGTGTACTAATTCCAAACCAGGAAATTAAAGAAGGCATTTATGTTGCAAACACAGTTGCAACAACCAAAATGCATTTGTCCGATTACTGAATACGACCAGTACCGATCAAGTAGTAGATATTAAAAACTTGTCATATGAACCACTTTCGAACTACGACATAGTTCAAAACAATCCAGAAAATAGAGAAAAAACTGTCTTATCTCAATTAAAAAAAAATTTCCACCACAATTCAAAAAAAAGTTGACTAATTTATGCACCCAGTTTAGTGACGTATTCGGACTTGAAACCGAATCGATCACTACCACTAACTTCTACAAACAAAATCTAAGATTGAAGAACGATGAACCAGTCTTCATAAAAAATTATAGAAACCCTCAAAGTCAAATAAATGAGATACAAGTACAAGTACAAAAACTAATCGACAATAAAATAGTTGAACCGTCTGTATCCCTTTATAACAGCCCACTTTTGTTAGTTCCGAAGAAATCTCTTCCAGGTTCTGACAAGAAAAAATGGCGATTAGTAATTGACTAACGTCAAATTAATAAAAAACTGTTGTCGGACAAATTCCCGGTCCCTAGAATTGATGACATTTTGGATCAACTAGGAAGAGCAAAATACTTTTCATGCCTTGATTTAATGTCAGGATTTCATCAAATTGAACTCGAAGAAAGTTCAAGAGATATAACGTCTTTTTCAACAAGCAATGGCTCGTATCGTTTCACGCAATTGCCATTCGGCTTAAAAATAGCGCCAAATTCTTTCCAGAGAATGATGACTACAGCAATTTCCGGATTAGAACCCTCTCAAGCTTTCCTTTATATGGATGATTTAATAGTCATCGGTTGTTCCGAAACACAAATGCTCAAAAACTTAACTGATGTTTTTGAGAAATGTAGGAAATACAATCTTAAACTACATCCTGAAAAATGTTCATTTTTCATGCATGAAGTCACATTTTTGGGACACAAATGCACTGATAAAGGAATCTTGCCTGACGACAAAAAATACGACGTCATTAAAAATTATCCAGTTTCACATGATGCGGACAGCGCTAGACGATTCGTTGCATTCTGCAACTACTATAGACGTTTTATCAAAAATTTTGCCGACTATGCTCGTCACATAACAAGATGAAGTAAAAAAGATGTAAAATTCGAATGGACAGCTGATTGTCAGCATGCTTTCGAACATCTCAAATCGGCACTAATAAATCCAAATTTATTACAATACCCAGATTTCAGCAAAGAATTTTGCATAATAACAGATGCAAGTAAACAAGCATGTGGAGCAGTGTTATTATGAATTGGAGGTCTGTGCACTGCGACCACCTGGATCTATTGTGCCCCGACAGGGTTATAGTAGACACCATTGGTCCACTACCCAAGTCTGAAAATGGAAATGAATACGCAGTCACATTAATTTGTGATCTGACTAAATTTCTAGTCGCGATTCCAATTCCAAACAAAAGTGCTAACACAGTAGCAAAAGCGATTTTTGAGAATTTTATTCTAAAGTACGGTCCGATGAAGACGTTCATTACGGACATGGGAACAGAATACAAAAATTCTATAATAAATGATTTGTGCAAGTATTTACAAATAAATAACATAACATCAACTGCACACCACCACCAGACTGTTGGAACAGTGAAAGAAGTCACAGAACTTTTAATGAATACATACGTTCATATATATCGGTTGATAAAACTGATTGGGACGTATGGATCCAATATTTCGTTTACTGTGTAGCGACCCAAATATCTGGCAACGCCATCTGAGTTTGGGAGCGATGAATCGAACGGCAACTCGATAGATCGCAGACTCGACGCGCGCTAAAAAGTTTTCCCTCTCTAGCGTGAGATCAACTTTTCTTAGAATAACACATAAAGTTTCGGTAATTATAAGCAGCGCCTTATATAAGTTTAAATAAACATAATTGGTGACAACGTTCACCAAAGTGGTGACCCCGACGTTCGAAAACACGTTAAACTTCGACCCAGTGCAAGTTTCTCTTGATTCCGTGGAATTTTCGCACACACACGTACGTGCATTTCACAATTAAGAAACTGCGCACTTTATGCGTACACGGCCATACGATCTGCGAAGTTTGAAAGGTAGACGACTCATTTTTGTTGAAGAAGAAGAATCATCGGCCACACCCAACACCATGACAGATTCCAATGCAGACGTAGTTGCTCAAATCCGAGATCTTCAGCTGCAACTTGAGTCACTTCGGGCAAGCGAGCCCACAAACAGAGATGAGACGCCGCGCACACACGCACGCACCACCGTACGCTTGCCAAAATTTGCACATAGCAACCCTACATTGTGGTTTGCGCAAGTAGAGCGCTCATTTCGCTTGCACCAGATTACTGACGACACTGACATGTTTGACCTGGTGACACTTCACTTGGAGGAGGATGTTGTGTTGACAGTGGAAGATTTAGTAACTCGACCACCGAACGAAAACAAATATTTAGCAATTAAAAATCGCTTGCTACAAAAATTCGATGAACCTTCAGACTCGAAACTACGCCGATTGCTGCAGGGTGGAGGTGCTACAGGCATGAAGCCTTCAGAGATCCTGGCCAACATGCGTCGACTAGCCCCGGACCCCGGATGCGAGAAAATCATTCTCTCTCTTTTTTTGGCCGAAATGCCAGCGTCTTTTCGACCACTGCTTACTGTTTGGGAGGAAACTGACTTGGACAAGCTTGCTAAAATAGCAGACAAAATGCTAGAAGCAAGTAACACAAACGCTACTTTTGCCATCGGCGAAAATCAAACACCTTCTGTGAGTCCGACTGTATGCGCCGCCTCAGCTGCTACACCGTTGATGGATATAGCTGACAGTCTACGCTCACTTTCGCAAAAATATGACATATTGCAAAAGGAAGTCAAGCGCCTCCAGTCACGCGAGCGCTCACACGGTTCATCACGAAGCTCCACATCGACTGGAACTTCTGGCCAACAGACATCTGGACAACAGGACAAACTCTGCTATTCCCACGAGAGATTTGGCGAGAGTGCCCAAAAGTGCCGCCCACCTTGTGCCCTTTTTTCGTCGTTAAACTAAAAAAGCTGTCGCTCGACACGCTGGCCTGCGGCAGCAAAAATATAATCAGCGAAACCAAAATTCAATCAGCTGGCCCACAAGAGCAGCGCCTACACGTCACCGATCGCAAATCCCACATTCGTTTCCTCATCGACTCAGGATCTGTGGTTTCTGTTATACCACGCACGCTGGTTAAGCAAAAAACCACCCGAAGCGAATTGACACTGTACGCTGCAAATCAGACGATCATTCACACCTATGGAAAGTACGTCACCCAGCTGAACCTTGATCTTCGCCGAAATTTTAGTTGGCCCTTCATCATAGCCGACGTACAATTTCCGATCATTGGGGCAGATTTTTTATCAGAATTTCAGCTTCTCATCGATCTTAAAAACCGACGACTAATCGACTCGACCACTGGTCTCTCACCAACCGCATGCCTGGCACAGGCGAAACAAATATCCGTTTCCACAGTTCAAGGCATGTTCAAGTTTCGAGAACTCCTTAAGGAATTTGTCGACGTGACAAAGCCCTCCAACAGAGCCACCAGGCAACACGACGTACGCCACTATATCGAAACGCATGGGACACCAGTCGCTGATCGACCACGACGCCTATCAGGTGAGAAACTTGTCACTGCCAAGAAAGAAATCAACTTCCTGATTGAGCAAGGCATATGTCGTCCATCAAAAAGTCCTTGGTCCAGCCCATTACACATGGTCACCAAGAAAGATGGCGGCTGGCGAGCATGTGGAGATTATCGGAAGCTGAACGCAATAACTGTACCAGATCGCTATCCGATCGCTCATATCCACGATTTTACTGAGCAGCTGCATGGGAAAAACATTTTCTCAACGCTGGATTTGGTTAAAGCATACTACCAAATACCCATGGCAGAAAATGACATCAGTAAAACAGCCGTTTGCACACCTTTCGGACTGATAGAATTTCAGTACATGCCATTCGGTTTGAAAAATGCGACTCAAACGTTTCAGCGTTTCATGGATAACATATTCCGTGGCATGGATTTTGTATATTGCTATATAGACGATATTTTAATAATGTCATCTTCCATCACCGAACACGAGCAACACCTTCGATCTGTTTTAAAAGTTCTTCAGAAGCATGGACTAAGTATCAACCTGAGCAAATGTCAGCTAGCGCAATCTCAAGTAAATTTTCTTAGTTACACAATCAACTAACATGGCATAAAACCACCATCCGAACGCGTAGATGCCATTAACAACTATGATCGTCCAGACACTATCAGCCAACTGGGTCGATTTTTGGGCGTCGTAAACTATTATCGCAAATGCATAGCACGAGCGTCACATTTACAAGCTCCGCTCTCTGAGTTACTAAAAGATGTGAAAAAGAACGATCAACGCAAAATTGAGTGGACATCAGAACTCATTTTAGCTTTTGAAGCATGCAAAAAAAGTGTTGCAGACGCTGCGCTCCTGTCCTTTCCAACACCCAAATCTGAACTTCAGTTGGTGTGCGACGCATCGGATTGCGCAATAGGAGCAGCATTAGAACAGCGCGTAGACGACGAGTGGAGGCCGCTTGGATTTTTTTCCAAAAAGTTAAGCACCACTGAGAAGAATTATTCTACGTATGATCGAGAGCTACTGGCTATTTTTGAGGCCAACAAATACTTTAAACATCTTGTCGACGGCCGCATTTTTGTTATAAAAACCGACCACAAGCCGCTTGTTTATGCATTTCAACAGCGGCCAGAAAAAGCATCTCCCCGACAAATGCGTCATTTGAACTACATCTCACAATTCTCCACGACAATTCTGCACGTAAAAGGATCTGAAAATACAGTCGCAGACGCCTTCTCAAGGTTGTGCGCAATAACAATGCCTACAGCAATCAGTTTGCCACAAATTGAAGAAGAACAAGCTTCGGATCCTGATTTAGCACAACTGTTGCAAGATTCCACATCCTTAAAACTGCAAAAAGTTCAATACGATAACGACATCTCACTTTACTGCGATGTATCCACAGGAACCGTTCGCCCGTATATACCGAAATCTCTGTGGAATAAGGTTCTTTCGCATATTCACAACTTGTCGCATCCCAGTGGTCGAGCAACAGTGCGTCAGGTACGACAGAAGTTTGTTTGGCCCTCAATGAATAAAGATGTTCTTCAATGGTGCAGGTCTTGCCTTCCATGCCAACGTTCAAAGATTCACAAACACAATCATCTCTCTCCAGAAAAGATCAATGTTCCACACGGCAGATTTGACCACGTCCACCTGGATATTATTGTGATGCCCTTGCAACAAAACTTTCGATACTGTTTGACGATGATAGATCGATTTTCGCGTTGGCCAGAAGCAGTGCCACTTTCAAACATTACCGCTGAGACAATAGCCACGGCTTTTTGGACTCAATGGATTTCGCGATTTGGATCTCCCAAAACGATAACTACAGATCAAGGCACCCAATTTGTGTCGGCATTGTTTAAGCAACTTGCAAATCTTATTGGAAGCAAGCACATACACACGACGGCGTTCCATCCACAGTCAAACGGTCTCATAGAAAGATGGCACAGATCACTTAAATCATCATTAATGTGTCACAGCGGAACGCCATGGCCACAACTACTGCCAACTGCGCTGCTTGGACTTCGCACTTGTTTCAAGGAAGACATCAAAGCATCCGCAGCGGAGATGTTGTATGGAGCACCCATCCGACTGCCAAACGAATTTTTCGCAGAGTCAGACGACACAGTACATCCCTCAACCTTCTTAAGTACCTTTCGAGAACACATGCAGAAAATTCGACCGACATCAACAGCACATCACATTAAACAAAAGATGTTTCTTTTGAAAGGAATTGATAGCTGCACTCATGTATTTATACGCACTGACGCCGTTAAGCAGCCTCTGGAATCTCCCTACACTGGCCCTTATGAAATTATTAAACGCGAAAACGACAGAGTTTTCACTCTCTTAGTAAACGGAAAGGAAACTGCAGTGTCAGTTGACCGCCTCAAACCTGTTTTTTTCGCAAAGGATGACCAACTGTTGGAAGCAGAAGAATTGAACCCTAAACCCCTCAGAACATATGAAAGGCAAAAGAGGGTACAATTTTTAAATCAAGATTCGTGACGACTTCACTGGAAGGGGAGTACTGTAGCGACCCAAATATCTGGCAACGCCATCTGAGTTTGGGAGCGATGAATCGAACGGCAACTCGATAGATCGCAGACTCGACGCGCGCTAAAAAGTTTTCCCTCTCTAGCGTGAGATCAACTTTTCTTAGAATAACACATAAAGTTTCGGTAATTATAAGCAGCGCCTTATATAAGTTTAAATAAACATAATTGGTGACAACGTTCACCAAAACTGTTTCAACACAACCCCATCTATGGCACTTGACTATTGTCCATATGAACTTGTTTTCGGTAAAACAAACAATTTATTAAAACATTTTAATAACTCAGACACCATAGAACCTTTTTATAATATTGACTAGTAAGTGCCCCGCTTGCTTCGCTACGCCGATAGTTTTTACAAAATTTTAGCAATACATATAAAATAAATAAATTAGTTACTGTTTAACAACATATTAGCAAAGTATTAAATATTCTCTTTTTCACGCCACCATTGAGGTTGAGAATCAGACGCGTCTTTATACTTTGATACCAAAGGTATCATATTATATTGGGTTTATGCAATGCCCGTCAAGGTGTCTGTCCGTCCGTCCACCCGTCCGTCCGTTTGAACGCAACTTTTTTCAACACGCTTGAAGCTAGAGCTTTGCAACTTTGCAAATATTTTGGTACATACCTTCGTCAGAAAAAGTGTTAAATTTGGCTCTACGACCTCAGGGGCCTGGGAAATCGATAACAAATCGAAACCTCAAAGTGCAAATCGATGAAACACATATATATATATCTCACATTTTAGCAGCTAGAGTCACCAAATTTGTGGGCAAGATAGCCGATGACATTCCTCAAAAACTGCATCGAAAGTTTGGATGCCACGCCCACCTCTTCCGCCCCCAGCCACGGATGCCACGGCCACCTATTCCGCCCCCAGTCCCGCTCCAATTATAAACAAAAATGCCTGCATCTTCTACAGTTTTCAAGCTATAGGCACCAAAATTGACATGAAGGTGGATGCTGACATTTGACACAGATATGCATGAAAACTTTGGATTCCACGCTCCCAAACAACGGGACATGCCCCACCGCCCTAAAACCGGAAGGCATGTATCTTCGCCAGTTTTTAAGCTAGATTCACCAAATTCGGTATGAATATTGGTAGTGACATCCGTAACTGGTGTGCATACAAATTTTGGATGCCACGCCAACTTATACCGCCCACCGCTATATCTCTCTCAGTTTTCGACCTAGGCTCTTCAAATTTGGTATGAACATTGTTAGCGACATCCGTAACCGATCTACATCAAAGTTTTATACGCCACGCCCACCATTTCCACCCAACTCGTAAAATCTGAAATTTCTATATCTTTCCCAGATTTTGCGCTAGAGTCACCAAACTTGGAAACATTGTTAGTGACATCCGTAACAAATGTGCAATATTGGATGCCACGCCCACTTATACCGCCCACCAAAATATCTTTCTCAGTTTTTGCGCTCTCCAAACTTGATTAGGAGATAGAAGGTACCATCCGCCACAGATATGCATCACAAATTTGAATGTCGCGCCTACCCCTTCTGACCGCCTTTTTATACCCAAAACCCCCATACGTTACAAATACATACAAACTTACATATGTGCTTTGCTTAATTGGTCGAAAATGTATATCAACAATGTTTGTGTGGTACGACGTTACGTCTGAGTTACATAAGCAGCAAGTAAGCAAATCAACCACTATACAAAGATGTTCAAGATTAATTATTTTCGCGCAAATGGCTCGTTATAAAAAACAAATAAGAAATAACAAAAAAACAAAACGTTGAAACTCACAGCTTGTCCTGACCAAGTTTCGTAATAATTAATTAATTTAAAAGCATAGCTCTAGTACAAAAGTTGAGAAAAAAAAGGACTTAGGTGTTCAGGAGGTACTCGAAGGAGTGGTCCAAATTAAAAATCCTTTCTTAGTGCTCACTTTCACCGAAAATGGAATTGTTCGGGCCAGCTCCCAAAATAGTGCAGCTGAACATAGCCTAACATATAACTTGTTTAAATATTTGATTCGCTCTGCGTAGCAAGAGAGCGCTTGAACGTCGCACGTCTTGCACGCTCATTTATCAGAATCATCTTCTTATCGTTTGTTCTATTGCAATCTGCCTAGGCTCAAGCGTCTGCAGCTGTGGCTGCAGCGTTCAGTTTTTAATATTCAGTTGTATTGACAAGAGGCCACAGCACCGAGTCATACTCATAAACGTTTCAAACTCAAATGCACGAGCCCGACCGCTCGCTTGTAAATTTAACACATATATAACAACAATAATTATAACGTGAATAAATAAAACACAATAATTTAAACAGATTCTTTTTTTAATGAAGTTTCGTGTATAAGCGCTTAAGAAAAAGCTCTTAGGCTCAACATTTGGTGACCCCGACGTGATTTTTTCTTATAACTGTCTTGTTAACTTTATTTTCGCGTTAATTATTTATGCAACATATATACAATACATAAACGGAAATCATTGGTGCATCAAACATTATTAAAGACTAATTAAAGAACATGTGTACTAATTAAAAGGCACCCTGTATTGATACAGTTCTCTAAATTCGGTCTTCGTTTTGTGCCTAAACTTCGTTCGTGTCAAGATCAAGGCCAGCTTAAAGAGTTCGTTGCCTTTTACTTATCTCTCTATCACTGCACTTGTGCTTATGCTGTAACATTTGCTGTTGCTTGCATATTCTCTGAGCGCCCGCAATCGGTTTTCGTTTTGTGCTTAGACGGCGGTCGTTTCACGGTCAAGGCTAACGAAAAAGGTTCGTTGCCCTCCAAATCTGAACAGCTGCAATCGGTGCTCTCTTTGTGCGTGTTATTATCAGTGATAATTTTGCTTCGTTGTAATTGTTGACGGTTTAAAAATGACCAACAATACAACTGACTCTGCTGCTGAAACTAAAGCAATTTTTTATAAGCGCAAAACAATCTCACTTTATGAGCGCGTTTTAAAAATTCAATCGCAGCTTGAACCTAATAAAATAACCTCGCTTGATTACGACGGTTTAACTGTGCATCTTAGAACATTAGAGCAGTTGCATAAATCATTTGATCAGTTTCACAGCTCTCTTGAAGAACTTGATTTTAATGAGATTGGTAGTGATATGCGCGTCAATTTTGACGAAATTATAGTAACTCTTGAAGTGCGTGTAAACTCGGCTCTACGTAAACGATCGTTGCAGACTCCGCCGCGCTGCTCTACTATGAACACAACTGGGTCTGTTGAGGATCAGCCCACAGTCATCATGACAAGGTCCAAGCCGCGAATGCCTAAAATAAAGTTGCCAACGTTTCGTGGTGGATATACGGAGTGGGCCAATTTCCACACCATGTTCGACAGCATTATTCACAAGGATAACAACCTGACTGAAGTGGAAAAGCTGCAGTACCTGATCTCTTGCTTGGATGGATCTGCACTTGACTCCGTCCGCTCTCTCGAAATGTCGAGCGCCAACTATAATGCCGCTCTTGAAATATTAAACAAACGATTTAATAATAAACGCTTAATTTTTCTGGCACACATTTCGGAGATCTAAGGCAAGAAAGGGTGGAGGATGGCTCAGTCGTTGAGCTGCGAAAGCTTTCGGACACGTTAAACTCACACATGCGTGCGCTTAAAACGATGGCATCAATGGAGGAAATAGCCGGATGTATCCTAGTACACACGCTCTTCAAGTTTTTGGATAATGAAACCAGGGCTAAGTGGGAAGAGCAGGCATCTTCAGATGTTGTGCCAACGTGGGAGCTATTTTCGTCGTTTCTGGAAGGACGTTGTCAAACAATGGAGAACATCCAACAGGCAATGAGTAGCCACAACAATCAGGTTGGAAAATTAAAAAGACATACAATCCCAAACATGCCCTAGTTGCTACTAATACATATAGCATTCCTGACTGTGCATTTTGTGGCAGCTCAAGTCACACTATATATAATTGCTCTCGGTTTGGAAATTTATCTCCATCTATTCGTTTGAGAGAGGTAAAAAAGTTAGGAGTCTGTTTTAATTGTTTAAAAAAGGGGCATCGTAATACAGCGTGTAGTTCTGGTAACTGTCGAACCTGCGGAGCGAAACACCACACGTTATTGCACCTTGGTAATAACCAACACCAATCAAAGGCTCCAGCTCGCCAATCATCGGAACAAACTTCACCTGAAGCGAGTTGTCTTCTCGCCCAATCTACCACGGCCACCCTTTCTGCCCAGAATCTCAGTTCGAATATTGTGCTCCTAGCTACTGCAGTAATCACAGTAAAGAGCCAGACAGGTGTAGACCTTCCATGTCGAGCGCTTTTAGACTCAGGATCTCAAATACACATTGTCACTTCCCGTTTTGCTCAGCATCTACAGTTGAAGCGCACAAAGGTGTGCGCATCAATTTCTGGAATTGGAAATTCGTCATTTTCTACTGAAGGAGCCACTGTCAACATGTTTTTGCAATCTCTTGCATCCGACTATTCGGTTCCAATAACCGCCCACGTTGCACAAAATATAACGGAAAATCACCCTGCGTTTTCGTTTGATATTTCCAACTGGAAAATACCACCAAACATTCGTCTCGCCGACCCATCGTTCTATAAGTCTCAGAAAATTGACCTACTAATTGGAGCTAGCTTATTCTTTGACTTGCTATGCGCTGGGCAAATCAAATTGTTGTCAGGCCTTCCGCTTCTTCAAAAAACCCGATTGGGATGGGTCGTCACTGGCGGCAATAATCAAGTTCACAATTCATCTTTAATTGCAACACAAAATCATGCCGAGTCAGATCAGACTGCTGACTGTAAGTTAGACGCACTAATACGCCGATTTTGGGAATTAGAAAACTCGTTCAATTCTAATAGCGAAACTACTGCCGAGGATTTAGACTGTGAGCATCAGTTTAAATCAAGTTTTGTTCGTTTGCCCAACGGCACATATTGCGTTCGTCTTCCGCTCAATAAAGGTATAGATCTGCTTGGAGACTCATACAAGCAAGCTTACAAACGGTTTCTCAATTTAGAGCATAAGCTTGAGCGCAAACCTCAGCTCAAGGCTCAATACTCAGATTTTATAAAGGAATACGAAGAGTTGCAACATATGTCAGTGGTTGAACAAAGGAAGTTCAATCAATGCAAATATTTTTTGCCACACCACTGCGTGATTCGCGAAGATAAGACCACCACAAAACTTCGTGTTGTTTTCGATGGTTCTGCCCGCACCTCCTCTGGTCTGTCGCTTAATAATATTCTGATGTCCGGACCCACTATTCAACCTAAATTGTTTACAACATTGCTTCGGTTTCGCACATTTTCTGTTGCACTAACTGGAGATATATGCAAAATGTACAGATGTGTGCAAATGCAGCAGCCTGACTCATTTTTGCAATGCATTCTGTGGAGGGACTCGCCCAAAGACGAGATAAAGGTGTATAAATTAGACACTGTTACATATGGCACAAAGCCAGCCTCGTTTTTAGCAATTCGTGCTATGCATCAGTTAGCTTATGATGAAATGTTGGCGTATCCCATTGGGTCAAAAGTTACTCTTCAAGATTTTTACGTTGACGATCTTCTAACGGGTGGCAATTCTGACAATGAGGTGAAGGAAATAATGCGGCAAGTTTCAGGGCTTCTTCAAAGGGGCAATTTTAAAATTAGGAAATGGTGCTCTAACAGTCCTGCTCTTCTTAACCAAGTCCCTAGTGAAGACAAGGAAACGTTTGTCAAGTTCACAGATGGCACAGACGTCACGAAAACATTGGGACTTGCCTGGAATCCTGTCGTTGATAGCCTGTTATTTTCGTTTAGCAGTCAATGCTCTGCAAGGCCTAGCAAACGCACAGTGTTGTCTACAATTGCTCGCCTCTATGACCCGCTCGGTTTAATAGGGCCTGTTATTTGCAAGGCAAAGATCTTTATGCAACAACTTTGGAAGGAACAGCTAGACTGGGATGAGAGCCTACCGTTAGCATTGAACACTGCTTGGATAACATTCATGGAACAATTCAGCAGCATGCATCAAATTGAGTTTCCTCGCCTTGCTATAACTCCAAAGGATATGGTTGAAATTCATGGTTTCTGTGATGCCAGCATCAGCGCATATGGAGCATGTCTCTACGCAGTCTCTAACACCAGCAAGGGCAAACAGGCCCACTTGCTTTGTTCCAAGTCTCGCGTAGCCCCGGTAAAAACTGTAACTATTCCCAAACTTGAACTTTGTGCTGCCGCCTTACTTGCTCAACTTATAAACGAAGTAGCTGAAATAAAATTAGCAAATTCATATTTCTGCTGGAGCGACTCTACTGTAACACTAGCTTGGATCAAGGGCCACCCTGCTAATTTTAATGTATTCGTTGCTAACAGAATTTCTATCATTCAGGAGCTCACAAATGGAATGGAGTGGCGATATGTGCCCACTGGCCTCAACCCTGCAGATGTACTATCTCGAGGATCCTTTCCAGTCGAGTTGATCAACCTGAAGATTTGGAAATTCGGACCAGCTTATCTCTGCCTATCAAAGGACGATTGGCCATCCTCGCCTCCGGGACCAGCACAATTACCGGAATTAAGGAAACAGGTTTTGACTACTGCAACAAGCCCCGCATACAACATCGACAATTTTAAATTCGTAAATTCATTTTCAAAAATGCAGCGTATTTTTGGCTATGTTGCTAAATTTATACACAGGATCAAATCGCCTGCAATTAGCGTACTTGATTTGCGCCGTGGGACTGAACTGCTTCTGAGAGTAGTTCAGCAAAGTTGCCTGGGAGCAGAGATTAAAATACTGCAAGCTAAAATGGGCCTTAAGCCATCAAATAGTCTCTCTACACTTTCTCCATTTTTAGACAGCGTTGGACTTCTTCGTGTTGGAGGCCGTTTAAGGAATGCGTCATTGGATTTTGAAGCCAAACACCCAATTATTTTGCCTAAACAGCACCCAATCACAACTTCCATAATTCGCCACTATCATGAGCACAATTTGCATGCGGGACCTCAAGCTCTCTTAGCGCTCATTCGACTTAGCTATTGGCCCATTGGCGGCCGGAAAACCATTGCCAAAGTTGTTCAAAAATGTATTCGGTGCGTGCGAGCCAAGCCGCGCACCATTGAACACATCATGGCTGATCTTCCAGAGGAGCGTGTAAGCGGTACCCGAGCATTTTTAGTGACTGGAATAGACTATTGTGGACCCTTCATGTACAAATCTGAAGTCCGCAAGCGGCCTCCCATCAAATGCTATATCAGCGTTTTCATATGTTTTGCAACAAAGGCAGTTCACCTTGAGCTTGTCAAGGACTTGTCGACACCGGCATTTCTAGCGTGTCTTCGGCGTTTTATTTGTACTCGTGGACGACCTGCATGCATATGGACTGACAACGCAACCAATTTTGTTGGAGCTCGAAATGATGAACATCAAGCTGCAGTTCATCAATTTTGTTTGGACGACCACATTGACTGGCGTTTTATACCACCTCGATCACCACACTTTGGAGGTCTATGGGAGGCTGCCGTTAAGACATCAAAACATCATCTGCGCCGATCTCTTGGGTCCACGACGTTAGAATATGATGATCTCCGAACGCTCATCTGCAACGTTGCTGCTATAATTAATTCTCGCCCACTATTTCCTCTTTCAGAAAACCCAGCCGACTTAGATGTTCTCACACCAGCTCACTTCTTGATTGGCGCCCCAATATCATCGTTCGTCGAACCTGACTTGTCCAAACTTAACTTCGACCGGCTTGATCGCTGGCAAAAGGTGGCCTATTTACAGCAGAACTTTTGGACCAGATGGCGCGAGGAATATTTATCGCTTCTTCAAGAGAAGTCAAAGTGGCGCTCCGAAAAACCAAATCTGCAACCCAACGACGTTGTTCTCCTTAAGGATGAGAACACACCACCGCTCAAATGGCCCCTTGCCAGGGTCGTTGAGGTTATCACCGGCGCAGACGGTGTTGCTAGAGTCGCCATTCTTCAAACAGCTGCTGGACGCACCCGAAGAGCTGTCAACAAACTTTGCTTGCTGCCAGTAAAGGATGATGTTGAAAGCAACCCTAAGCTTTCAACGGGGGGAGGATGTTCGGGCCAGCTCCCAAAATAGTGCAGCTGAACATAGCCTAACATACAACTTGTTTAAATATTTGATTCGCTCTGCGTAGCAAGAGAGCGCTTGAACGTCGCACGTCTTGCACGCTCATTTATCAGAATCATCTTCTTATCGTTTGTTCTATTGCAATCTGCCTAGGCTCAAGCGTCTGCAGCTGTGGCTGCAGCGTTCAGTTTTTAATATTCAGTTGTACTGACAAGAGGCCACAGCACCGAGTCATACTCATAAACGTTTCAAACTCAAATGCACGAGCCCGACCGCTCGCTTGTAAATTTAACACATATATAACAATAATAATTATAACGTGAATAAATAAAACACAATAATTTAAACAGATTCTTTTTTTAATGAAGTTTCGTGTATAAGCGCTTAAGAAAAAGCTCTTAGGCTCAACAGGAATATTTTGTGAAAATTTCAGCCTTCTAGCTCTTATCGTTTAGTCAGTCAGTCAGTCAGTTAGGACAAACTATCTATATATATAAAATAGTTTGTCCTAACTGACTGACTGACTGACTGACTGACTGATTGTTGAGAGGCCCACAGCCTAAACGATAAGAGCTAGAAGGCTGAAATTTTCACATAATATTCCATTCAGGTTGAAAGTGAGCACTAAGAAAGGATTTTTAATTTGGACCACTCCTTCGAGTACCTCCTGAACACTTAAGTCCTTTTTTTTCTCAACTTTTGTACTAGAGCTATGCTTTAAAATTATTCAATTATTACAAAACTTGGCCAGGACATGGAGGCGTGTAAAAAAATTATGGATGCAAAATTTGGACCCGATCCGACAACTCCTTGGGGCACCTCCCATACACTTATGTTATGGAGCGTGCATATCCTACTTCCTAAAAGTATGCCACACATTTTATTATTTGCAAACCAATGTAGCCAATGCAGTAACCTTTAGATATTCAGGTGCGTGAACTTGCTAGCAAGCTAATCTATATATTATATATAAAATAGTTTGTCCTAACTGACTGACTGACTGACTAAACGATAAGAGCTAGAAGGCTGAAATTTTCACAAAATATTCCATTTTCGGTGAAAGTGAGCACTAAGAAAGGATTTTTAATTTGGACCACTCCTTCGAGTACCTCCTGAACACCTAAGTCCTTTTTTTTCTCAACTTTTGTACTAGAGCTATGCTTTTAAATTAATTAATTATTACGAAACTTGGTCAGGACAAGCTGTGAGTTTCAACGTTTTGTTTTTTTGTTATTTCTTATTTGTTTTTTATAACGAGCCATTTGCGCGAAAATAATTAATCTTGAACATCTTTGTATAGTGGTTGATTTGCTTACTTGCTGCTTATGTAACTCAGACGTAACGTCGTACCACACAAACATTGTTGATATACATTTTCGACCAATTAAGCAAAGCACATATGTAAGTTTGTATGTATTTGTAACGTATGGGGGTTTTGGGTATAAAAAAGGCGGTCAGAAGGGGTAGGCGCGACATTCAAATTTGTGATGCATATCTGTGGCGGATGGTACCTTCTATCTCCTAATCAAGTTTGGAGAGTCTAGCGCAAAAACTGAGAAAGATATTTTGGTGGGCGGTATAAGTGGGCGTGGCATCCAATATTGCACATTTGTTACGGATGTCACTAACAATGTTTCCAAGTTTGGTGACTCTAGCGCAAAATCTGGGAAAGATATAGAAATTTCAGACTTTACGAGTTGGGTGGAAATGGTGGGCGTGGCGTATAAAACTTTGATGTAGATCGGTTACGGATGTCGCTAACAATGTTCATACCAAATTTGAAGAGCCTAGGTCGAAAACTGAGAGAGATATAGCGGTGGGCGGTATAAGTTGGCGTGGCATCCAAAATTTGTATGCACACCAGTTACGGATGTCACTACCAATATTCATCCCGAATTTGGTGAATCTAGCTTAAAAACTGGCGAAGATACATGCCTTCCGGTTTTAGGGCGGTGGGGCATGTCCCGTTGTTTGGGAGCGTGGAATCCAAAGTTTTCATGCATATCTGTGTCAAATGTAACATCCACCTTCATGTCAATTTTGGTGCCTATAGCTTGAAAACTGTAGAAGATACAGGCATTTTTGTTTATAATTGGAGCGGGACTGGGGGCGGAATAGGTGGCCGTGGCATCCGTGGCTGGGGGCGGAAGAGGTGGGCGTGGCATCCAAACTTTCGATGCAGTTTTTGAGGAATGTCATCGGCTATCTTGCCCACAAATTTGGTGACTCTAGCTGCTAAAATGTGAGATATATATATGTGTTTCATCGATTTGCACTTTGAGGTTTCGATTTGTTATCGATTTCCCAGGCCCCTGAGGTCGTAGAGCCAAATTTAACACTTTTTCTGACGAAGGTATGTACCAAAATATTTGCAAAGTTGCAAAGCTCTAGCTTCAAGCGTGTTGAAAAAAGTTGCGTTCAAACGGACGGACGGGCGGACGGACGGACAGACACCTTGACGGGCATTGCATAAACCCAATATAATATGATACCTTTGGTATCAAAGTATAAAGACGCGTCTGATTCTCAACCTCAATGGTGGCGTGAAAAAGAGAATATTTAATACTTTGCTAATATGTTAAACATTAACTCATTTATTTATTATATATGTATTGCTAAAATTTTGTAAAAACTATCGGCAGTTTTTGAGGAATGTCATCGGCTATCTTGCCCACAAATTTGGTGACTCTAGCTGCTAAAATGTGAGATATATATATATGTGTTTCATCGATTTGCACTTTGAGGTTTCGATTTGTTATCGATTTCCCAGGCCCCTGAGGTCGTAGAGCCAAATTTAACACTTTTTCTGACGAAGGTATGTACCAAAATATTTGCAAAGTTGCAAAGCTCTAGCTTCAAGCGTGTTGAAAAAAGTTGCGTTCAAACGGACGGACGGGCGGACGGACGGACAGACACCTTGACGGGCATTGCATAAACCCAATATAATATGATACCTTTGGTATCAAAGTATAAAGACGCGTCTGATTCTCAACCTCAATGGTGGCGTGAAAAAGAGAATATTTAATACTTTGCTAATATGTTAAACATTAACTCATTTATTTATTTTATATGTATTGCTAAAATTTTGTAAAAACTATCGGCGTAGCGAAGCAAGCGGGGCACTTACTAGTAATTGAATAATTTTAAAGCATAGCTCTAGTACAAAAGTTGAGAAAAAAAGGACTTAAGTGTTCAGGAGGTACTCGAAGGAGTGGTCCAAATTAAAAATCCTTTCTTAGTGCTCACTTTCAACCTGAATGGAATATTATGTGAAAATTTCAGCCTTCTAGCTCTTATCGTTTAGGCTGTGGGCCTCTCAACAATCAGTCAGTCAGTCAGTCAGTCAGTCAGTTAGGACAAACTATTTTATATATATAGATGATTATGCTAAGGAAAGTAAATATAGATTAGAAATAGCATATAAAAGAGCTAGAATTATGTTAGAAGAACATAAGAGAAATAATAAGGCATTATATGATAAAAAAAAGTAATAAACGTAGATATATCGGTAGGAGATAAAGTCCTACTTAAGAATGAAACAGGACATAAGTTAGATCCATCTTACTTAGGACCCTATACAGTAGACAAGTTAGAAGATAACGATAATATAATAATTAGGGATACTAAAAAGAAAAAACAGAAAGTACATAAGGATAGATTAAAACTTTATAATAATTGAATTGAAAACTCTAATATAAACAAAGAAAATTGTTCGAACAAAATAATACAAAGCAATAAAAATTAAAATGGAATTTAAGAAAAGGAAACTCAAAAAGAAAGAAAAATTATTTTCTTTTATAAAAAGAGACAACATTTAAGATAAAATACTAACACATACATATATTTTTTTTAAATACACATAGTTTTTAAACATATACATTTACACATACTTATTATCAACAATTTTTATATTAATATAATATAAACAAAAAAAAAAAAAAAAAAATTCGCTACGCCGATAGTTTTTAAATGAGTTAATGTTTAACAACATATTAGCAAAGTATTAAATATTCTCTTTTTCACGCCACCATTGAGGTTGAGAATCAGACGCGTCTTTATACTTTGATACCAAAGGTATCATATTATATTGGGCTTATGCAATGCCCGTCAAGGTGTCTGTCCGTCCGTCCGCCCGTCCGTCCGTTTGAACGCAACTTTTTTCAACACGCTTGAAGCTAGAGCTTTGCAACTTTGCAAATATTTTGGTACATACCTTCGTCAGAAAAAGTGTTAAATTTGGCTCTACGACCTCAGGGGCCTGGGAAATCGATAACAAATCGAAACCTCAAAGTGCAAATCGATGAAACACATATATATATATATCTCACATTTTAGCAGCTAGAGTCACCAAATTTGTGGGCAAGATAGCCGATGACATTCCTCAAAAACTGCATCGAAAGTTTGGATGCCACGCCCACCTCTTCCGCCCCCAGCCACGGATGCCACGGTCACCTATTCCGCCCCCAGTCCCGCTCCAATTATAAACAAAAATGCCTGTATCTTCTACAGTTTTCAAGCTATAGGCACCAAAATTGACATGAAGGTGGATGTTACATTTGACACAGATATGCATGAAAACTTTGGATTCCACGCTCCCAAACAACGGGACATGCCCCACCGCCCTAAAACCGGAAGGCATGTATCTTCGCCAGTTTTTAAGCTAGATTCACCAAATTCGGGATGAATATTGGTAGTGACATCCGTAACTGGTGTGCATACAAATTTTGGATGCCACGCCAACTTATACCGCCCACCGCTATATCTCTCTCAGTTTTCGACCTAGGCTCTTCAAATTTGGTATGAACATTGTTAGCGACATCCGTAACCGATCTACATCAAAGTTTTATACGCCACGCCCACCATTTCCACCCAACTCGTAAAATCTGAAATTTCTATATCTTTCCCAGATTTTGCGCTAGAGTCACCAAACTTGGAAACATTGTTAGTGACATCCGTAACAAATGTGCAATATTGGATGCCACGCCCACTTATACCGCCCACCAAAATATCTTTCTCAGTTTTTGCGCTAGACTCTCCAAACTTGATTAGGAGATAGAAGGTACCATCCGCCACAGATATGCATCACAAATTTGAATGTCGCGCCTACCCCTTCTGACCGCCTTTTTATACCCAAAACCCCCATACGTTACAAATACATACAAACTTACATATGTGCTTTGCTTAATTGGTCGAAAATGTATATCAACAATGTTTGTGTGGTACGACGTTACGTCTGAGTTACATAAGCAGCAAGTAAGCAAATCAACCACTATACAAAGATGTTCAAGATTAATTATTTTCGCGCAAATGGCTCGTTATAAAAAACAAATAAGAAATAACAAAAAAACAAAACGTTGAAACTCACAGCTTGTCCTGACCAAGTTTCGTAATAATTAATTAATTTAAAAGCATAGCTCTAGTACAAAAGTTGAAAAAAAAAGGACTTAGGTGTTCAGGGAGGCACTCGAAGGAGTGGTCCAAATTAAAAATCCTTTCTTAGTGCTCACTTTCACCGAAAATGGAATATTTTGTGAAAATTTCAGCCTTCTAGCTCTTATCGTTTAGTCAGTCAGTCAGTCAGTTAGGACAAACTATTTTATATATATAGATTAGCTTGCTAGCAAGTTCACGCACCTGAATATCTAAAGGTTACTGCATTGGCTACATTGGTTTGCAAATAATAAAATGTGTGGCATACTTTTAGGAAGTAGGATATGCACGCTCCATAACATAAGTGTATGGGAGGTGCCCCAAGGAGTTGTCGGATCGGGTCCAAATTTTGCATCCATAATTTTTTTACACGCCTCCATGTCCTGACCAAGTTTTGTAATAATTGAATAATTTTTAAAGCATAGCTCTAGTACAAAAGTTGAGAAAAAAAGGACTTAAGTGTTCAGGAGGTACTCGAAGGAGTGGTCCAAATTAAAAATCCTTTCTTAGTGCTCACTTTCAACCTGAATGGAATATTATGTGAAAATTTCAGCCTTCTAGCTCTTATCGTTTTGGCTGTGGGCCTCTCAACAATCAGTCAGTCAGTCAGTTAGGACAAACTATTTTATATATATAGATGATTATGCTAAGGAAAGTAAATATAGATTAGAAATAGCATATAAAAGAGCTAGAATTATGTTAGAAGAACATAAGAGAAATAATAAGGCATTATATGATAAAAAAAGTAATAAACGTAGATATATCGGTAGGAGATAAAGTCCTACTTAAGAATGAAACAGGACATAAGTTAGATCCATCTTACTTAGGACCCTATACAGTAGACAAGTTAGAAGATAACGATAATATAATAATCAGGGATACTAAAAAGAAAAAACAGAAAGTACATAAGGATAGATTAAAACTTTTTAATAATTGAATTGAAAACTCTAATATAAACAAAGAAAATTGTTCGAACAAAATAATACAAAGCAATAAAAATTAAAATGGAATTTAAGAAAAGGAAACTCAAAAAGAAAGAAAAATTATTTTCTTTTATAAAAAGAGACAACATTTAAGATAAAATACTAACACATACATATATTTTTTTTAAATACACATAGTTTTTAAACATATACATTTACACATACTTATTATCAACAATTTTTATATTAATATAATATAAACAAAAAAAAAACAAAAAAAAATTTAACATTAATACTTAAAATAACTACATAAATTACGTTTTTTTTTTTAAAAGGAGGGAGATGTAGCATGCGTACATATGTATATACATATATATGAACTAGTAAGTGCCCCGCTTGCTTCGCTACGCCGATAGTTTTTACAAAATTTTAGCAATACATATAAAATAAATAAATGAGTTAATGTTTAACAACATATTAGCAAAGTATTAAATATTCTCTTTTTCACGCCACCATTGAGGTTGAGAATCAGACGCGTCTTTATACTTTGATACCAAAGGTATCATATTATATTGGGTTTATGCAATGCCCGTCAAGGTGTCTGTCCGTCCGTCCGCCCGTCCGTCCGTTTGAACGCAACTTTTTTCAACACGCTTGAAGCTAGAGCTTTGCAACTTTGCAAATATTTTGGTACATACCTTCGTCAGAAAAAGTGTTAAATTTGGCTCTACGACCTCAGGGGCCTGGGAAATCGATAACAAATCGAAACCTCAAAGTGCAAATCGATGAAACACATATATATATATCTCACATTTTAGCAGCTAGAGTCACCAAATTTGTGGGCAAGATAGCCGATGACATTCCTTAAAAACTGCATCGAAAGTTTGGATGCCACGCCCACCTCTTCCGCCCCCAGCCACGGATGCCACGGTCACCTATTCCGCCCCCAGTCCCGCTCCAATTATAAACAAAAATGCCTGTATCTTCTACAGTTTTCAAGCTATAGGCACCAAAATTGACATGAAGGTGGATGTTACATTTGACACAGATATGCATGAAAACTTTGGATTCCACGCTCCCAAACAACGGGACATGCCCCACCGCCCTAAAACCGGAAGGCATGTATCTTCGCCAGTTTTTAAGCTAGATTCACCAAATTCGGGATGAATATTGGTAGTGACATCCGTAACTGGTGTGCATACAAATTTTGGATGCCACGCCAACTTATACCGCCCACCGCTATATCTCTCTCAGTTTTCGACCTAGGCTCTTCAAATTTGGTATGAACATTGTTAGCGACATCCGTAACCGATCTACATCAAAGTTTTATACGCCACGCCCACTATTTCCACCCAACTCGTAAAATCTGAAATTTCTATATCTTTCCCAGATTTTGCGCTAGAGTCACCAAACTTGGAAACATTGTTAGTGACATCCGTAACAAATGTGCAATATTGGATGCCACGCCCACTTATACCGCCCACCAAAATATCTTTCTCAGTTTTTGCGCTAGACTCTCCAAACTTGATTAGGAGATAGAAGGTACCATCCACCACAGATATGCATCACAAATTTGAATGTCGCGCCTACCCCTTCTGACCGCCTTTTTATACCCAAAACCCCCATACGTTACAAATACATACAAACTTACATATGTGCTTTGCTTAATTGGTCGAAAATGTATATCAACAATGTTTGTGTGGTACGACGTTACGTCTGAGTTACATAAGCAGCAAGTAAGCAAATCAATCACTATACAAAGATGTTCAAGATTAATTATTTTCGCGCAAATGGATCGTTATAAAAAACAAATAAGAAATAACAAAAAAAACAAAACGTTGAAACTCACAGCTTGTCCTGACCAAGTTTCGTAATAATTAATTAATTTAAAAGCATAGCTCTAGTACAAAAGTTGAGAAAAAAAGGACTTAGGACTCAGGAGGTACTCGAAGGAGTGGTCCAAATTAAAAATCCTTTCTTAGTGCTCACTTTCACCGAAAATGGAATATTTTGTGAAAATTTCAGCCTTCTAGCTCTTATCGTTTAGTCAGTCAGTCAGTCAGTTAGGACAAACTATTTTATATATATAGATTAGCTTGCTAGCAAGTTCACGCACCTGAATATCTAAAGGTTACTGCATTGGCTACATTGGTTTGCAAATAATAAAATGTGTGGCATACTTTTAGGAAGTAGGATATGCACGCTCCATAACATAAGTGTATGGGAGGTGCCCCAAGGAGTTGTCGGATCGGGTCCAAATTTTGCATCCATAATTTTTTTACACGCCTCCATGTCCTGACCAAGTTTTGTAATAATTGAATAATTTTAAAGCATAGCTCTAGTACAAAAGTTGAGAAAAAAAGGACTTAAGTGCTTAGGAGGTACTCGAAGGAGTGGTCCAAATTAAAAATCCTTTCTTAGTGCTCACTTTCAACCTGAATGGAATATTATGTGAAAATTTCAGCCTTCTAGCTCTTATCGTTTAGGCTGTGGGCCTCTCAACAATCAGTCAGTCAGTCAGTCAGTCAGTCAGTTAGGACAAACTATTTTATATATATAGATTAGCTTGCTACAGATACAACAATGTATGCGTGCATTAACCAATATATGCACTTGCATTTTTGTTAATACATATGTATGTAGGTACTAAATAATGAAAATGCACGTACATACATGTGTATGTATGTACATATGTGCATTTGCAACACCAACTAAAGTTACAAATGTCAGTTTGAAAATAATATCAAAACAACAATGGCAATAGGTATTTGTGTGTTAAGTTTTGTTTGATAATTAGCAAGTATGTAGGTAAAACCAATCGCGTAACATATTCTGGTGTACAAAAACAAATTATGTTTCAATTGATTTGTTTTATCAACTCGTATATATGTATACTAGTAAGTGCCCCGCTTGCTTCGCTACGCCGATAGTTTTTACAAAATTTTAGCAATACATATAAAACAAGTAAAAACGTTGCACTCGTTGCAACCGACTGCGATATACTTTGATACCAGTTCACTTAGCTGTGTTAAGAATTCTAAGAGCAAATAGTAATATATGAGGGTTTTTGGGTATAAAATTGGAGACTCTAGCGCAAAAACTGACAAAGATATAGAGGTGGGCGGTATAAGTGGTCGTGGCATCCAAAACATTGATGCAGATCTGTTACGGATGCCACTAACAAAGTTCATACCAAATTTGAAGAGCCTAGCTCAAAAACTGAGTGAGATATAGCGGTGGGCGGAATAAGTGGGCGTGGCATCCAAAACATTGATGTACACCTGCTACGGATGTCACTACCAATGTTCATACCAAATTTGGTGACTCTAGCTTAAAAACTGGCAAAGATACATGCCTTCCGGTTTTTTTTAGGGCGGTGGGGCATGTCCCGTTGTTTGGGGGCGTGGCATCCAATGTTTTGATGCATAACTTTGTCAGATGTCAGTATCTACCTTCATGTCAATTTTGGTGGCTATAGCTTCAAAACTGTAGAAGATACAGGCATTTTTGTTTATAATTGGAGAGGGGCTGGGGGCGAAATAGGTGGGCGTGGCATCCAAACTTTTAATGCAGTTTTTTGAGGAATGTTACCAGCTATCTTGCCATCAAATTTGGGGACTCCAGCTGCTAAAATGTGGGATATATTTGTGTTTTATCGATTTGCACATCGAGGTGTATCGACTTGTTATCGATTTCTCAGGCCCCCTGAGGTCGTAGAGCCCCAAATTTAACACTTTGTCTGACGAAGACATGTACCAAGATATTTGCAAAGTTGCAAGGCTCTAGCTTTAAGGGTGTCGAAAAAAGTTGCGTTCATACAGACAGACGGACGGACGGACGGACGGACGGACGGACGGACGGACGGACGGACAGACACCATGACGGACATTGCACAAACCAAATATACTATAATACCTTTGGTATCAAAGTATAATAAATGAATTAGTTAATGTTTAACAACATATTAGCATAGTATTAAATATTCTCTTTTTCACGCCACCATTGAGGTTGGGAATCAGACGCGTCTTTATACTTTGATCCCAAAGGTATCATATTATATTGGGTTTATGCAATGCCCGTCAAGGTGTCTGTCCGTCCGTCCGCCCGTACGCTAGAGCTTTGCAACTTTGCAAATATTTTGGTACATACCTTCGTCAGAAAAAGTGTTAAATTTGGCTCTACGACCTCAGGGGCCTGGGAAATCGATAACAAATCGAAACCTCAAAGTGCAAATCGATGAAACACATATATATATATCTCACATTTTAGCAGCTAGAGTCACCAAATTTGTGGGCAAGATAGCCGATGACATTCCTCAAAAACTGCATCGAAAGTTTGGATGCCACGCCCACCTCTTCCGCCCCCAGCCACGGATGCCACGGCCACCTATTCCGCCCCCAGTCCCGCTCCAATTATAAACAAAAATGCCTGTATCTTCTACAGTTTTCAAGCTATAGGCACCAAAATTGACATGAAGGTGGATGCTGACATTTGACACAGATATGCATGAAAACTTTGGATTCCACGCTCCCAAACAACGGGACATGCCCCACCGCCCTAAAACCGGAAGGCATGTATCTTCGCCAGTTTTTAAGCTAGATTCACCAAATTCGGTATGAATATTGGTAGTGACATCCGTAACTGGTGTGCATACAAATTTTGGATGCCACGCCAACTTATACCGCCCACCGCTATATCTCTCTCAGTTTTCGACCTAGGCTCTTCAAATTTGGTATGAACATTGTTAGCGACATCCGTAACCGATCTACATAATAGTTTTATACGCCACGCCCACCTTTTCCACCCAACTCGTAAAATCTGAAATTTCTATATCTTTCCCAGATTTTGCGCTAGAGTCACCAAACTTGGAAACATTGTTAGTGACATCCGTAACAAATGTGCAATATTGGATGCCACGCCCACTTATACCGCCCACCAAAATATCTTTCTCAGTTTTTGCGCTAGACTCTCCAAACTTGATTAGGAGATAGAAGGTACCATCCGCCACAGATATGCATCACAAATTTGAATGTCGCGCCTACCCCTTCTGACCGCCTTTTTATACCCAAAACCCCCATACGTTACAAATACATACAAACTTACATATGTGCTTTGCTTAATTGGTCGAAAATGTATATCAACAATGTTTGTGTGGTACGACGTTACGTCTGAGTTACATAAGCAGCAAGTAAGCAAATCAACCACTATACAAAGATGTTCAAGATTAATTATTTTCGCGCAAATGGCTCGTTATAAAAAACAAATAAGAAATAACAAAAAAACAAAACGTTGAAACTCACAGCTTGTCCTGACCAAGTTTCGTAATAATTAATTAATTTAAAAGCATAGCTCTAGTACAAAAGTTGAGAAAAAAAAGGACTTAGGTGTTCAGGAGGTACTCGAAGGAGTGGTCCAAATTAAAAATCCTAGTGCTCACTTTCACCGAAAATGGAATATTTTGTGAAAATTTCAGCCTTCTAGCTCTTATCGTTTAGGCTGTGGGCCTCTCAACAATCAGTCAGTCAGTTAGGACAAACTATTTTATATATATAGATTAGCTTGCTAGCAAGTTCACGCACCTGAATATCTAAAGGTTACTGCATTGGCTACATTGGTTTGCAAATAATAAAATGCGTGGCATACTTTTAGGAAGTAGGTTATGCACGCTCCATAACATAAGTGTATGGGAGGTGCCCCAAGGAGTTGTCGGATCGGGTCCAAATTTTGCATCCATAATTTTTTTACACGCCTCCATGTCCTGACCAAGTTTTGTAATAATTGAATAATTTTAAAGCATAGCTCTTTTTTTTTTTTTTTTTTTTTGAAAAAATCTTTATTTAAATTTAATTACACTGTTATTATTTATGAACAACTTACATTAAATGGATAGGATAACTGTACAAACAACTTAATCTTATTTAATTAAGTCTTGCAATAAGAATATTATTTATTTTAATTACAAAACTCGATCATTCAGATCGATTGGATGTACTCTTTTTAAACGTCTGCGTTGGGGCCTTCCATTAATTCGGCGCCTCCTTAGTAATCGCCTAGCTAGTGGATTTGGGTGGTTTAGCAGGCGGGTGTTATATTTGTTGGCTTGGTTTAGTATTACATCTCCAACTTTAGGTACACTCAGATCTCTTTCTAAGTCAGCCGTTCGCATATACCAGGGGGCCCCCGACAACCTACGAAGGGTTTTCGCTTGAAAAACTCTTATTTTTGTTAGGCGAGATTTGGCAGCAATCCCATAGACCTGTAATCCATATCGCCACATAGGTGCTATACAGGACTTGTATATCATCACCTTATTTTTCAAGGAGAGTTTGTTACGACTATTTATGAGCCAACCAAGTTTGGCAACTCTACTTTAAAGAGCCCCTACAATGCTGTTTATATGTTTGGAAAAAGTCAGCCTTTTATCCAGGTGCACGCCTAAGTATTTGTAACTAGTGTGTTGCTCTACTAGCTGTCCATTCAAAAATATCCCTGGACAGGTGTCCATCCGCAAAGCATATGTAACATTGGCACATTTACTTAAATTAATGTTAATGTTCCAATTATTTGCCCACGTCTCAAAATTCTTAAGGCATTGCTGTAGTATGTCGGTGGCTTCATAGACACAGCTGCTCCTGGCCAGAATTGCTGTGTCGTCTGCAAATGTGGCGATAACAAGATCATGTTCATTCTCTAAATCAATTGATGATCCCGTCGGCATGTCATGTGTGAATAAAGTATATAGAGTGGGCCCTAATACACTTCCCTGAGGTACCCCAGCCTCAATTTTTCTGATGCTGGATTCAGCATCATCCATAACCACTGAAAAGGTACGATCAGTTAAGCATAGCTCTAGTACATAAGTTGAGAAAAAAAGGACTTAAGTGTTCAGGAGGTACTCGAAGGAGTGGTCCAAATTAAAAATCCTTTCTTAGTGCTCACTTTCAACCTGAATGGAATATTATGTGAAAATTTCAGCCTTCTAGCTCTTATCGTTTAGGCTGTGGGCCTCTCAACAA
Organism: Scaptomyza pallida; assembly: GCA_018152965.1. Classification (NCBI taxonomy): domain Eukaryota; kingdom Metazoa; phylum Arthropoda; class Insecta; order Diptera; family Drosophilidae; genus Scaptomyza; species Scaptomyza pallida. The sequence continues at coordinate 188,898 of JAECXP010000020.1, forward strand.
TCAGTCAGTCAGTCAGTCAGTCAGTCAGTTAGGACAAACTATTTTATATATATAGATTAGCTTGCTAGCAAGTTCACGCACCTGAATATCTAAAGGTTACTGCATTGGCTACATTGGTTTGCAAATAATAAAATGTGTGGCATACTTTTAGGAAGTAGGATATGCACGCTCCATAACATAAGTGTATGGGAGGTGCCCCAAGGAGTTGTCGGATCGGGTCCAAATTTTGCATCCATAATTTTTTTACACGCCTCCATGTCCTGACCAAGTTTTGTAATAATTGAATAATTTTAAAGCATAGCTCTAGTACAAAAGTTGAGAAAAAAAAGGACTTAAGTGTTCAGGAGGTACTCGAAGGAGTGGTCCAAATTAAAAATCCTTTCTTAGTGCTCACTTTCAACCTGAATGGAATATTATGTGAAAATTTCAGCCTTCTAGCTCTTATCGTTTAGGCTGTGGGCCTCTCAACAATCAGTCAGTCAGTCAGTCAGTCAGTTAGGACAAACTATTTTATATATATAGATTAGCTTGCTACAGATACAACAATGTATGCGTGAATTAACCAATATATGCACTTGCATTTTTGTTAATACATATGTATGTAGGTACTAAATAATGAAAATGCACGTACATACATGTGTATGTATGTACATATGTGCATTTGCAACACCAACTAAAGTTACAAATGTCAGTTTGAAAATAATATCAAAACAACAATGGCAATAGGTATTTGTGTGTTAAGTTTTGTTTGATAATTAGCAAGTATGTAGGTAAAACCAATCGCGTAACATATTCTGGTGTACAAAAACAAATTATGTTTCAATTGATTTGTTTTATCAACTCGTATATATGTATATTAGCTTGCTACAGATACAACAATGTATGCGTGCATTAACCAATATATGCACTTGCATTTTTGTTAATACATATGTACATATGTAGGTACTAAATAATGAAAATGCACGTACATACATGTGTATGTATGTACATATGTGCATTTGCAACACCAACTAAAGTTACAAATGTCAGTTTGAAAATAATATCAAAACAACTATGGCAATAGGTATTTGTGTGTTAAGTTTTGTTTGATAATTAGCAAGTATGTAGGTAAAACCAATCGCGTAACATATTCTGGTGTACAAAAACAAATTATGTTTCAATTGATTTGTTTTATCAACTCGTATATATGTATATTAGCTTGCTACAGATACAACAATGTATGCGTGCATTAACCAATATATGCACTTGCATTTTTGTTAATACATATGTACATATGTAGGTACTAAATAATGAAAATGCACGTACATACATGTGTATGTATGTACATATGTGCATTTGCAACACCAACTAAAGTTACAAATGTCAGTTTGAAAATAATATCAAAACAACAATGGCAATAGGTATTTGTGTGTTAAGTTTTGTTTGATAATTAGCAAGTATGTAGGTAAAACCTATCGCGTAACATATTCTGGTGTACAAAAACAAATTATGTTTCAATTGATTTGTTTTATCAACTCGTATATATGTATACTAGTAAGTGCCCCGCTTGCTTCGCTACGCCTATAGTTTTTACAAAATTTTAGCAATACATATAAAATAAATAAATTAGTTAATGTTTAACAACATATTAGCAAAGTATTAAATATTCTCTTTTCACGCCACCATTGAGGTTGAGAATCAGACGCGTCTTTATACTTTGATACCAAAGGTATCATATTATATTGGGTTTATGCAATGCCCGTCAAGGTGTCTGTCCGTCCGTCCGCCCGTCCGTCCGTTTGAACGCAACTTTTTTCAACACGCTTGAAGCTAGAGCTTTGCAACTTTGCAAATATTTTGGTACATACCTTCGTCAGAAAAAGTGTTAAATTTGGCTCTACGACCTCAGGGGCCTGGGAAATCGATAACAAATCGAAACCTCAAAGTGCAAATCGATGAAACACATATATATATATCTCACATTTTAGCAGCTAGAGTCACCAAATTTGTGGGCAAGATAGCCGATGACATTCCTCAAAAACTGCATCGAAAGTTTGGATGCCACGCCCACCTCTTCCGCCCCCAGCCACGGATGCCACGGCCACCTATTCCGCCCCCAGTCCCGCTCCAATTATAAACAAAAATGCCTGTATCTTCTACAGTTTTCAAGCTATAGGCACCAAAATTGACATGAAGGTGGATGCTGACATTTGACACAGATATGCATGAAAACTTTGAATTCCACGCTCCCAAACAACGGGACATGCCCCACCGCCCTAAAACCGGAAGGCATGTATCTTCGCCAGTTTTTAAGCTAGATTCACCAAATTCGGTATGAATATTGGTAGTGACATCCGTAACTGGTGTGCATACAAATTTTGGATGCCACGCCAACTTATACCGCCCACCGCTATATCTCTCTCAGTTTTCGACCTAGGCTCTTCAAATTTGGTATGAACATTGTTAGCGACATCCGTAACCGATCTACATCAAAGTTTTATACGCCACGCCCACCTTTTCCACCCAACTCGTAAAATCTGAAATTTCTATATCTTTCCCAGATTTTGCGCTAGAGTCACCAAACTTGGAAACATTGTTAGTGACATCCGTAACAAATGTGCAATATTGGATGCCACGCCCACTTATACCGCCCACCAAAATATCTTTCTCAGTTTTTGCGCAAGACTCTCCAAACTTGATTAAGAGATAGAAGGGACCATCCGCCACAGATATGCATCACAAATTTGAATGTCGCGCCTACCCCTTCTGCCTGCCTTTTTATACCCAAAACCCCCATACGTTACAAATACATACAAACTTACATATGTGCTTTACTTAATTGGTCGAAAATGTATATCAACAATGTTTGTGTGGTACGACGTTACGTCTGAGTTACATAAGCAGCAAGTAAGCAAATCAAACACTATACAAAGATGTTCAAGATTAATTATTTTCGCGCAAATGGCTCGTTATAAAAAACAAATAAGAAATAACAAAAAAACAAAACGTTGAAACTCACAGCTTGTCCTGACCAAGTTTCGTAACAATTAATTAATTTAAAAGCATAGCTCTAGTACAAAAGTTGAGAGAAAAAAAAGGACTTAGGTGTTCAGGAGGTACTCGAAGGAGTGGTCCAAATTAAAAATCCTTTCTTAGTGCTCACTTTCAACCTGAATGGAATATTATGTCAAAATTTCAGCCTTCTAGCTCTTATCGTTTAGGCTGTGGGTCTCTCAACAATCAGTCAGTCAGTCAGGACAAACTATTTTATATATATAGATAAGCACGCTCCATAACATTAGTGTATGGGAGGTGCCCCAAGGAGTTGTCGGATTGGGTCCAAATTTTGCATCCATAACTTTTTTAGACCCTGTTATGTCCTGACAAAGTTTCGTAACAATTAATTAATTTTTGAGCATAGCTCTAGTACAAAAGTTGAGAAAAAAAGGACTTAAGTGCTCAGGAGGTACTCGAAAGAGTGGTCCAAATTCAAAATCCTTTCTTAGTGCTCACTTTCAACTTGAATGGAATATTATGTCAAAATTTCAGCCTTCTAGCTCTTATCGTTTAGGCTGTGGGCCTCTCAACAATCAGTCAGTCAGTTAGGACAAACTATTTTATATATATAGATTAGCTTGATACAGATGCAACAATGTGTGCGTGCATTAACCAATATATGCACTTGCATTTTTGTTAATACATATGTATGTAGGTACTAAACAATAAAAATGCACGTACATACATGTGTAAGTATGTACATGCGTGCGTTAGCAACACCAACTAAAGTTACAAATGTCAGTTTGAAAATAATATCAACACAACAATGGCAATAGGTATTTGTGTGTTAAGTTTTGTTTGATAATTAGCAAGTATGTAGGTAAAACCAATCGCGTAACATATTCTAATGTAAAAAAACAAATTATGTTTTAATTGATTTGTTTTAAATCAATGATACCAACAAAAAGAAGCAACAACAACACTTACAACAACAACAAACGCTGCTGGGGTCGTAAATCAATTGTCATGGGCACAAAGAAGAAAAGAAAAAAACTCATTTGTTTTGATTTTATCAACTCGTATATATGTATATTAGCTTGCTACAGATACAACAATGTGTGCGTGCATTAACCAATATATGCACTTGCATTTTTGTTAATACATATGTATGTAGGTACTAAACAATAAAAATGCACGTACATACATGTGTAAGTATGTACATGCGTGCGTTAGCAACACCAACTAAAGTTACAAATGTCAGTTTGAAAATAATATCAAAACAACAATGGCAATAGGTATTTGTGTGTTAAGTTTTGTTTGATAATTAGCAAGTATGTAGGTAAAACCAATCGCGTAACATATTCTAATGTACAAAAACAAATTATGTTTTAATTGATTTGTTTTAAATCAATGATACCAACAAAAGAAGCAACAACAACACTTACTAACAACAACAACAACAAATGCTACTTAATTCGAAAAACAATTGTCAAAGGCACAAAGAAGAAAAGAGAATAACGGAGAGAGACAAAAAGTGGAATGGGTCATTTTTTTTTTTTTTTGTTTGAAACCTCGGCGGCGTTGAAACTCACAGCTTGTGCGACAATGAGGCGCCAGAGTAGTAGAATGAGGTAAAGTGATTAATGCAATTAATTGAGTTGTTCAAAATTTAATCCAAATTAAAAATCCTTTCTTAGTGCTCACTTTCAACCTGAATGGAATATTATGTGAAAATTTCAGCCTTCTAGCTCTTATCGTTTAGGCTGTGGGCCTCTCAACAATCAGTCAGTCAGTCAGTCAGGACAAACTATTTTATATATATAGATTAGCTTGCTACAGATACAACAATGTATGCGTGCATTAACCAATATATGCACTTGCATTTTTGTTAATACATATGTACATATGTAGGTACTAAATAATGAAAATGCACGTACATACATGTGTATGTATGTACATATGTGCATTTGCAACACCAACTAAAGTTACAAATGTCAGTTTGAAAATAATATCAAAACAACAATGGCAATAGGTATTTGTGTGTTAAGTTTTGTTTGATAATTAGCAAGTATGTAGGTTAAACCAATCGCGTAACATATTCTGGTGTACAAAAACAAATTATGTTTCAATTGATTTGTTTTATCAACTCGTATATATGTATATTAGCTTGCTACAGATACAACAATGTATGCGTGCATTAACCAATATATGCACTTGCATTTTTGTTAATACATATGTACATATGTAGGTACTAAATAATGAAAATGCACGTACATACATGAGTATGTATGTACATATGTGCATTTGCAACACCAACTAAAGTTACAAATGTCAGTTTGAAAATAATATCAAAACAACTGTGGCAATAGGTATTTGTGTGTTAAGTTTTGTTTGATAATTAGCAAGTATGTAGGTAAAACCAATCGCGTAACATATTCTGGTGTACAAAAACAAATTATGTTTCAATTGATTTGTTTTATCAACTCGTATATATGTATATTAGCTTGCTACAGATACAACAATGTATGCGTGCATTAACCAATATATGCACTTGCATTTTTGTTAATACATATGTACATATGTAGGTACTAAATAATGAAAATGCACGTACATACATGTGTATGTATGTACATATGTGCATTTGCAACACCAACTAAAGTTACAAATGTCAGTTTGAAAATAATATCAAAACAACAATGACAATAGGTATTTGTGTGTTAAGTTTTGTTTGATAATTAGCAAGTATGTAGGTACAACCTATCGCGTAACATATTCTGGTGTACAAAAACAAATTATGTTTCAAATGATTTGTTTTATCAACTCGTATATATGTATATTAGCTTGCTACAGATACAACAACGTATGCGTGCATTAACCAATATATGCACTTGCATTTTTGTTAATACATATGTACATATGTAGGTACTAAATAATGAAAATGCACGTACATACATGTGTATGTATGTACATATGTGCATTTGCAACACCAACTAAAGTTACAAATGTCAGTTTGAAAATAATATCAAAACAACAATGGCAATAGGTATTTGTGTGTTAAGTTTTGTTTGATAATTAGCAAGTATGTAGGTAAAACCAATCGCGTAACATATTCTGGTGTACAAAAACAAATTATGTTTCAATTGTTTTGTTTTAAATCAATGATACCAACAAAAAGAAGCAACAACAACACTTACTAACAACAACAACAAAAAATGCTACTTAATTCGAAAAACAATTGTCAAAGGCACAAAGAAGAAAAGAGAATAACGGAGAGAGACACATCTACAGACGGCAAAAGTAGATTGGGTCATTTTTTTATTTTTTTTTGTTTGAACCTCGGCGGCGTTGAAACTCACAGCTTGTGCGACAATGAGGCGCCAGAGTGGTGGAATGAGGTAAAGTGATTAATGCAATTAATTGAGTTGTTCAAAATTTAATCCAAATTAAAAATCCTTTCTTAGTGCTCACTTTCAAGCTGCATGAAATATTATGTGAAAATTTCAGCCTTCTAGCTCTTATCGTTTAGGCTGTGGGCCTCTCAACAATCAGTCAGTTAGGACAAACTATTTTATATATATAGATTAGCTTGCTAGCAAGTTCACGCACCTGAATATCTAAAGGTTACTGCATTGGCTACATTGGTTTGCAAATAATAAAATGCGTGGCATACTTTTAGGAAGTAGGATATGCACGCTCCATAACATAAGTGTATGGGAGGTGCCCCAAGGAGTTGTCGGATCGGGTCCAAATTTTGCATCCATAATTTTTTTACACGCCTCCATGTCCTGACCAAGTTTTGTAATAATTGAATAATTTTAAAGCATAGCTCTTTTTTTTTTTTTTTTTTTTTTGAAAAAATCTTTATTTAAATTTAATTACACTGTTATTATTTATGAACAACTTACATTAAATGGATAGGATAACTGTACAAACAACTTAATCTTATTTAATTAAGTCTTGCAATAAGAATATTATTTATTTTAATTACAAAACTCGATCATTTAGATCGATTGGATGGACTCTTTTTAAACGTCTGCGTTGGGGCCTTCCATTAATTCCTAAGTAATCGCCTAGCTAGTGGGTTTGGGTGGTTTAGCAAGAGATGTTATATTTATTGGCTTGGGTCTAGTATAACATCTCCAACTTTAGGTACACTCAGATCTCTTTCTAAGTCAGCTGATCGCCCCCGACAACCTACGAAGGGTTTTCGCTTGAAAAACTCTGATTTTTGTTAGGAGAGGATTTGGCAGCAATCCCATAGACCTGTAATGCATATCACCACATAGGTGCTATACAGGACTTGTATATGATCACCTTATTTTTCAAGCAGAGTTTGTTTCGACTATTTAGGAGCCATCGAAGTTTGGCAACTCTACTTTTAAGAGCCCCTACAATGCTGTTTATATGTTTGGAAAACGTCAGCCTTTTATCCAGGTGCACCCCTAAGTATTTGTAACTAGTGTGTTGCTCTACTAGCTGTCCATTCAAAAATATCCCTGGACAGGTGTCCATCCGCAAAGCATATGTAACATTGGCACATTTACTTAAATTAATGTTAATGTTCCAATTATTTGCCCACGTCTCAAAATTCTTAAGGCATTGCTGTAGTATGTCGGTGGCTTCATAGACACAGCTGCTCCTGGCCAGAATTGCTGTGTCGTCTGCAAATGTGGCGATAACAAGATCATGTTCATTCTCTAAATCAATTGATGATCCCGTCGGCATGTCATGTGTGAATAAAGTATATAGAGTGGGCCCTAATACACTTCCCTGAGGTACCCCAGCCTCAATTTTTCTGATGCTGGATTCAGCATCATCCATAACCACTGAAAAGGTACGATCAGTTAAGCATAGCTCTAGTACATAAGTTGAGAAAAAAAGGACTTAAGTGTTCAGGAGGTACTCGAAGGAGTGGTCCAAATTAAAAATCCTTTCTTAGTGCTCACTTTCAACCTGATTGGAATATTTGGTGAAAATTTCAGCCTTCTAGCTCTTTTCGTTTAGGCTGTGGGTCTCTCAACAATCAGTCAGGACAAACTCTTTTATATATATAGATAAGCACGCTCCATAACATAAGTGTATGGGAGGTGCCCCAAGGAGTTGTCGGATCGGGTCCAAATTTTGCATCCGTAATTTTTTTACACGCCTCCATGTCCTGATCAAGTTTTGTAATAATTGATTAATTTTAAAGCATAGCTCTAGTACAAAAGTTGGGAAAAAAAGGACTTAAGTGCTTAGGAGGTACTCGAAGGAGTGGTCCAAATTAAAAATCCTTTCTTAGTGCTCACTTTCAACCTGATTGGAATATTTGGTGAAAATTTCAGCCTTCTAGCTCTTATCGTTTAGGCTGTGGGCCTCTCAACAATCAGTCAGTCAGTTAGGACAAACTATTTTATATATATAGATTAGCTTGCTAGCAAGTTCACGCACCTGAATATCTAAAGGTTACTGCATTGGCTACATTGGTTTGCAAATAATAAAATGCGTGGCATACTTTTAGGAAGTAGGATATGCACGCTCCATAACATAAGTGTATGGGAGGTGCCCCAAGGAGTTGTCGGATCGGGTCCAAATTTTGCATCCATAATTTTTTTACACGCCTCCATGTCCTGACCAAGTTTTGTAATAATTGAATAATTTTAAAGCATAGCTCTAGTACAAAAGTTGAGAAAAAAAGGACTTAACTGTTCAGGAGGTACTCGAAGGAGTGGTCCAAATTAAAAATCCTTTCTTAGTGCTCACTTTCAACCTGAATGGAATATTATGTGAAAATTTCAGCCTTCTAGCTCTTATCGTTTAGGCTGTGGGCCTCTCAACAATCAGTCAGTCAGTCAGTCAGTCAGTCAGTTAGGACAAACTATTTTATATATATAGATTAGCTTGCTACAGATACAACAATGTATGCGTGCATTAACCAATATATGCACTTGCATTTTTGTTAATACATATGTATGTAGGTACTAAATAATGAAAATGCACGTACATACATGTGTATGTATGTACATATGTGCATTTGCAACACCAACTAAAGTTACAAATGTCAGTTTGAAAATAATATCAAAACAACAATGGCAATAGGTATTTGTGTGTTAAGTTTTGTTTGATAATTAGCAAGTATGTAGGTAAAACCAATCGCGTAACATATTCTGGTGTACAAAAACAAATTATGTTTCAATTGATTTGTTTTATCAACTCGTATATATGTATATTAGCTTGCTACAGATACAACAATGTATGCGTGCATTAACCAATATATGCACTTGCATTTTTGTTAATACATATGTACATATGTAGGTACTAAATAATGAAAATGCACGTACATACATGAGTATGTATGTACATATGTGCATTTGCAACACCAACTAAAGTTACAAATGTCAGTTTGAAAATAATATCAAAACAACTATGGCAATAGGTATTTGTGTGTTAAGTTTTGTTTGATAATTAGCAAGTATGTAGGTAAAACCAATCGCGTAACATATTCTGGTGTACAAAAACAAATTATGTTTCAATTGATTTGTTTTATCAACTCGTATATATGTATATTAGCTTGCTACAGATACAACAATGTATGCGTGCATTAACCAATATATGCACTTGCATTTTTGTTAATACATATGTACATATGTAGGTACTAAATAATGAAAATGCACGTACATACATGTGTATGTATGTACATATGTGCATTTGCAACACCAACTAAAGTTACAAATGTCAGTTTGAAAATAATATCAAAACAACAATGGCAATAGGTATTTGTGTGTTAAGTTTTGTTTGATAATTAGCAAGTATGTAGGTAAAACCTATCGCGTAACATATTCTGGTGTACAAAAACAAATTATGTTTCAATTGATTTGTTTTATGAACTCGTATATATGTATATTAGCTTGCTACAGATACAACAATGTATGCGTGCATTAACCAATATATGCACTTGCATTTTTGTTAATACATATGTACATATGTAGGTACTAAATAATGAAAATGCACGTACATACATGTGTATGTACAACTAAAGTTACAAATGTCAGTTTGAAAATAATATCAAAACAACAATGGCAATAGGTATTTGTGTGTTAAGTTTTGTTTGATAATTAGCAAGTATGTAGGTAAAACCAATCGCGTAACATATTCTGGTGTACAAAAACAAATTATGTTTCAATTGATTTGTTTTAAATCAATGATACCAACAAAAAGAAGCAACAACAACACTTACTAACAACAACAACAAAAAATGCTACTTAATTCGAAAAACAATTGTCAAAGGCACAAAGAAGAAAAGAGAATAACGGAGAGAGACACATCTACAGACGGCAAAAGTAGATTTGGTCATTTTTTTATTTTTTTTTGTTTGAAACCTCGGCGGCGTTGAAACTCACAGCTTGTGCGACAATGAGGCGCCAGAGTGGTGGAATGAGGTAAAGTGATTAATGCAATTAATTGAGTTGTTCAAAATTTAATCCAAATTAAAAATCCTTTCTTAGTGCTCACTTTTAAGCTGCATGAAATATTATGTGAAAATTTCAGCCTTCTAGCTCTTATCGTTTAGGCTGTGGGCCTCTCAACAATCAGTCAGTTAGGACAAACTATTTTATATATATAGATAAGCACGCTCCATAACATAAGTGTATGGGAGGTGCCCCAAGGAGTTGTCGGATCGGGTCCAAATTTTGCATCCATAATTTTTTTACTCGCCTCCATGTTCTGACCAAGTTTTGTAATAATTGATTAATTTTAAAGCATAGCTCTAGTACAAAAGTTGGGAAAAAAAGGAGTGCTTAGGAGGTACTCGAAGGAGTGGTCCAAATTAAAAATCCTTTCTTAGTGCTCACTTTCAACCTGATTGGAATATTTGGTGAAAATTTCAGCTTTCTAGCTCTTATCGTTTAGGCTGTGGGCCTCTCAACAATCAGTTAGGACAAACTATTTTATATATATAGATTAGCTTGCTACAGATACAACAATGTATGCGTGCATTAACCAATATATGCAATTGCATTTTTGTTAATACATATGTATGTAGGTACTAAATAATGAAAATGCACGTACATATATGTGTATGTATGTACATATGTGCATTTGTAACACCAACTAAAGTTACAAATGTCAGTTTGAAAATAATATCAAAACAACAATGGCAATAGCTAAATGTGTGTTAAGTTTTGTTTGATAATTAGCAAGTATGTAGGTAAAACCAATCGCGTAACATATTCTGGTGTACAAAAACAAATTATGTTTCAATTGATTTGTTTTAAATCAATGATACCAACAAAAAGAAGCAACAACAACACTTACTAACAACAACAACAACAAATGCTACTTAATTCGAAAAACAATTGTCAAAGGCACAAAGAAGAAAAGAGAATAACGGAGAGAGACACATCTACAGACGGCAAAAGTGGAATGGTTAATTTTTTTATTTTTTTTGTTTGAAACCTCGGCGGCGATGAAACTCACAGCTTGTGCGACAATGAGGCGCCAGAGTGGTGGAATGAGGTAAAGTGATTTATGCAATTAATTGAGTTGTTCAAAATTTAATCCAAATTAAAAATCCTTTCTTAGTGCTCACTTTCAAGCTGCATGAAATATTATGTGAAAATTTCAGCCTTCTAGCTCTTATCGTTTAGGCTGTGGGCCTCTCAACAATCTGTCAGTTAGGACAAACTATTTTATATATATAGATTAGCTTGCTACAGATACAACAATGTATGCGTGCATTAACCAATATATGCACTTGCATTTTTGTTAATACATATGTATGTAGGTACTAAATAATGAAAATGCACGTACATACATGTGTATGTATGTACATATGTGCATTTGCAACACCAACTAAAGTTACAAATGTCAGTTTGAAAATAATATCAAAACAACAATGGCATAAGGTATTTGTGTGTTAAGTTTTGTTTGATAATTAGCAAGTATGTAGGTAAAACCAATCACGTAACATATTCTGGTGTACAAAAACAAATTATGTTTCAATTGATTTGTTTTAAATCAATGATACCAACAAAAAGAAGCAACAACAACACTTACTAACAACAACAACAACAAATGCTACTAAATTCGAAAAACAATTGTCAAAGGCACAAAGAAGAAAAGAGAATAACGGAGAGAGACACATCTACAGACGGCAAAAGTGGAATGGGTCATTTTTTTATTTTTTTTTGTTTGAAACCTCGGCGGCGTTGAAACTCACAGCTTGTGCGACAATGAGGCGCCAGAGTGGTGGAATGAGGTAATGTGATTAATGCAATTAATTGAGTTGTTCAAAATTTAATCCAAATTAAAAATCCTTTCTTAGTGCTCACTTTCAAGCTGCATGAAATATTATGTGAAAATTTCAGCCTTCTAGCTCTTATCGTTTAGGCTGTGGGCCTCTCAACAATCAGTCAGTTAGGACAAACTATTTTATATATATAGATTAGCTTGCTACAGATACAACAATGTATGCGTGCATTAACCAATATATGCACTTGCATTTTTGTTAATACATATGTATGTAGGTACTAAATAATGAAAATGCACGTACATACATGTGTATGTATGTACATATGTGCATTTGCAACACCAACTAAAGTTACAAATGTCAGTTTGAAAATAATATCAAAACAACAATGGCAATAGGTATTTGTGTGTTAAGTTTTGTTTGATAATTAGCAAGTATGTAGGTAAAACCAATCGCGTAACATATTCTGGTGTACAAAAAACAAATTATGTTTCAATTGATTTGTTTTAAATCAATGATACCAACAAAAAGAAGCAACAACAACACTTACTAACAACAACAACAACAAATGCTACTTAATTCGAAAAACAATTGTCAAAGGCACAAAGAAGAAAAGAAAATAACGGAGAGAGACACATCTACAGACGGCAAAAGTGGAATGGGTCATTTTTTTATTTTTTTTGTTTGAAACCTCGGCGGCGTTGAAACTCACAGCTTGTGCGACAATGAGGCGCCAGAGTGGTGGAATGAGGTAAAGTGATTAATGCAATTAATTGAGTTGTACAAAATTTAATCCAAATTAAAAATCCTTTCTTAGTGCTCACTTTCAAGCTGCATGAAATATTATGTGAAAATTTCAGCCTTCTAGCTCTTATCGTTTAGGCTGTGGGCCTCTCAACAATCAGTTAGGACAAACTATTTTATATATATAGATTAGCTTGCTACAGATACAACAATGTATGCGTGCATTAACCAATATATGCACTTGCATTTTTGTTAATACATATGTATGTAGGTACTAAATAATGAAAATGCACGTACATACATGTGTATGTATGTACATATGTGCATTTGCAACACCAACTAAAGTTACAGATGTCAGTTTGAAAATAATATCAAAACAACAATGGAAATAGGTATTTGTGTGTTAAGCTTTGTTTGATAATTAGCAAGTATGTAGATAAGACCACTCGCGTAATATATTCTGGTGTACAAAAACAAATTATGTTTTAATTGATTTGTTTTAAATCAATGATACCAACAAAAAGAAGCAACAACAACACTTACAACAACAACAAACGCTGCTGGGGTCGTAAATCAATTGTCATGGGCACAAAGAAGAAAAGAAAAAAAACTCATTTGTTTTGATTTTGTCAACTCGTATATATGTATATTAGCTTGCTACAGATACAACAATGTATGCGTGCATTAACCAATATATGCACTTGCATTTTTGTTAATACATATGTATGTAGGTACTAAATAATGAAAATGCACGTACATACATGTGTATGTATGTACATATGTGCATTTGCAACACCAACTAAAGTTACAAATGTCAGTTTGAAAATAATATCAAAACAACAATGGCAATAGGTGTTTGTGTGTTAAGTTTTGTTTGATAATTAGCAAGTATGTAAGTAAAACCAATCGCGTAACATATTCTGGTGTACAAAAACAAATTATGTTTTAATTGATTTGTTTTAAATCAATAATACCAACAAAAAGAAGCAACAACAACACTTACAACAACAACAAACGCTGCTGGGGTCGTAAATCAATTGTCATGGGCACAAAGAAGAAAAGAAAAAAAACTCATTTGTTTTGATTTTGTCAACTCGTATATATGTATATTAGCTTGCTACAGATACAACAATGTATGCGTGCATTAACCAATATATGCACTTGCATTTTTGTTAATACATATGTATGTAGGTACTAAATAATGAAAGTGCACGTACATACATGTGTATGTATGTACATATGTGCATTTGCAACACCAACTAAAGTTACAAATGACAGTTTGAAAATTAAATCAAAACAACAATGGCAATAGGTATTTGTGTGTTAAGTTTTGTTTAATAATTAGCAAGTATGTAGGTAAAACCAATCGCGTAACATATTCTGGTGTACAAAAACAAATTATGTTTTAATTGATTTGTTTTAAATCAATGATACCAACAAAAAGAAGCAACAACAACACTTACTAACAACAACAACAACAAATGCTACTTAATTCGAAAAACAATTGTCAAAGGCACAAAGAAGAAAAGAGAATAACGGAGAGAGACACATCTACAGACGGCAAAAGTGGAATGGGGCATTTGTTTTGTTTTTGTAAATTCGGCCGCAATAGCTTGTGCGCAGTAGTGGAATGGGTCATTTTTTTATTTTTTTTGTTTGAAACCTCGGCGGCGTTGAAACTCACAGCTTGTGCGACAATGAGGCGCCAGAGTGGTGGAATGAGTTAAAGTGATTAATGCAATTAATTGAGTTGTTCAAAATTTAATCCAAATTAAAAATCCTTTCTTAGTGCTCACTTTCAAGCTGCATGAAATATTATGTGAAAATTTCAGCCTTCTAGCTCTTATCGTTTAGGCTGTGGGTCTCTCAACAATCAGTCAGTCAGTTAGGACAAACTATTTTATATATATAGATTAGCTTGCTACAGATACAACAATGTATGCGTGCATTAACCAATATATGCACTTGCATTTTTGTTAATACTTATGTATGTAGGTACTAAATAGTGAAAAATGCACGTACATACATGTGTATGTATGTACATATGTGCATTTGCAACACCAACTAAAGTTATAAATGACAGTTTGAAAATTATATCAAAACAACAATGGCAATAGGTATTTGTGTGTTAAGTTTTGTTTGATAATTAGCAAGTATGTAGGTAAAACCAATCGCGTAACATATTCTGGTGTACAAAAACAAATTATGTTTTAATTGATTTGTTTTAAATCAATGATACCAACAAAAAGAAGCAACAACAACACTTACTAACAACAACAACAACAAATGCTACTTAATTCGAAAAACAATTGTCAAAGGCACAAAGAAGAAAAGAGAATAACGGAGAGAGACACATCTACAGACGGCAAAAGTGGAATGGGTCATTTGTTTTGTTTTTGTAAATTCGGCCGCAATAGCTTGTGCGCAGTAGTGGAATGGGTCATTTTTTTTATTTTTTTTGTTTGAAACCTCGGCGGCGTTGAAACTCACAGCTTGTGCGACAATGAGGCGCCAGAGTGGTGGAATGAGGTAAAGTGATTAATGCAATTAATTGAGTTGTTCAAAATTTAATCCAAATTAAAAATCCTTTCTTAGTGCTCACTTTCAAGCTGCATGAAATATTATGTGAAAATTTCAGCCTTCTAGCTCTTATCGTTTAGGCTGTGGGCCTCTCAACAATCAGTCAGTCAGTTAGGACAAACTATTTTATATATATAGATTAGCTTGCTACAGATACAACAATGTATGCGTGCATTAACCAATATATGCACTTGAATTTTTGTTAATACATATGTATGTAGGTACTAAATAATGAAAATGCACGTACATACATGTGTATGTATGTACATATGTGCATTTGCAACACCAACTAAAGTTACAAATGTCAGTTTGAAAATAATATCAAAACAACAATGGCAATAGGTATTTGTGTGTTAAGTTTTGTTTGATAATTAGCAAGTATGTAGGTAAAACCAATCGCGTAACATATTCTGGTGTACAAAAACAAATTATGTTTCAATTGATTTGTTTTAAATCAATGATACCAACAAAAAGAAGCAACAACAACACTTACTAACAACAACAACAACAAATGCTACTTAATTCGAAAAACAATTGTCAAAGGCACAAAGAAGAAAAGAGAATAACGGAGAGAGACACATCTACAGACGGCAAAAGTGGAATGGGTCATTTGTTTTGTTTTTGTAAATTCGGCCGCAATAGCTTGTGCGCAGTAGTGGAATGGGTAATTTTTTTTTATTTTTTTTTTGAAACCTCGGCGGCGTTGAAACTCACAGCTTGTGCGACAATGAGGCGCCAGAGTGGTGGAATGAGGTAAAGTGATTAATGCAATTAATTGAGTTGTTCAAAATTTAATCCAAATTAAAAATCCTTTCCTAGTGCTCACTTTCAAGCTGCATGAAATATTATGTGAAAATTTCAGAATTATAGCTCTTATCGTTTAGGCTGTGGGCCTCTCAACAATCAGTCAGTCAGTTAGGGTAAACTATTTTATATATATAGATTAGCTTGCTACAGATACAACAATGTATGCGTGCATTAACCAATATATGCACTTGCATTTTTGTTAATACATATGTATGTAGGTACTAAATAATGAAAATGCACGTACATACATGTTTATGTATGTACATATGTGCATTTGCAACACCAACTAAAGTTACAAATGTCAGTTTGAAAATAATATCAAAGTAACAATGGCAATAGGTATTTGTGTGTTAAGTTTTGTTTGATAATTAGCAAGTATGTAGGTAAAACCAATCGCGTAACATATTCTGGTGTACAAAAACAAATTATGTTTCAATTGATTTGTTTTAAATCAATGATACCAACAAAAAGAAGCAACAACAACACTTACTAACAACAACAACAACAAATGCTACTTAATTCGAAAAACAATTGTCAAAGGCACAAAGAAGAAAAGAAAAAAACTCATTTGTTTTGATTTTGTCAACTCGTATATATGTATATTAGCTTGCTACAGATGCAACAATGTATGCGTGCATTAACTAATATATGCACTTGCATTTTTGTTAATACATATGTATGTAGGTACTAAATAATGAAAATGCACGTACATACATGTGTATGTATGTACATATGTGCATTTGCAACACCAACTAAAGTTACAAATGTCAGTTTGAAAATAATATCAAAACAACAATGGCAATAGGTATTTGTGTGTTAAGTTTTCTTTGATAATTAGCAAGTATGTAGGTAAAACCAATCGCGTAACATATTCTGGTGTACAAAAACAAATTATGTTTCAATTGATTTGTTTTAAATCAATGATACCAACAAAAAGAAGCAACAACAACACTTACAACAACAACAAACGCTGCTGGGGT
Source organism: Scaptomyza pallida (assembly GCA_018152965.1). Lineage (NCBI taxonomy): Eukaryota > Metazoa > Arthropoda > Insecta > Diptera > Drosophilidae > Scaptomyza > Scaptomyza pallida. The sequence continues at coordinate 206,214 of JAECXP010000020.1, forward strand.
CGTAAATCAATTGTCATGGGCACAAAGAAGAAAAAAAAAAAACTCATTTGTTTTGATTTTGTCAACTCGTATATATGTATATTAGCTTGCTACAGATACAACAATGTATGCGTGCATTAACCAATATATGCACTTGCATTTTTGTTAATACATATGTATGTAGGAACTAAATAATGAAAATGCACGTACATACATGTGTATGTATGTACATATGTGCATTTGCAACACCAACTAAAGTTACAAATGTCTGTTTGAAAATAATATCAAAACAACAATGGCAATAGGTATTTGTGTGTTAAGTTTTGTTTGATAATTAGCAAGTATGTAGGTAAAACCAATCGCGTAACATATTCTGGTGTACAAAAACAAATTATGTTTCAATTGATTTGTTTTAAATCAATGATACCAACAAAAAGAAGCAACAACAACACTTACTAACAACAACAACAACAAATGCTACTTAATTCGAAAAACAATTGTCAAAGGCACAAAGAAGAAAAGAGAATAACGGAGAGAGACACATCTACAGACGGCAAAAGTGGAATGGGTAATTTTTTTATTTTTTTTGTTTGAAACCTCGGCGGCGTTGAAACTCACAGCTTGTGCGACAATGAGGCGCCAGAGTGGTGGAATGAGGTAAAGTGATTAATGCAATTAATTGAGTTGTTCAAAATTTAATCCAAATTAAAAATCCTTTCTTAGTGCTCACTTTCAAGCTGCATGAAATATTATGTGAAAATTTCAGCCTTCTAGCTCTTATCGTTTAGGCTGTGGGCCTCTCAACAATCAGTTAGGACAAACTATTTTATATATATAGATTAGCTTGCTACAGATACAACAATGTATGCGTGCATTAACCTATATATGCAATTGCATTTTTGTTAATACATATGTATGTAGGTACTAAATAATGAAAATGCACGTACATACATGTGTATGTATGTACATATGTGCATTTGCAACACCAACTAAAGTTACAAATGTCAGTTTGAAAATAATATCAAAACAACAATGGCAATAGGTATTTGTGTGTTAAGTTTTGTTTGATAATTAGCAAGTATGTAGGTAAAACCAATCGCGTAACATATTCTGGTGTACAAAAACAAATTATGTTTCAATTGATTTGTTTTAAATCAATGATACCAACAAAAAGAAGCAACAACAACACTTACTAACAACAACAACAACAAATGCTACTTAATTCGAAAAACAATTGTCAAAGGCACAAGGAAGAAAAGAGAATAACGGAGAGAGACACATCTACAGACGGCAAAAGTGGAATGGGTCATTTGTTTTGTTTTTGTAAATTCGGCCGCAATAGCTTGTGCGCAGTAGTGGAATGGGTAATTTTTTTTATTTTTTTTTTTGAAACCTCGGCGGCGTTGAAACTCACAGCTTGTGCGACAATGAGGCGCCAGAGTGGTGGAATGAGGTAAAGTGATTAATGCAATTAATTGAGTTGTTCAAAATTTAATCCAAATTAAAAATCCTTTCCTAGTGCTCACTTTCAAGCTGCATGAAATATTATGTGAAAATTTCAGCCTTATAGCTCTTATCGTTTAGGCTGTGGGCCTCTCAACAATCAGTCAGTCAGTTAGGGTAAACTATTTTATATATATAGATTAGCTTGCTACAGATACAACAATGTATGCGTGCATTAACCAATATATGCACTTGCATTTTTGTTAATACATATGTATGTAGGTACTAAATAATGAAAATGCACGTACATACATGTTTATGTATGTACATATGTGCATTTGCAACACCAACTAAAGTTACAAATGTCAGTTTGAAAATAATATCAAAGTAACAATGGCAATAGGTATTTGTGTGTTAAGTTTTGTTTGATAATTAGCAAGTATGTAGGTAAAACCAATCGCGTAACATATTCTGGTGTACAAAAACAAATTATGTTTCAATTGATTTGTTTTAAATCAATGATACCAACAAAAAGAAGCAACAACAACACTTACTAACAACAACAACAACAAATGCTACTTAATTCGAAAAACAATTGTCAAAGGCACAAAGAAGAAAAGAGAATAACGGAGAGAGACACATCTACAGACGGCAAAAGTGGAATGGGTCATTTGTTTTGTTTTTGTAAATTCGGCCGCAATAGCTTGTGCGCAGTAGTGGAATGGGTAATTTTTTTTTTTTTTTTTTTTTAAACCTCGGCGGCGTTGAAACTCACAGCTTGTGCGACAATGAGGCGCCAGAGTGGTGGAATGAGGTAAAGTGATTAATGCAATTAATTGAGTTGTTCAAAATTTAATCCAAATTAAAAATCCTTTCCTAGTGCTCACTTTCAAGCTGCATGAAATATTATGTGAAAATTTCAGAATTATAGCTCTTATCGTTTAGGCTGTGGGCCTCTCAACAATCAGTCAGTCAGTTAGGGTAAACTATTTTATATATATACAGTGGCGAGCAATGGTGAGTTTATGTTTTCGAAACTGATTTTCGTCGCTAATAAAAAATATATCACACAAGCAAATGTATTCGTTGGATAGGTAATTTAAATTCCGTTTTTATGATACAATACTCTTCTTAACCCATTAAGTACCCATTGAAAGTTTTCAACTCTTGTAAAAGTCTACTTTTTCACTTTTTCCCGGGCTTGAACAAAAAATGTGTTGATGCAAATAGATGAGTTAAACAATTCTAATAGTGTCTGAAAAAAAAAATTTTAAAAATCTCTTCGCATGTATTTGTTATGATTTTTTGAAAATGGCAAAAATGACCATTTTAACCCTTTTTTCATCAAAAATGGTAATTTTTGCCATTTTCAAAAAATCATAAAAAATACATGCGAAGAGATTTTTTAAATTTTTTTTCAGACACTATTAGAATTGTTTAACTCATCTATTTGCATCAACACATTTTTTGTTCAAGCCCGGGGAAAAAAGTGAAAAAGTAGACTTTTACAAGAGTTGAAAACTTTCAATGGGTACTTAATGGGTTAAGAAGAGTATTGTATCATAAAAACGGAATTTAAATTACCTATCCAACGAATACATTTGCTTGTGTGATATATTTTTTATTAGCGACGAAAATCAGTTTCGAAAACATAAACTCACCATTGCTCGCCACTGTAGATTAGCTTGCTACAGATACAACAATGTATGCGTGCATTAACCAATATATGCACTTGCATTTTTGTTAATACATATGTATGTAGGTACTAAATAATGAAAATGCACGTACATACATGTTTATGTATGTACATATGTGCATTTGCAACACCAACTAAAGTTACAAATGTCAGTTTGAAAATAATATCAAAGTAACAATGGCAATAGGTATTTGTGTGTTAAGTTTTGTTTGATAATTAGCAAGTATGTAGGTAAAACCAATCGCGTAACATATTCTGGTGTACAAAAACAAATTATGTTTCAATTGATTTGTTTTAAATCAATGATACCAACAAAAAGAAGCAACAACAACACTTACTAACAACAACAACAACAAATGCTACTTAATTCGAAAAACAATTGTCAAAGGCACAAAGAAGAAAAGAAAAAACTCATTTGTTTTGATTTTGTCAACTCGTATATATGTATATTAGCTTGCTACAGATGCAACAATGTATGCGTGCATTAACTAATATATGCACTTGCATTTTTGTTAATACATATGTATGTAGGTACTAAATAATGAAAATGCACGTACATACATGTGTATGTATGTACATATGTGCATTTGCAACACCAACTAAAGTTACAAATGTCAGTTTGAAAATAATATCAAAACAACAATGGCAATAGGTATTTGTGTGTTAAGTTTTCTTTGATAATTAGCAAGTATGTAGGTAAAACCAATCGCGTAACATATTCTGGTGTACAAAAACAAATTATGTTTCAATTGATTTGTTTTAAATCAATGATACCAACAAAAAGAAGCAACAACAACACTTACTAACAACAACAACAACAAATGCTACTTAATTCGAAAAACAATTGTCAAAGGCACAAAGAAGAAAAGAGAATAACGGAGAGAGACACATCTACAGACGGCAAAAGTGGAATGGGTAATTTTTTTATTTTTTTGTTTGAAACCTCGGCGGCGTTGAAACTCACAGCTTGTGCGACAATGAGGCGCCAGAGTGGTGGAATGAGGTAAAGTGATTAATGCAATTAATTGAGTTGTTCAAAATTTAATCCAAATTAAAAATCCTTTCCTAGTGCTCACTTTCAAGCTGCATGAAATATTATGTGAAAATTTCAGCCTTATAGCTCTTATCGTTTAGGCTGTGGGCCTCTCAACAATCAGTCAGTCAGTTAGGGTAAACTATTTTATATATATAGATTAGCTTGCTACAGATACAACAATGTATGCGTGCATTAACCAATATATGCACTTGCATTTTTGTTAATACATATGTATGTAGGTACTAAATAATGAAAATGCACGTACATACATGTTTATGTATGTACATATGTGCATTTGCAACACCAACTAAAGTTACAAATGTCAGTTTGAAAATAATATCAAAGTAACAATGGCAATAGGTATTTGTGTGTTAAGTTTTGTTTGATAATTAGCAAGTATGTAGGTAAAACCAATCGCGTAACATATTCTGGTGTACAAAAACAAATTATGTTTCAATTGATTTGTTTTAAATCAATGATACCAACAAAAAGAAGCAACAACAACACTTACTAACAACAACAACAACAAATGCTACTTAATTCGAAAAACAATTGTCAAAGGCACAAAGAAGAAAAGAAAAAAACTCATTTGTTTTGATTTTGTCAACTCGTATATATGTATATTAGCTTGCTACAGATGCAACAATGTATGCGTGCATTAACTAATATATGCACTTGCATTTTTGTTAATACATATGTATGTAGGTACTAAATAATGAAAATGCACGTACATACATGTGTATGTATGTACATATGTGCATTTGCAACACCAACTAAAGTTACAAATGTCAGTTTGAAAATAATATCAAAACAACAATGGCAATAGGTATTTGTGTGTTAAGTTTTCTTTGATAATTAGCAAGTATGTAGGTAAAACCAATCGCGTAACATATTCTGGTGTACAAAAACAAATTATGTTTCAATTGATTTGTTTTAAATCAATGATACCAACAAAAAGAAGCAACAACAACACTTACTAACAACAACAACAACAAATGCTACTTAATTCGAAAAACAATTGTCAAAGGCACAAAGAAGAAAAGAGAATAACGGAGAGAGACACATCTACAGACGGCAAAAGTGGAATGGGTAATTTTTTTATTTTTTTTGTTTGAAACCTCGGCGGCGTTGAAACTCACAGCTTGTGCGACAATGAGGCGCCAGAGTGGTGGAATGAGGTAAAGTGATTAATGCAATTAATTGAGTTGTTCAAAATTTAATCCAAATTAAAAATCCTTTCCTAGTGCTCACTTTCAAGCTGCATGAAATATTATGTGAAAATTTCAGCCTTCTAGCTCTTATCGTTTAGGCTGTGGGCCTCTCAACAATCAGTTAGGACAAACTATTTTATATATATAGATTAGCTTGCTACAGATACAACAATGTATGCGTGCATTAACCTATATATGCACTTGCATTTTTGTTAATACATATGTATGTAGGTACTAAATAATGAAAATGCACGTACATACATGTGTATGTATGTACATATGTGCATTTGCAACACCAACTAAAGTTACAAATGTCAGTTTGAAAATAATATCAAAACAACAATGGCAATAGGTATTTGTGTGTTAAGTTTTGTTTGATAATTAGCAAGTATGTAGGTAAAACCAATCGCGTTACATATTCTGGTGTACAAAAACAAATTATGTTTCAATTGATTTGTTTTAAATCAATGATACCAACAAAAAGAAGCAACAACAACACTTACTAACAACAACAACAACAAATGCTACTTAATTCGAAAAACAATTGTCAAAGGCACAAAGAAGAAAAGAGAATAACGGAGAGAGACACATCTACAGACGGCAAAAGTGGAATGGGTCATTTTTTATTTTTTTGTTTGAAACCTCGGCGGCGTTGAAACTCACAGCTTGTGCGACAATGAGGCGCCAGAGTGGTGGAATGAGGTAAAGTGATTAATGCAATTAATTGAGTTGTTCAAAATTTAATCCAAATTAAAAATCCTTTCTTAGTGCTCACTTTCAAGCTGCATGAAATATTATGTGAAAATTTCAGCCTTCTAGCTCTTATCGTTTAGGCTGTGGGCCTCTAAGCAATCAGTTAGGACAAACTATTTTATAAATATAGATTAGCTTGCTACAGATACAACAATGTATGCGTGCATTAACCAATATATGCACTTGCATTTTTGTTAATACATATGTATGTAGGTACTAAATAATGAAAATGCACGTACATACATGTGTATGTATGTACATATGTGCATTTGCAACACTAACTAAAGTTACAAATGTCAGTTTGAAAATAATATCAAAACAACAATGGCAATAGGTATTTGTGTGTTAAGTTTTGTTTGATAATTAGCAAGTATGTAGGTAAAACCAATCACGTTACATATTCTGGTGTACAAAAACAAATTATGTTTCAATTGATTTGTTTTAAATCAATGATACCAACAAAAAGAAGCAACAACAACACTTACTAACAACAACAACAACAAATGCTACTTAATTCGAAAAACAATTGTCAAAGGCACAAAGAAGAAAAGAGAATAACGGAGAGAGACACATCTACAGACGGCAAAAGTGGAATGGGTCATTTTTTTATTTTTTTGTTTGAAACCTCGGCGGCGTTGAAACTCACAGCTTGTGCGACAATGAGGCGCCAGAGTGGTGGAATGAGGTAAAGTGATTAATGCAATTAATTGAGTTGTTCAAAATTTAATCCAAATTAAAAATCCTTTCTTAGTGCTCACTTTCAAGCTGCATGAAATATTATGTGAAAATTTCAGCCTTCTAGCTCTTATCGTTTAGGCTGTGGGCCTCTCAACAATCAGTCAATTAGGACAAACTATTTTATATATATAGATTAGCTTGCTACAGATACAACAATGTATGCGTGCATTAACCAATATATGCACTTGCATTTTTGTTAATACATATGTATGTAGGTACTAAATAATGAAAATGCACGTACATACATGTGTATGTATGTACATATGTGCATTTGCAACACAAACTAAAGTTACAAATGTCAGTTTGAAAATAATATCAAAACAACAATGGCAATAGGTATTTGTGTGTTAAGTTTTGTTTGATAATTAGCAAGTATGTAGATAAGACCACTCGCGTAACATATTCTGGTGTACAAAAACGAATTATGTTTTAATTGATTTGTTTTAAATCAATGATACCAACAAAAAGAAGCAACAACAACACTTACAACAACAACAAACGCTGCTGGGGTCGTAAATTAATTGTCATGGGCACAAAGAAGAAAAGAAAAACTCATTTGTTTTGATTTTGTCAACTCGTATATATGTATATTAGCTTGCTACAGATACAATAATGTATGCGTGCATTAACCAATATATGCACTTGCATTTTTGTTAATACATATGTATGTAGGTACTAAATAATGAAAATGCACGTACATACATGTGTATGTATGTACATATGTGCATTTGAAACACCAACTAAAGTTACAAATGTCAGTTTAAAAAAAATATCAAAACAACAATGGCAATAGGTATTTGTGTGTTAAGTTTTGTTTGATAATTAGCAAGTATGTAGGTAAAACCAATCGCGTAACATATTCTGGTGTACAAAAACAAATTATGTTTCAATTGATTTGTTTTAAATCAATGATACCAACAAAAAGAAGCAACAACAACACTTACAACAACAACAAACGCTGCTGGGGTCGTAAATCAATTGTCATGGGCACAAAGAAGAAAAGAAAAAACTCATTTGTTTTGATTTTTTCAACTCGTATATATGTATATTAGCTTGCTACAGATACAACGATGTATGCGTGCATTAACCAATATATGCACTTGCATTTTTGTTAATACATATGTATGTAGGTAGTACATAATGAAAGTGCTCGTACATACATGTGTATGTATGTACATATGTGCATTTGCAACACCAACTAAAGTTACAAATGACAGTTTGAAAATTATATCAAAACAACAATGGCAATAGGTATTTGTGTGTTAAGTTTTGTTTGATAATTAGCAAGTATGTAGGTAAAACCAATCGCGTAACATATTCTGGTGTACAAAAACAAATTATGTTTTAATTGATTTGTTTTAAATCAATGATACCAACAAAAAGAAGCAACAACAACACTTACTAACAACAACAACAACAAATGCTACTTAATTCGAAAAACAATTGTCAAAGGCACAAAGAAGAAAAGAGAATAACGGAGAGAGACACATCTACAGACGGCAAAAGTGGAATGGGTCATTTGTTTTGTTTTTGTAAATTCGGCCGCAATAGCTTGTGCGCAGTAGTGGAATGGGTCATTTTTTTTATTTTTTTGTTTGAAACCTCGGCGGCGTTGAAACTCACAGCTTGTGCGACAATGAGGCGCCAGAGTGGTGGAATGAGGTAAAGTGATTAATGCAATTAATTGAGTTGTTCAAAATTTAATCCAAATTAAAAATCCTTTCTTAGTGCTCACTTTCAAGCTGCATGAAATATTATGTGAAAATTTCAGCCTTCTAGCTCTTATCGTTTAGGCTGTGGGCCTCTCAACAATCAGTTAGGACAAACTATTTTATATATATATAGATTAGCTTGCTACAGATACAACAATGTATGCGTGCATTAACCAATATATGCACTTGCATTTTTGTTAATACATATGTATGTAGGTACTAAATAATGAAAATGCACGTACATACATGTGTATGTATGTACATATGTGCATTTGCAACACCAACTAAAGTTACAAATGTCAGTTTGAAAATAATATCAAAACAACAATGGCAATAGGTATTTGTGTGTTAAGTTTTGTTTGATAATTAGCAAGTATGTAGGTAAAACCAATCGCGTAACATATTCTGGTGTACAAAAACAAATTATGTTTCAATTGATTTGTTTTAAATCAATGATACCAACAAAAAGAAGCAACAACAACACTTACTAACAACAACAACAACAAATGCTACTTAATTCGAAAAACAATTGTCAAAGGCACAAAGAAGAAAAGAGAATAACGGAGAGAGACACATCTACAGACGGCAAAAGTGGAATGGGTAATTTTTTTATTTTTTTTGTTTGAAACCTCGGCGGCGTTGAAACTCACAGCTTGTGCGACAATGAGGCGCCAGAGTGGTGGAATGAGGTAAAGTGATTAATGCAATTAATTGAGTTGTTCAAAATTTAATCCAAATTAAAAATCCTTTCTTAGCTCACTTTCAAGCTGCATGAAATATTATGTGAAAATTTCAGCCTTCTAGCTCTTATCGTTTAGGCTGTGGGCCTCTCAACAATCAGTTAGGACAAACTATTTTATATATATAGATTAGCTTGCTACAGATACAACAATGTATGCGTGCATTAACCAATATATGCACTTGCATTTTTGTTAATACATATGTATGTAGGTACTAAATAATGAAAATGCACGTACATACATGTGTATGTATGTACATATGTGCATTTGCAACACCAACTAAAGTTACAAATGTCAGTTTGAAAATAATATCAAAACAACAATGGCAATAGGTATTTGTGTGTTAAGCTTTGTTTGATAATTAGCAAGTATGTAGGTAAAACCAATCGCGTAACATATTCTGGTGTAAAAAAACAAATTATGTTTCAATTGATTTGTTTTAAATCAATGATACCAACAAAAAGAAGCAACAACAACACTTACTAACAACAACAACAACAAATGCTACTTAATTCGAAAAACAATTGTCAAAGGCACAAAGAAGAAAAGAGAATAACGGAGAGAGACACATCTACAGACGGCAAAAGTGGAATGGGTCATTTTTTTATTTTTTTTGTTTGAAACCTCGGCGGCGTTGAAACTCACAGCTTGTGCGACAATGAGGCGCCAGAGTGGTGGAATGAGGTAAAGTGATTAATGCAATTAATTGAGTTGTTCAAAATTTAATCCAAATTAAAAATCCTTTCTTAGTGCTCACTTTCAAGCTGCATGAAATATTATGTGAAAATTTCAGCCTTCTAGCTCTTATCGTTTAGGCTGTGGGCCTCTCAACAATCAGTTAGGACAAACTATTTTATATATATAGATTAGCTTGCTACAGATACAACAATGTATGCGTGCATTAACCAATATATGCACTTGCATTTTTATTTGCTTTATTTATTTATTTATTGTCAACTAATATCAGTCGACATAAAATTAAAATTAAATCAAATTAAAAGTAGAGCTTAAGCTACAAAAATGTTTAAGATTAATGAACAAAATTTAAAATTAAATCAGTAAACAAACTGAAATGAAATGAAAAAGTTTAAAAATTAAAATATTCTGGGGAGTTAACAAAAATTTAATTTAATGATCCAACATTTGTTGCAAGGATTGGGAAAAACCCAGAAAAACCCAATCAGATCATAAGATTAGTGATTAGTGACTATGACTAGATAAGTAAAGCAGTATGGATCTTTTTAGTATGGGAATGGAGGCCTCAAAGGAAACAAGTGAAAACATCTTATTGTAGTCTGCGCACACTACTCGAAACGGTTCATGCATTAGATAGTTAGTAGAGCAACGATCAACGATCAACGATCAAGGTTAATAGGTACAAAGTTACGAGAAGATCTAATAGGGACAGATAAGTTTATTCGACTTAATAAAGTAGGTGAGTCGATTTCACCATTAAGCAGATTAGTAACAAATAAAACTCCATGCATAGTTCTACGGTTTAAAAGAGAAGGAAGGTTAATTAACAGAAGTCTACTTGAATACGAAGGCAAATCAACTCCGGGAACCCAGTTAAAACTTCTAAGTGTTAATACATATGTATGTAGGTACTAAATAATGAAAATGCACGTACAAACATGTGTATGTATGTACATACACACATACATGTGGGGGGCTAAGCTTGTTTAGTATAAGGCTAAAGGTGTCTTTCGCCTACAGCCTACTGCTAACCAATCAGCACTGCTTGTGACATCCCAGTCCATCAGTGAATGACCGACCATACGTGGTGAAGAGCCACACCCTGCTCGAGGTGCCCCTGCTCTAGACAAAATATGGCGGATCTAGAGAGGACAACTCGAAAAAACCCGTAATCTCGGGTGTCAATCGTACCGTGCCCAGGGGATGAATGGCACTACGTTAGTGTGTCTTATAACGGTGACCTCCGGATACCTGGCACCTCCGGTTGTATAAGTGCCCAAACTAAGGTATGGGGCTCTGCCTTGGGGGATACGTCGTTCCCCATTACTCGTGGGATCTCATATGGACCAGAATCTAATAATAAATTTACCTCTCGGGGACATCCCTGCCCCCTCATCGACTACGGTCGAACAAGTTTCTTTACAGGAAACCAACGTTGCAGCTGAGCAGATGGAGACGGATGCCCAGGCTATGGATGTCAATCCGGAAAGCCTAGCCTCCAACTCCATCTCCGAGGAGCAGGAAGAGGCTCTGTTAGCCTCACCACCACCAGCGGCAAACTCAAATTCCGCCAAACCCAAACTTGGCGGCGCAGCCAGGAGGAGACTCCGCGTACTCCTCGACAAGGGTATGCCATTCGAGGAAGCAAGGCGGCTAGCCCAAAAGCCCCTGGAGGCCTCACTTAGGCAGACTCTGAAGATGAAGGCTGCACCCACCCCGGCAACCAAACGGATGCGGTCGACACAAGCGACCCCCGAGGAAGCCACGCCGAGGAAGATCTTGGCCACTGCTAAAGGCGCGGGTTCGGTATCGGTGGTAAAACATCATGCTGCAGTTGCAGCTGATGCGAATGCTCCAACACATGCCGCAACCACAACGCCCGCTAGCAGTGCCAAACCTTCCTATAGAGAAGTAGCAGCATCTCACAAGATGGCCATACTACCACATGGCTATCCGGAGGTGCTGTTAACAACCGACCAGCTCAGCAGAGTGCAGATGGAGGTGCTGAGCACGATTGTAGCGCAGAGAAAAGGGACTTTTAAGCCCCTATTCAGCGGCTGCACCTTCCGCCCGGGGTGGATGGTAATGACCTGTGGTGACGCTCCAACCGCAGAATGGCTAAAGGTAACAGTGCCTAAGCTAAATCTGTGGAAGGATGCGAAACTGCAGGTCTTACCTGAAACCGATGTTCCTCGGCCTGAGGTATTTATTGGCTATTTTCCGACCTTCGGGAAGGAAAGCAAAGCCGATACTATCCTGGGTCTGATAGAGGGACAGAACGCGGGTATGCGAGTAGGGGACTGGAGAGTTCTCCATAAGGAGCAAAAGGGTCCTATGGTCGGTCTGACCATTGCACTGGACCCCACTCCGCAAACCAACTCCGCAGCCAGCAGGGCCAGATAAACTTCGCCTTTGGAAAGGTACACCTCAAGGCCAAGGGTAAGCAATCCCGTGCCCAGGCCGAAGATGTGGTCCCACCAACGACGCAACCAATGGAAGAGGAACCCTGTTGCTCCAAGGATGCGCAGCCTGCAGCCGCAGAGATAACGCCAATGCCAACCCCTTCCCAGGGCGAGGCAGTGGCAAATGTCACAGCGGCCAACGCAAGCGGTCCTGGGGCAGCAGCTGTGCCAACCCGACGTCCGGCAGCCAGAGGAACGCTCCCACTTCAGGCACAACACCGGCCCCCCCTTCACGGTCGCCTCCCAAAACAAACAAGGCGCAGTAAGGGCGAGCGGCTGTCGGACGAAGAGTCTGCTCTAATGAGGAGCAACAGAGGGCGTAAGGTGGCGGCAGCGGGCCGCAGGCGGGCACTCTGATGCCCCCACATACATCAACACCCATAAGCCTACGGAGACGGGCTAAATGTCTCCAGGCGAATCTTCACCATGCCAGAGCTGCCTCGGATGTGCTCAGCATGAGGTTCGCAACCGAGAACATGGACGTCGCCTTTATCCAAGAGCCATGGATTGGCTCAGGACAGGTCCGTGGACTCCATTCAGTGTCTGGTAAGTTACTTTATAAACCTAACTCGCCACGTCCAAGGACAGCACTGCTTATTAATAAGCAATTAACTTTCGTTCCCCTCACACAGTTTATTACTGATGACCTGGTGGCGGTTTGGGTAAAGATGCCCACAGCGCAGGGTGCTATAGAGATAGTGCTGGCCTCTGCATATCTGCCGGGAGACACCGACAGTGCTCCAACAATGGAAGTCCGCTCCCTGGTTGAGCATTGTCGTCGAAAAAATCTCCGATGGATCATCGCCTGTGATGCAAACGCACACCATGAGGTATGGGGAAGCACGAATACGAATAAGAGAGGTGAGTACCTTCTTGAATACATTATTAGCAACAATATAAGCATAATAAACAGGGGTAACGAACCTACATTTATAAATGCCATTAGAGGCGAAATCCTAGACCTAACGCTCTGTAGCACCAATATGTTGTCCGCTATCTCCAACTGGCATGTATCAGGGACGGTTTCAATGTCGGATCATCAACACATAAGATTCGACATAACCAGCACCGAGATACAATACTCAGTTACCAGAAATCCTAAAAGAACCAACTGGGATATCTTTCACTTTGAACTTGAGCATCGTGTAAACCGCTCCACTCGTCCAATTTTAACACCTTTCGAGTTGGAAGCAGAAGCAAATGAGCTTCACCAACACATTGAAGATGCATTCCATAGAGGATGCCCTGAAAAAGTCCACAGAGCTAAACGTGACGTCCCATGGTGGAACGACACTCTTGAAAAGCTCAGAAGGACTGCCAGAAAACTCTTCAATAAGGCCAAAGATGGGAAAGCCACATGGCTCTCCTATAAAAGTAGCCTAACGCTCTATAATAAAGAGCTGAGAAGGTCTAAGAGAGCTACATGGAGAGATCACTGTGGGAAGATCACAAAACTTCCCGAAGCGATTCGCCTTCAAAAAGCAATCAGTAAAGACCACTCAAATGGGTTGTGCACACTTAAGAACCCGGATGGTACCTACACCAATAGCCCAGAGGAAACCAGCAAACTTCTGTTGGAAACCCACTTCCCGGGCTGTGTGTTCCTACCAGAAGTGGGGAAGTGGCCAATGGCCACAACCATGAATCCCACCAACACTTCTGGTACAGGCACTATTCCAGTGGCGGACGATGACCAGGTAGATGAGGTATCTCCAACCCCACCATCTACACTGCGCAATAAGCTCCCACATGGAATATTTCATCATAAAAGTGTACAATGGGCTATAAACAACTTTAGCCCATACAAATCCCCTGGACCGGATGGTATCCAACCATGCCATCTGCAACATGGGGCGGGCATGGTGGTGCCATCTTTAGTCCGGCTCTTCAGAGCTAGTCTAGCTCTTGGACATATTCCAATCAAATGGGCTACGGTTCGGGTCGTGTTCTTGCCCAAGGCAGGAAAGAAAGATTCCCAAATGCCAAAAGCATACAGACCGATCAGCCTTAGCTCTTTTTTCCTAAAGACAATGGAAAAACTCCTTGACCATCACATTCGGGTTACTAACAATCAGTTAGGACAAACTATTTTATATATATAGATTAGCTTGCTACAGATGCAACAATGTATGCGTGCATTAACTAATATATGCACTTGCATTTTTGTTAATACATATGTATGTAGGTACTAAATAATGAAAATGCACGTACATACATGTGTATGTATGTACATATGTGCATTTGCAACACCAACTAAAGTTACAAATGTCAGTTTGAAAATAATATCAAAACAACAATGGCCATAGGTATTTGTGTGTTAAGTTTTGTTTGATAATTAGCAAGTATGTAGGTAAAACCAATCGCGTAAAATATTCTGGTGTACAAAAACAAATTATGTTTCAATTGATTTGTTTTAAATCAATGATACCAACAAAAAGAAGCAACAACAACACTTACAACAACAACAAACGCCGGTTCCACGGACAACCGGTTCTTCGCACCGGGACCGACGGGGAGTTTCCCCCAAGAGTTGTCCACCTCCAGAATCGGACTTGCCACAGGTATGTCCGCATCCAACACTATTTCCAATTATCTTTTTTTTCACTACCTGGACAAGCAACGCCGGCCTGCCTGTCCAGACTCCTTCTTCTATGCGCCGGTGACATTGAACAAAACCCAGGTCCAGTAGAGCATGAGTGCACTGTGTGCTCACGCCCTGTTACTGGAAGGGTTTGTAAAGTCGTGTGCAATGGGTGTGGGAGATGGACACACAGGCGGTGCCTTACAACACCTCCTGTGTGCCATACACCATTCCAATGCCAATCTTGTGCTATCTCAAACCCCCCCTACACCCCCCAACACAAGCCCCCTAGCCACACTCACCCGCCCAACCCGTGTACTGGCACCACCTGCCTCTTGCCGCATGTGCGGCAGAACATTCACGAGGGCAGCACGCCCGATCACCTGTAGCGTGTGTGGTGCCAGCACACATCTCCGATGCTCGGGCCTTCGAAACTCGGGTCAATACCGGCCTGATTTTGTGGGCCCGTGCTGTCGGAGAAGCCCAGTGCCCCCCCCAAGCACAACTGAACCCCCAGCCCCAAGTCCCCGAGGGGAGCCTCCGCTGCAGCCCACTGTACCCCAAGGACCCTTAACAGGCCAGTCTGGCCTTCCCACCGCCAACAACTGGGAACTAAGGATCCTACAGTGGAACTGCAACGGATTGACCCGGAAAATATCTGAAGTCACCGACTACATGACCCGCAAGCAAATCCCAATCGCGGCCCTCCAAGAGACCAAGATGACAAGCAGGAATGCACTTGTGCAGTCATCTTGCTATAACATCCTGCGCCAAGACCGCGAGCAGAACAAGGGAGGCGGGATTGCGTTTGTGGTTCATGAGTCGGTAAACTTCAGACCCTTGTTGCTGACCAGCTGCGACCCCCATGTGGAGGTGCAAGGCATCGCTGTAAACTCTGGGGGGATGATATACATATAATAAATGTATACATTCCCCCCACAGCGGCCTGCCGCGCCGGTTTCAAGCCAGATATTTCCACTCTTCTCCGGGGTAATAAAACAATAGTTCTGGGCGACCTGAACGCACATCATGAGAGCTGGTTCTCTGGCCTGGGAAACGACACCAGAGGTGTCCTTCTCTCAGACCAGATCGAAGAGGCAGGCTTCTGTCCTATTAACGAGGACCACCCTACACGGGTAACCCCCACCTGCCGCAGCTCTCCTGATGTCGCCATCGTCAGCCCAGAGCTAATTGCCAACACCACCTGGCACGCTGATGTGGCCCTGTGCTCAGATCACCTCCCCCTGACCATCAGGCTTGATACCGGTGCGGACTTCGTGACATCTGAAGCTCGCACCTTCACAAACTTCGCTAAGGCCGACTGGGTCCGATTTCTCAACGAAACGGAAGAGATATTCGCCGCCGCAACCCCGCCAACAAATGCGTGCAAAGGCGAACGTTTCTTCCGGGACACCCTGGTCGCAGTTGGAAAGAGATGCATCCCTTCAGGACGCATCTCCAAACTTCGCCCCAACTTCCCCACCGAAGCCTCTCGCCTGGCTCAGCAGAGAGATGATATACGGCGATCCAACCCAGCAGACCCCCGCGTTAGGGAACTCGACACTCAAATCGGGAAACTGGTAAACAGCTACCGAAAGGAGAAGTGGCTGCAACATCTGGAAGGGTCGGATTTAGGTTCCAATAAACTATGGAAAACCATTAAGAACCTATCCAATCCCCGCAGAAGCGAGTTAACAACTGTCACCTTTGGTGACAGTACGCCGCTTGACCCGACCAGATGTGCAGCTGCCTTCAACCGACAGTTTGTCGAGCATCCCACCGAGCAGGATAAGCTCCGCAGGGGACTGCTGAGAAGGATCAAGGCACTCACCCCCGACCCCCACCCGCCCACGTTCAGCCCAGACAATGTCCTCGATGCGCTTAAGAAAGCCAAAAATTCCACTGCAGTTGGCCCTGACGGGTTAGCTACAGTGATGATTAAGCGCATCGGGAGGAAAGGAGCTGATTACCTATCGCAAGTTTTTACCCTATGCGTAGGTAGTCTCCAAATACCCAGCATGTGGAGGTTAGGGAAAATCATCCCGATACCGAAACCTGGTAAGCCGCTCCATCAAGGAAGCTCTTACCGCCCAATCACCCTACTGTCACCAGTGGTGAAGGTATTAGAGACACTCCTCCTTCCCCTCTTTCAGGAACACTTCCCTCTGGCTGAACACCAACATGGCTTCCGAGCAGGTAGGAGTACAACATCTGCCCTCTGTGAGCTGACATCCCAAGTAGCAATGGGCCTGAACAGCACAAGACCGCACCACAGGACCATTGCCGTGGCCTTGGATCTGTCGAAAGCCTTCGACACAGTCCAACATTCGAGGCTGCTGCAAGATGTCAGCAACACCAGTACGCCCCCTACACTAGTGCGTTGGCTCGCCAATTACCTGGCGGACAGGCGGGCGTACGTGGAATTCAGAGGTGCCAGATCTGGTATGCGACGTTGCAAGCAAGGGGTGCCCCAAGGGGGGGTGCTATCCCCACTCCTTTTCAACTTGTACGTCGCAGGCAACCCCCAACCGCCACCAGAAATCAGTCTTATCTCTTACGCAGATGACTGCACAATCGCTACCACCGGCAGGGACATTAGCGTTTTAGAGCATAGACTGAACTCCTACCTCCCCACTATACGACAGTTCCTGGGGGACCGTAATCTCGAACTCTCGACGCCGAAATCCATGGCATGCCTCTTCACCACATGGACCAAGGAAGTGACAAGGGAAATCGATATCCACTTAGGTGGCCAGAGAGTACCAACCGTAAAAAATCCCAAAATCCTGGGGGTCACTTTCGACAGTCTATTTGTGTTTTCGAAGCATGCCGAACAACTGGCCAGGAACGTGAGCAAGAGACTACGGATCCTCAGAGCTCTGGCGGGTAGCACTTGGGGCAAAGACAAGGAGACACTCCTCATCACTTACAAAGCGATGGGACGGTCTCTCCTTGATTACGCTGCCCCAGTCTGGTCCCCCAGCATCAGTGACACCCAATGGAGAAACCTCCAGACGGTGCAGAATGCAGCCCTCCGCACCATCACGGGCTGCCACTCCATGTCATCGGAGAGCCACCTCCACAGTGAGGTGGAAATTCTGCCCGTTCGGGATCACTGCTTGCTGCTTAGCCGACAACACTTGGTCAAATCCCTTTCGCCCGAGCACCCCAACCATCTCAGCTCAGGGCTGGCCATGTCGGCTAGGACCAGACCTATCCGCTTCGACTACAGAGCCGAACTGCCGTACCTCAGAAATCTCTTACCCTTCGAGACCAGCACAAGTGAGGCATTGGAACAGGTCCACACTGCCACCGTAGCAGCTTCGCTCGAAGCGCTAGCTCCTAGCGTGGTTCTAGGAGGCAGACCCCCACCCATCAACCCTGCCGAGCGGCAACTGCCGAGAGCAACTAGGTGCACATTGGCACAACTACGTTCGGGTTACTCAGCCTACCTAACCTCGTACCTTGCGAGGATTAACCCGGACGTAGACCCCTGTTGCGAGGCTTGTCGCTCGGCACCGCACACGACCCAGCACCTCTTCGAGTGCGAGGCGCGACCCACGGCTCTCACTCCACATGCCCTATGGAGCAATCCAGTCGAGGTGGCTCGCTTTCTTGACATGGACCTGAGTAGTGAATAATGTCTCTTTTTCCTTTCTTTCCCTTCCCAAACCCACAATATGGATGCGACTACCTGCGGTAGGAAAGAGGACGGCTACAACAACAACAACAAACGCTGCTGGGGTCGTAAATCAATTGTCATGGGCACAAAGAAGAAAAGAGAAAAAACTCATTTGTTTTGATTTTATCAACTCGTATATATGTATATTAGCTTGCTACAGATACAACAATGTGTGCGTGCATTAACCAATATATGCACTTGCATTTTTGTTAATACATATGTATGTAGGTACTAAACAATGAAAATGCACGTACATACATGTGTATGTATGTACATATGTGCATTTGCAACACCAACTAAAGTTACAAATGTCTGTTTGAAAATAATATCAAAACAACAATGGCAATAGGTATTTGTGTGTTAAGTTTTGTTTGATAATTAGCAAGTATGTAGGTAAAACCAATCGCGTAACATATTCTGGTGTACAAAAACAAATTATGTTTCAATTGATTTGTTTTAAATCAATGATACCAACAAAAAGAAGCAACAACAACACTTACTAACAACAACCACAACAAATGCTACTTAATTCGAAAAACAATTGTCAAAGGAGAAAAGAGAATAACGGAGAGAGACACATCTACAGACGGCAAAAGTGGAATGGGTCATTTTTTTATTTTTTTTGTTTGAAACCTCGGCGGCGTTGAAACTCACAGCTTGTGCGACAATGAGGCGCCAGAGTGGTGGAATGAGGTAAAGTGATTAATGCAATTAATTGAGTTGTTCAAAATTTAATCCAAATTAAAAATCCTTTCTTAGTGCTCACTTTCAAGCTGCATTGAATATTATGTGAAAATTTCAGCCTTCTAGCTCTTATCGTTTAGGCTGTGGGCCTCTCAACAATCAGGACAAACTATTTTATATATATAGATTAGCTTGCTACAGATACAACAATGTATGCGTGCATTAACCAGTATATGCACTTGCATTTTTGTTAATACATATGTATGTAGGTACTAAATAATGAAAATGCACGTACATACATGTGTATGTATGTACATATGTGCATTTGCAACACCAACTAAAGTTACAAATGTCAGTTTGAAAATAATATCAAAACAACAATGGCAATAGGTATTTGTGTGTTAAGTTTTGTTTGATAATTAGCAAGTATGTAGGTAAAACCAATCGCGTAACATATTCTGGTGTACAAAAACAAATTATGTTTCAATTGATTTGTTTTAAATCAATGATACCAACAAAAAGAAGCAACAACAACACTTACTAACAACAACAACAACAAATGCTACTTAATTCGAAAAACAATTGTCAAAGGCACAAAGAAGAAAAGAGAATAACGGAGAGAGACACATCTACAGACGGCAAAAGTGGAATGGGTCATTTTTTTATCTTTTTGTTTGAAACCTCGGCGGCGTTGAAACTCACAGCTTGTGCGACAATGAGGCGCCAGAGTGGTGGAATGAGGTAAAGTGATTAATGCAATTAATTGAGTTGTTCAAAATTTAATCCAAATTAAAAATCCTTTCTTAGTGCTCACTTTCAAGCTGCATGAAATATTATGTGAAAATTTCAGCCTTCTAGCTCTTATCGTTTAGGCTGTGGGCCTCTAAGCAATCAGTTAGGACAAACTATTTTATATATATAGATTAGCTTGCTACAGATACAACAATGTATGCGTGCATTAACCAATATATGCACTTGCATTTTGTTAATACATATGTATGTAGGTACTAAATAATGAAAATGCACGTACATACATGTGTATGTATGTACATATGTGCATTTGCAACACCAACTAAAGTTACAAATGTCAGTTTGAAAATAATATCAAAACAACAATGGAAATAGGTATTTGTGTGTTAAGTTTTGTTTGATAATTAGCAAGTATGTAGGTAAAACCAATCGCGTAACATATTCTGGTGTACAAAAACAAATTATGTTTCAATTGATTTGTTTTAAATCAATGATACCAACAAAAAGAAGCAACAACAACACTTACTAACAACAACAACAACAAATGCTACTTAATTCGAAAAACAATTGTCAAAGGCACAAAGAAGAAAAGAGAATAACGGAGAGAGACACATCTACAGACGGCAAAAGTGGAATGGGTCATTTTTTTATCTTTTTGTTTGAAACCTCGGCGGCGTTGAAACTCACAGCTTGTGCGACAATGAGGCGCCAGAGTGGTGGAATGAGGTAAAGTGATTAATGCAATTAATTGAGTTGTTCAAAATTTAATCCAAATTAAAAATCCTTTCTTAGTGCTCACTTTCAAGCTGCATGAAATATTATGTGAAAATTTCAGCCTTCTAGCTCTTATCGTTTAGGCTGTGGGCCTCTCAACAATCAGTTAGGACAAACTATTTTATATATATAGATTAGCTTGCTACAGATACAACAATGTATGCGTGCATTAACCAATATATGCACTTGCATTTTTGTTAATACATATGTATGTAGGTACTAAATAATGAAAATGCACGTACATACATGTGTATGTATGTACATATGTGCATTTGCAACACCAACTAAAGTTACAAATGTCAGTTTGAAAATAATATCAAAACAACAATGGAAATAGGTATTTGTGTGTTAAGTTTTGTTTGATAATTAGCAAGTATGTAGGTAAAACCAATCGCGTAACATATTCTGGTGTACAAAAACAAATTATGTTTCAATTGATTTGTTTTAAATCAATGATACCAACAAAAAGAAGCAACAACAACACTTACTAACAACAACAACAACAAATGCTACTTAATTCGAAAAACAATTGTCAAAGGCACAAAGAAGAAAAGAGAATAACGGAGAGAGACACACCTACAGACGGCAAAAGTGGAATGGGTCATTTTTTTTTTATTTTTTTGTTTGAAACCTCGGCGGCGTTGAAACTCACAGCTTGTGCGACAATGAGGCGCCAGAGTGGTGGAATGAGGTAAAGCGATTAATGCAATTAATTAAGTTGTTCAAAATTTAATCCAAATTAAAAATCCTTTCTTAGTGCTCACTTTCAAGCTGCATGAAATATTATGTGAAAATTTCAGCCTTCTAGCTCTTATCGTTTAGGCTGTGGGCCTCTCAACAATCAGTTAGGACAAACTATTTTATATATATAGATTAGCTTGCTACAGATACAACAATGTATGCGTGCATTAACCAATATATGCACTTGCATTTTTGTTAATACATATGTATGTAGGTACTAAATAATGAAAATGCACGTACATACATGTGTATGTATGTACATATGTGCATTTGCAACACCAACTAAAGTTACAAATGTCAGTTTGAAAATAATATCAAAACAACAATGGCAATAGGTATTTGTGTGTTAAGTTTTGTTTGATAATTAGCAAGTATGTAGGTAAAACCAATCGCGTAACATATTCTGGTGTACAAAAACAAATTATGTTTCAATTGATTTGTTTTAAATCAATGATACCAACAAAAAGAAGCAACAACAACACTTACTAACAACAACAACAACAAATGCTACTTAATTCGAAAAACAATTGTCAAAGGCACAAAGAAGAAAAGAGAATAACGGAGAGAGACACATCTACAGACGGCAAAAGTGGAATGGGTCATTTTTTTTATTTTTTTGTTTGAAACCTCGGCGGCGTTGAAACTCACAGCTTGTGCGACAATGAGGCGCCAGAGTGGTGGAATGAGGTAAAGTGATAAATGCAATTAATTGAGTTGTTCAAAATTTAATCCAAATTAAAAATCCTTTCTTAGTGCTCACTTTCGAGCTGCATGAAATAATATGTGAAAATTTCAGCCTTCTAGCTCTTATCGTTTAGGCTGTGGGCCTCTCAACAATCAGTTAGGACAAACTATTTTATATATATAGATTAGCTTGCTACAGATACAACAATGTATGCGTGCATTAACCAATATATGCACTTGCATTTTTGTTAATACATATGTATGTAGGTACTAAATAATGAAAATGCACGTACATACATGTGTATGTATGTACATATGTGCATTTGCAACACCAACTAAAGTTACAAATGTCAGATTGAAAATAATATCAAAACAACAATGGCAATAGGTATTTGTGTGTTAAGCTTTGTTTGATAATT
This sequence comes from Scaptomyza pallida, assembly GCA_018152965.1. NCBI lineage: Eukaryota > Metazoa > Arthropoda > Insecta > Diptera > Drosophilidae > Scaptomyza > Scaptomyza pallida. The sequence continues at coordinate 228,995 of JAECXP010000020.1, forward strand.
AGCAAGTATGTAGATAAGACCACTCGCGTAATATATTCTGGTGTACAAAAACAAATTATGTTTTAATTGATTTGTTTTAAATCAATGATACCAACAAAAAGAAGCAACAACAACACTTACAACAACAACAAACGCTGCTGGGGTCGTAAATCAATTGTCATGGGCACAAAGAAGAAAAGAAAAAAACTCATTTGTTTTGATTTTGTCAACTCGTATATATGTATATTAGCTTGCTACAGATACAACAATGTATGCGTGCATTAACCAATATATGCACTTGCATTTTTGTTAATACATATGTATGTAGGTACTAAATAATGAAAGTGCACGTACATACATGTGTATGTATGTACATATGTGCATTTGCAACACTAACTAAAGTTACAAATGTCAGTTTGAAAATAATATCAAAACAACAATGGCAATAGGTATTTGTGTGTTAAGTTTTGTTTGATAATTAGCAAGTATGTAGGTAAAACCAATCACGTAACATATTCTGGTGTACAAAAACAAATTATGTTTCAATTGATTTGTTTTAAATCAATGATACCAACAAAAAGAAGCAACAACAACACTTACTAACAACAACAACAACAAATGCTACTTAATTCGAAAAACAATTGTCAAAGGCACAAAGAAGAAAAGAGAATAACGGAGAGAGACACATCTACAGACGGCAAAAGTGGAATGGGTCATTTTTTTTATCTTTTTGTTTGAAACCTCGGCGGCGTTGAAACTCACAGCTTGTGCGACAATGAGGCGCCAGAGTGGTGGAATGAGGTAAAGTGATTAATGCAATTAATTGAGTTGTTCAAAATTTAATCCAAATTAAAAATCCTTTCTTAGTGCTCACTTTCAAGCTGCATGAAATATTATGTGAAAATTTCAGCCTTCTAGCTCTTATCGTTTAGGCTGTGGGCCTCTAAGCAATCAGTTAGGACAAACTATTTTATATATATAGATTAGCTTGCTACAGATACAACAATGTATGCGTGCATTAACCAATATATGCACTTGCATTTTTGTTAATACATATGTATGTAGGTACTAAATAATGAAAATGCACGTACACTGCGCGACAACCGATTAGCACACCCTACGCTGCTCGTCTTAGAAACTTAATATAAGGAAAACTAAAAAAGCTTTCCAAATAAATTTTTTTCCCCTTAAAAGAATATATAATTTCACACGAAAATTAATAGAAGATAGGATACTAACTTTATTAATAACATTTTAAATTAATGTAAACAAACATAACATACAAAATTCACTATTATTTTTGCGACAGCCGATTAGCACAGTCACTTGAAAACTTAAAATAAAAAAAAGAAAATGGGTTCAAACTTCATTCAAATTGTTTTTTTAATATTAATTTAAGTATTTTAGACTTTTCTGAAAATAAATTAATAATGTGTTGAGCCTCCACGGTTAAATATGACTTCGTACATCCGCTGAGGTAAGGAGTCATATAATTTTTTTATATAATTGAGTGAAACAGCCTTCCAGGACCTTTTTATTCCTTCAATGAGTTCTGCTTCAGTTGAATACTGCCTGCCGGACTCGTACACCTTTCGTGCCAGCCATCCCCAAACATTTTCTATAATGTTTAGGTCGGGAGAGTATGGCGGCCAAGTCAGTAATTCCACGTTTTGACCATCAATCCAGGACTTTACAATCCTGGCTGTGTGGATAGGTGCGTTGTCCTGCTGGAACTTCCATTTCAAGGGTCCAAAAATATCCTTGAGTGCAGGGAAAGCCGTATTCAGTACACCTTTGTACGCAATGGCATTCATACGGCTGGTAAGAAACTGCAGTTCTATAGTGCCAAAGTATGTTATAGCTCCCCACACCATGACACCACCCGCACGGCTGTGCAATCGATCTAAAGTATGCTCTTCCTTTCTGAGATCATGAAAGTAGTAGGCATAGCCGTCAGGACCCTCCAAATTGAACTTTTTTCATCTGAAAAGACTACACGCTCCCACTCCTTAGTCCAGGTCATATTTGATCGACAGAAATTGAGTCGTTGCATCTTTCTAAGTTGGTTTAGAGGTGGTTTTTTTTTTAATTTTAGATGCTTTATATGTTCAGCATTCGAAATAATTCTTTGCACAGTCCGAACGCACGCGTTAACACCAGTTTTTTCCTTTATTTTTGCGGCTGAGTCGTGGGAATTAGATGCGTGTCGTAGTATGATTCGCTTGTCAGCTGCTGTTATTACAGATGATGGCCGACCTTTCATGTTTTTCCCATATGTATCCTCATTGCTTAAATATGCGGTAATAACTTTACGGCTGCGCTTAATATTTTTTGATATTTGAAGAATAGAGTGCCCGCACTCCCTGTAAGCCTTTATTTTGCCTTTTTCAGACTCGTCCAACGGTTTTCCTTTGCCCATTACTACTTTATTTTATTGATAATTAGTCCCAATAAATAAATAATAAACTTAAACACACAATCAAGGCAGCTTACACGCAAAAAGTGACATGAAAGCGAAAATGTGCTAATCGGCTGTCGCAAAAAACATGCATGCATTTTATGCGCACTTCAAAGCAAAGAGCAAAGCAAAATAACGGTACACTTCCAGAGCTCACAGTTATTCTTAGAATGAGTAAAAATGATGAAGAATCAAAGATAAAAAAGAATGAGCATGAAACATATTCAGAGTAGGGAGTTATTTGCCTTTAAACTTATAGGTTAGAGAGTGTGCTAATCGGTTGTCGCGCAGTGTACATACATGTGTATGTATGTACATATGTGCATTTGCAACACCAACTAAAGTTACAAATGTCAGATTGAAAATAATATCAAAACAACAATGGCAATAGGTATTTGTGTGTTAAGCTTTGTTTGATAATTAGCAAGTATGTAGATAAGACCACTCGCGTAATATATTCTGGTGTACAAAAACAAATTATGTTTTAATTGATTTGTTTTAAATCAATGATACCAACAAAAAGAAGCAACAACAACACTTACAACAACAACAAACGCTGCTGGGGTCGTAAATCAATTGTCATGGGCACAAAGAAGAAAAGAAAAAACTCATTTGTTTTGATTTTGTCAACTCGTATATATGTATATTAGCTTGCTACAGATACAACAATGTATGCGTGCATTAACCAATATATGCACTTGCATTTTTGTTAATACATATGTATGTAGGTACTAAATAATGAAAGTGCACGTACATACATGTGTATGTATGTACATATGTGCATTTGCAACACTAACTAAAGTTACAAATGTCAGTTTGAAAATAATATCAAAACAACAATGGCAATAGGTATTTGTGTGTTAAGTTTTGTTTGATAATTAGCAAGTATGTAGGTAAAACCAATCACGTAACATATTCTGGTGTACAAAAACAAATTATGTTTCAATTGATTTGTTTTAAATCAATAATACCAACAAAAAGAAGCAACAACAACACTTACTAACAACAACAACAACAAATGCTACTTAATTCGAAAAACAATTGTCAAAGGCACAAAGAAGAAAAGAGAATAACGTAGAGAGACACATCTACAGACGGCAAAAGTGGAATGGGTCATTTTTTTATCTTTTGTTTGAAACCTCGGCGGCGTTGAAACTCACAGCTTGTGCGACAATGAGGCGCCAGAGTGGTGGAATGAGGTAAAGTGATTAATGCAATTAATTGAGTTGTTCAAAATTTAATCCAAATTAAAAATCCTTTCTTAGTGCTCACTTTCAAGCTGCATGAAATATTATGTGAAAATTTCAGCCTTCTAGCTCTTATCGTTTAGGCTGTGGGCCTCTAAGCAATCAGTTAGGACAAACTATTTTATATATATAGATTAGCTTGCTACAGATACAACAATGTATGCGTGCATTAACCAATATATGCACTTGCATTTTTGTTAATACATATGTATGTAGGTACTAAATAATGAAAATGCACGTACATACATGTGTATGTATGTACATATGTGCATTTGCAACACCAACTAAAGTTACAAATGTCAGTTTGAAAATAATATCAAAACAACAATGGCAATAGGTATTTGTGTGTTAAGTTTTGTTTGATAATTAGCAAGTATGTAGGTAAAACCAATCGCGTAACATATTCTGGTGTACAAAAACAAATTATGTTTCAATTGATTTGTTTTAAATCAATGATACCAACAAAAAGAAGCAACAACAACACTTACTAACAACAACAACAACAAATGCTACTTAATTCGAAAAACAATTGTCAAAGGCACAAAGAAGAAAAGAGAATAACGGAGAGAGACACATCTACAGACGGCAAAAGTGGAATGGGTCATTTTTTTTATTTTTTTTGTTTGAAACCTCGGCGGCGTTGAAACTCACAGCTTGTGCGACAATGAGGCGCCAGAGTGGTGGAATGAGGTAAAGTGATAAATGCAATTAATTGAGTTGTTCAAAATTTAATCCAAATTAAAAATCCTTTCTTAGTGCTCACTTTCGAGCTGCATGAAATAATATGTGAAAATTTCAGCCTTCTAGCTCTTATCGTTTAGGCTGTGGGCCTCTCAACAATCAGTTAGGACAAACTATTTTATATATATAGATTAGCTTGCTACAGATACAACAATGTATGCGTGCATTAACCAATATATGCACTTGCATTTTTGTTAATACATATGTATGTAGGTACTAAATAATGAAAATGCACGTACATACATGTGTATGTATGTACATATGTGCATTTGCAACACCAACTAAAGTTACAAATGTCAGATTGAAAATAATATCAAAACAACAATGGCAATAGGTATTTGTGTGTTAAGCTTTGTTTGATAATTAGCAAGTATGTAGATAAGACCACTCGCGTAATATATTCTGGTGTACAAAAACAAATTATGTTTTAATTGATTTGTTTTAAATCAATGATACCAACAAAAAGAAGCAACAACAACACTTACAACAACAACAAACGCTGCTGGGGTCGTAAATCAATTGTCATGGGCACAAAGAAGAAAAGAAAAAAACTCATTTGTTTTGATTTTGTCAACTCGTATATATGTATATTAGCTTGCTACAGATACAACAATGTATGCGTGCATTAACCAATATATGCACTTGCATTTTTGTTAATACATATGTATGTAGGTACTAAATAATGAAAGTGCACGTACATACATGTGTATGTATGTACATATGTGCATTTGCAACACTAACTAAAGTTACAAATGTCAGTTTGAAAATAATATCAAAACAACAATGGCAATAGGTATTTGTGTGTTAAGTTTTGTTTGATAATTAGCAAGTATGTAGGTAAAACCAATCACGTAACATATTCTGGTGTACAAAAACAAATTATGTTTCAATTGATTTGTTTTAAATCAATGATACCAACAAAAAGAAGCAACAACAACACTTACTAACAACAACAACAACAAATGCTACTTAATTCGAAAAACAATTGTCAAAGGCACAAAGAAGAAAAGAGAATAACGGAGAGAGACACATCTACAGACGGCAAAAGTGGAATGGGTCATTTTTTTATCTTTTTGTTTGAAACCTCGGCGGCGTTGAAACTCACAGCTTGTGCGACAATGAGGCGCCAGAGTGGTGGAATGAGGTAAAGTGATTAATGCAATTAATTGAGTTGTTCAAAATTTAATCCAAATTAAAAATCCTTTCTTAGTGCTCACTTTCAAGCTGCATGAAATATTATGTGAAAATTTCAGCCTTCTAGCTCTTATCGTTTAGGCTGTGGGCCTCTCAACAATCAGTTAGGACAAACTATTTTATATATATAGATTAGCTTGCTACAGATACAACAATGTATGCGTGCATTAACCAATATATGCACTTGCATTTTTGTTAATACATATGTATGTAGGTACTAAATAATGAAAGTGCACGTACATACATGTGTATGTATGTACATATGTGCATTTGCAACACCAAATAAAGTTACAAATGTCAGTTTGAAAATAATATCGAAACAACAATGGCAATAGGTATTTGTGTGTTAAGTTTTGTTTGATAATTAGCAAGTATGTAGGTAAAACCAATCGCGTAACATATTCTGGTGTACAAAAACAAATTATGTTTCAATTGATTTGTTTTAAATCAATGATACCAACAAAAAGAAGCAACAACAACACTTACTAACAACAACAACAACAAATGCTACTTAATTCGAAAAACAATTGTCAAAGGCACAAAGAAGAAAAGAGAATAACGGAGAGAGACACACCTACAGACGGCAAAAGTGGAATGGGTCATTTTTTTATTTTTTTTTGTTTGAAACCTCGGCGGCGTTGAAACTCACAGCTTGTGCGACAATGAGGCGCCAGAGTGGTGGAATGAGGTAAAGCGATTAATGCAATTAATTAAGTTGTTCAAAATTTAATCCAAATTAAAAATCCTTTCTTAGTGCTCACTTTCAAGCTGCATGAAATATTATGTGAAAATTTCAGCCTTCTAGCTCTTATCGTTTAGGCTGTGGGCCTCTCAACAATCAGTTAGGACAAACTATTTTATATATATAGATTAGCTTGCTACAGATACAACAATGTATGCGTGCATTAACAAATATATGCACTTGCATTTTTGTTAATACATATGTATGTAGGTACTAAATAATGAAAATGCACGTACATACATGTGTATGTATGTACATATGTGCATTTGCAACACCAACTAAAGTTACAAATGTCAGTTTGAAAATAATATCAAAACAACAATGGCAATAGGTATTTGTGTGTTAAGTTTTGTTTGATAATTAGCAAGTATGTAGGTAAAACCAATCGCGTAACATATTCTGGTGTACAAAAACAAATTATGTTTCAATTGATTTGTTTTAAATCAATGATACCAACAAAAGAAGCAACAACAACACTTACTAACAACAACAACAACAAATGCTACTTAATTCGAAAAACAATTGTCAAAGGCACAAAGAAGAAAAGAGAATAACGGAGAGAGACACATCTACAGACGGCAAAAGTGGAATGGGTCATTTTTTTTATTTTTTTTGTTTGAAACCTCGGCGGCGTTGAAACTCACAGCTTGTGCGACAATGAGGCGCCAGAGTGGTGGAATGAGGTAAAGTGATAAATGCAATTAATTGAGTTGTTCAAAATTTAATCCAAATTAAAAATCCTTTCTTAGTGCTCACTTTCGAGCTGCATGAAATAATATGTGAAAATTTCAGCCTTCTAGCTCTTATCGTTTAGGCTGTGGCCCTCTCAACAATCAGTTAGGACAAACTATTTTATATATATAGATTAGCTTGCTACAGATACAACAATTTATGCGTGCATTAACCAATATATGCACTTGCATTTTTGTTAATACATATGTATGTAGGTACTAAATAATGAAAATGCACGTACATACATGTGTATGTACAGTGGCGAGCAATGGTGAGTTTATGTTTTCGAAACTGATTTTCGTCGCTAATAAAAAATATATCACACAAGCAAATGTATTCGTTGGATAGGTAATTTAAATTCCGTTTTTATGATACAATACTCTTCTTAACCCATTAAGTACCCATTGAAAGTTTTCAACTCTTGTAAAAGTCTACTTTTTCACTTTTTTCCCCGGGCTTGAACAAAAAATGTGTTGATGCAAATAGATGAGTTAAACAATTCTAATAGTGTCTGAAAAAAAAAATTTTAAAAAATCTCTTCGCATGTATTTGTTATGATTTTTTGAAAATGGCAAAAATGACCATTTTAACCCTTTTTTCATCAAAAATGGTCATTTTTGCCATTTTCAAAAAATCATAAAAAAAATACATGCGAAGAGATTTTTAAAATTTTTTTTTCAGACACTATTAGAATTGATTAACTCATCTATTTGCATCAACACATTTTTTGTTCAAGCCTGGGGAAAAAGTGAAAAAGTAGACTTTTACAAGAGTTGAAAACTTTCAATGGGTACTTAATGGGTTAAGAAGAGTATTGTATCATAAAAACGGAATTTAAATTACCTATCCAACGAATACATTTGCTTGTGTGATATAATTTTATTAGCGACGAAAATCAGTTTCGAAAACATAAACTCACCATTGCTCGCCACTGTATGTACATATGTGCATTTGCAACACCAACTAAAGTTACAAATGTCAGATTGAAAATAATATCAAAACAACAATGGCAATAGGTATTTGTGTGTTAAGCTTTGTTTGATAATTAGCAAGTATGTAGATAAGACCACTCGCGTAATATATTCTGGTGTACAAAAACAAATTATGTTTTAATTGATTTGTTTTAAATCAATGATACCAACAAAAAGAAGCAACAACAACACTTACAACAACAACAAACGCTGCTGGGGTCGTAAATCAATTGTCATGGGCACAAAGAAGAAAAGAAAAAAACTCATTTGTTTTGATTTTGTCAACTCGTATATATGTATATTAGCTTGCTACAGATACAACAATGTATGCGTGCATTAACCAATATATGCACTTGCATTTTGTTAATACATATGTATGTAGGTACTAAATAATGAAAGTGCACGTACATACATGTGTATGTATGTACATATGTGCATTTGCAACACTAACTAAAGTTACAAATGTCAGTTTGAAAATAATATCAAAACAACAATGGCAATAGGTATTTGTGTGTTAAGTTTTGTTTGATAATTAGCAAGTATGTAGGTAAAACCAATCACGTAACATATTCTGGTGTACAAAAACAAATTATGTTTCAATTGATTTGTTTTAAATCAATAATACCAACAAAAAGAAGCAACAACAACACTTACTAACAACAACAACAACAAATGCTACTTAATTTTAAAAACAATTGTCAAAGGCACAAAGAAGAAAAGAGAATAACGGAGAGAGACACATCTACAGACGGCAAAAGTGGAATGGGTCATTTTTTTATTTTTTTGTTTGAAACCTCGGCGGCGTTGAAACTCACAGCTTGTGCGACAATGAGGCGCCAGAGTGGTCGAATGAGGTAAAGTGATTAATGCAATTAATTGAGTTGTTCAAAATTTAATCCAAATTAAAAATCCTTTCTTAGTGCTCACTTTCAAGCTGCATGAAATATTATGTGAAAATTTCAGCCTTCTAGCTCTTATCGTTTAGGCTGTGGGCCTCTCAACAATCAGTCAATTAGGACAAACTATTTTATATATATAGATTAGCTTGCTACAGATACAACAATGTATGCGTGCATTAACCAATATATGCACTTGCATTTTTGTTAATACATATGTATGTAGGTACTAAATAATGAAAATGCACGTACATACATGTGTATGTATGTACATATGTGCATTTGCAACACCAACTAAAGTTACAAATGTCAGTTTGAAAATAATATCAAAACAACAATGGCAATAGGTATTTGTGTGTTAAGTTTTGTTTGATAATTAGCAAGTATGTAGATAAGACCACTCGCGTAACATATTCTGGTGTACAAAAACAAATTATGTTTTAATTGATTTGTTTTAAATCAATGATACCAACAAAAAGAAGCAACAACAACACTTACAACAACAACAAACGCTGCTGGGGTCGTAAATTAATTGTCATGGGCACAAAGAAGAAAAGAAAAAACTCATTTGTTTTGATTTTGTCAACTCGTATATATGTATATTAGCTTGCTACAGATACAATAATGTATGCGTGCATTAACCAATATATGCACTTGCATTTTTGTTAGTACATATGTATGTAGGTACTAAATAATGAAAATGCACGTACATACATGTGTATGTATGTACATATGTGCATTTGAAACACCAACTAAAGTTACAAATGTCAGTTTGAAAATAATATCAAAACAACAATGGCAATAGGTATTTGTGTGTTAAGTTTTGTTTGATAATTAGCAAGTATGTAAGTAAAACCAATCGCGTAACATATTCTGGTGTACAAAAACAAATTATGTTTTAATTAATTTGTTTTAAATTAATGATACCAACAAAAAGAAGCAACAACAACACTTACAACAACAACAAACGCTGCTGGGGTCGTAAATCAATTGTCATGGGCACAAAGAAGAAAAGAAAAAAACTCATTTGTTTTGATTTTTTCAACTCGTATATATGTATATTAGCTTGCTACAGATACAACAATGTATGCGTGCATTAACCAATATATGCACTTGCATTTTTGTTAGTACATATGTATGTAGGTACTAAATAATGAAAATGCACGTACATACATGTGTATGTATGTACATATGTGCATTTGAAACACCAACTAAAGTTACAAATGTCAGTTTGAAAATAATATCAAAACAACAATGGCAATAGGTATTTGTGTGTTAAGTTTTGTTTGATAATTAGCAAGTATGTAGGTAAAACCAATCGCGTAACATATTCTGGTGTACAAAAACAAATTATGTTTTAATTGATTTGTTTTAAATCAATGATACCAACAAAAAGAAGCAACAACAACACTTACTAACAACAACAACAACAAATGCTACTTAATTCGAAAAACAATTGTCAAAGGCACAAAGAAGAAAAGAGAATAACGGAGAGAGACACATCTACAGACGGCAAAAGTGGAATGGGTCATTTGTTTTGTTTTTGTAAATTCGGCCGCAATAGCTTGTGCGCAGTAGTGGAATGGGTCATTTTTTTTATTTTTTTTGTTTGAAACCTCGGCGGCGTTGAAACTCACAGCTTGTGCGACAATGAGGCGCCAGAGTGGTGGAATGAGGTAAAGTGATTAATGCAATTAATTGAGTTGTTCAAAATTTAATCCAAATTAAAAATCCTTTCTTAGTGCTCACTTTCAAGCTGCATGAAATATTATGTGAAAATTTCAGCCTTCTAGCTCTTATCGTTTAGGCTGTGGGCCTCTCAACAATCAGTTAGGACAAACTATTTTATATATATATAGATTAGCTTGCTACAGATACAACAATGTATGCGTGCATTAACCAATATATGCACTTGCATTTTTGTTAATACATATGTATGTAGGTACTAAATAATGAAAATGCACGTACATACATTTGTATGTATGTACATATGTGCATTTGCAACACCAACTAAAGTTACAAATGTCAGTTTGAAAATAATATCAAAACAACAATGGAAATAGGTATTTGTGTGTTAAGTTTTGTTTGATAATTAGCAAGTATGTAGGTAAAACCAATCGCGTAACATATTCTGGTGTACAAAAACAAATTATGTTTCAATTGATTTGTTTTAAATCAATGATACCAACAAAAAGAAGCAACAACAACACTTACTAACAACAACAACAACAAATGCTACTTAATTCGAAAAACAATTGTCAAAGGCACAAAGAAGAAAAGAGAATAACGGAGAGAGACACATCTACAGACGGCAAAAGTGGAATGGGTCATTTTTTTATTTTTTTTGTTTGAAACCTCGGCGGCGTTGAAACTCACAGCTTGTGCGACAATGAGGCGCCAGAGTGGTGGAATGAGGTAAAGTGATTAATGCAATTAATTGAGTTGTTCAAAATTTAATCCAAATTAAAAATCCTTTCTTAGTGCTCACTTTCAAGCTGCATGAAATATTATGTGAAAATTTCAGCCTTCTAGCTCTTATCGTTTAGGCTGTGGGCCTCTCAACAATCAGTTAGGACAAACTATTTTATATATATAGATTAGCTTGCTACAGATACAACAATGTATGCGTGCATTAACCAATATATGCACTTGCATTTTTGTTAATTCATATGTATGTAGGTACTAAATAATGAAAATGCACGTACATACATGTGTATGTATGTACATATGTGCATTTGCAACACCAACTAAAGTTACAAATGTCAGTTTGAAAATAATATCAAAACAACAATGGCAATAGGTATTTGTGTGTTAAGCTTTGTTTGATAATTAGCAAGTATGTAGGTAAAACCAATCGCGTAACATATTCTGGTGTACAAAAACAAATTATGTTTCAATTGATTTGTTTTAAATCAATGATACCAACAAAAAAAAGCAACAACAACACTTACTAACAACAACAACAACAAATGCTACTTAATTCGAAAAACAATTGTCAAAGGCACAAAGAAGAAAAGAGAATAACGGAGAGAGACACATCTACAGACGGCAAAAGTGGAATGGGTCATTTTTTTATTTTTTTTGTTTGAAACCTCGGCGGCGTTGAAACTCACAGCTTGTGCGACAATGAGGCGCCAGAGTGGTGGAATGAGGTAAAGTGATTAATGCAATTAATTGAGTTGTTCAAAATTTAATCCAAATTAAAAATCCTTTCTTAGTGCTCACTTTCAAGCTGCATGAAATATTATGTGAAAATTTCAGCCTTCTAGCTCTTATCGTTTAGGCTGTGGGCCTCTCAACAATCAGTTAGGACAAACTATTTTATATATATAGATTAGCTTGCTACAGATACAGCAATGTATGCGTGCATTAACCAATATATGCACTTGCATTTTTGTTAATACATATGTATGTAGGTACTAAATAATGAAAATGCACGTACATACATGTGTATGTATGTACATATGTGCATTTGCAACACCAACTAAAGTTACAAATGTCAGTTTGAAAATAATATCAAAACAACAATGGCAATAGGTATTTGTGTGTTAAGCTTTGTTTGATAATTAGCAAGTATGTAGATAAGACCACTCGCGTAATATATTCTGGTGTACAAAAACAAATTATGTTTTAATTGATTTGTTTTAAATCAATGATACCAACAAAAAGAAGCAACAACAACACTTACAACAACAACAAACGCTGCTGGGGTCGTAAATCAATTGTCATGGGCACAAAGAAGAAAAGAAAAAACTCATTTGTTTTGATTTTGTCAACTCGTATATATATAGATTAGCTTGCTACAGATACAACAATGTATGCGTGCATTAACCAATATATGCACTTGCATTTTTGTTAATACATATGTATGTAGGTACTAAATAATGAAAATGCACGTACATACATGTGTATGTATGTTTTTTTTTTTTTTTTTTTTTTTTTTTTTTTTATTTCAATAGAAAAAATCTAACTAAGACTACTTACGACTACATATACAATATAAATCATACGATAGTTATTGCCAGCTTCTGCGGGACTGCCGTGAAGCATTGCTTCGCAGAAACAGTGGCAATAACTACGACGAGCTCGCCCTTTCTCTTTCCAGCCGTCGCAGCTCTACCATCGCAGAGGCTGCAAAGGCGCAAACGGCATGCCAAACTGCTTCCCTGTCCAGCATATGGGCCACCAGGTTGGTTGGGGATAGTTGTTGACCCGTCAGGCTCTCCACAACTAGTCGCTCCTGGGCAAAACGCCCGCAGTGAAAAATGACGTGCTGAGCGTCCTCCTCCTCTCCACACCAGCTACACTCTGCACTAGAATCGTGCTTAAAACGCTTCAGATAGCTCCTGAAGCATCCGTGACCCGAAAGAAACTGGGTGAGGTAGAAAGTGGTCATTCCGTGCTTTCGCGTCACCCATCGACGAATATCAGGTATGAGCTGATGCGTCCATCGCCCTTTGTCGGATTGGTCCCACTGCTGCTGCCAGGTCACAAAGCTCCGCTCGCGGGCTGTCACCCGAACGGCTCTTCTCTCCAACGGAACAGCTTCCAAAGCTGCCACTGCTTCCAGGGCAGAGATACGGATTGGGGTCATCCCAGCAATCACCAGCGCTGCATCCGAAGACACAGTGCGGAAGGCACAGCATACACGCAGGGCAGAGAGCCGATAGGTTGACTCTAAGCCCCTCATATAGCTGGCCACCGTCGTTGCGCCGACCCAGATAGGTGCTGCGTACAGGATAACTGACCTCACTACGTGCATGAGCAGCAGTCTCGTGTACTGCCTCGGACCTCGCGTGTTTGGCATCATCCTTGCTAGTGCGCGCCCGGTTACTGCCGCCTTCCTGTGGACGTACGCCAGATGCTCGCCGAAGTTGAGGCGCCTGTCGATGACCACGCCGAGGTAGCGGATCCAATCCTTGGACCTCATCGTAACGCCTCCCACCGTGAAGTCCACATATTCCACCTTTTTTCTGCTACTGATAAGCACCGCCTCCGTCTTATGAGCAGCCAGCTGAAGACCCACGGATGACAACCATTGAGTCATGGCGTCCATGCACCACTTGCAGAGCTCTGTGACTCGTCGAAGATCCTTAGCCACAAGCACCAAGGCAACGTCGTCAGCGTAGCCAACAGCGGTAGCTCCCACTGGTAGCTGGAGTCTTAGTATGCCATCATACATGATGTTCCACAGGAGAGGACCTAAGACCGATCCTTGAGGAACTCCTGCAGAGACAGCATACTGCTTTTCACCCTCATCCGTTTGATACCGAAGGATTCGGTTATCAAAATAGCTCCTCACAATCGCTAACAGGTAGTCAGGCACCCGAAGCAAAGCCAGGGCATCCAGGATGCAACTCCAGTTGGCGGTGTTGAACGCGTTTTTGACGTCAATAGTCACCACAAGGCAGTACTGCTTGGTGCCAGAACGCCAGCGGGTGCCGGCGATGGCCTCTGCCGCTATACTGACCACCGATTTAATGGCGTCAGAAGTGGATTTGGCCTTTCTAAAGCCATATTGTAATGGTGAAAGACCACCAGCATTCCGTACTGCCTCATCCAGCCTAGCACAAATCAGCCTCTCCAAAACCTTGCCACCGTTATCGATAAGGCATATAGGCCTGTATGCCGAGGGGTCGTCGGGGGGCTTGTCGGGCTTTGCTAAGAGCACAAGCTTCTGCACCTTCCACCTATCTGGGAATATACCTTCGCGCAAGCATTTGGAGTATAATTCCGCAAACAGACCAGGCTGCAGAGAGATTGCAAGCCTCAGGCAACGATTTGGCACACCATCGGGACCAGGGGCCTTGTTGGCGGAGAGTTTCCGCGCTACTAACTCCATCTCCTCCATCGTGACCGGAGTGAAGCCCTCGTCAGTGGACGGTCCACAAACGGGGGGTAGCGAGCTGCCTTGTTGAGGAAAAAGGGTTTCCACTATGTCCCTCACTCGAACGAACTCAGTTGGCGCTTCGCATCTGCCTCTGCCTATGCGCTTGACCACCATCCTGTAGGCTCTACCCCAGGGATCCTTGTCCGCAGAGTCACAAAGCTTGAGGAAGCACTCCTTTTTACTGACCCTGATGATATTCCGTAGTGATGTCCTTGCTGACTTGTACTCCAATTGCAATGAAAGTGTTGCACTTGAGTCACTTCGCGCGGCTCGCTGATAGCGCCTTCTCGCCCTCAGGCATACACGTCTTGCCCCGGCGATGTCATCGTTCCACCAGAACATGCTGGTATGATGGCGTTTGTAGGCCTTACGCATGGGCATGCTTGCTACGCAAGCAGCGTCTAGTTGCTCAGCTACTTGCTCCACCATAGTCAACGCCGGTCCGCCCGCTGCCATACGTGTGATGGCGTCGACAAAGTTCGATACGTTTAGGGACTCCACACGGTATGCTCTCCCACAGGGTGGCCTTGCCGGTATCCGCAGAGTTTCCCCGACTGAGAAAACAATGGCCTCGTGGTCACTTCCAGTGTAGCAGTCACTAATACGCCACTGGGCGGTGCGAGCGAGTGCACTGCTTACATAGGTAAGGTCGATGATTGATCCAGCATTGCCTCTGCTGAACGTGTTTCTAGGTCCAGTGTTGAGGAGAACCACGTCCAGATTTGCCAGCGATTCCACAAGGATGGTTCCTCTGGCGTTCGTTGACTGGCTGCCCCACTCCGTGGACCACGCATTGAAATCGCCAGCAACTACGACATTGCTACGGCCCCTTGCATCCTCCACGAGTTCCGCTATTACCGCCTCGAAAGTTTCGATCAATTGGCTGGGCGCCAAGTAGCAACTATAAAGCCACAAGTTGCCATACCTCGCTCGTACGAAGCTGTCAGAGGCTAAGGTATGGGTAAGAGGGAAATACTTTTCGCCGCAACTCCACAAAGCTGCCTTTCCAGAGCTGTCAGAAGCCCAAATCCCGCGGTTAGTGGACGCTCGGTGATGAGGTTCACTTACCATAGCGACATCGATTGTCTGCTCAAGGACCAATTGCTCCAGCAGTGCTTGTGCAGCGACGCAGTGGTTTAGATTTAACTGCAGAACCCTCACCATTTTGCGTGTTTGGCAGCTTCCCGGTACGCAGGACACCTGTAACTGCCCGTCGCATGGTCAGTCGTACGCTCTCCTTTCCTCGAACAAAGTACGCATTTTGGTGGATGGTTGCAGGCTCTTGCAACGTGACCAGAACCACCGCACTTGTAGCAAGCCTTGCTAAGGTCGAATCCGCTCTTACAGTGGACAGCTATGTGCCCATACTCCAAGCACTTGTAACAGCGCCTTGGCTGTATCAAGGGCCTAATACGGCACACCGCCCATCCAATGCGTAGCTTCGCTTTCTCCACCAGGTTAATCGCTTTAACCGACGGTAGGCCAAGGGTTGCCGTTTGAAGGCCTGCCCCCGTGCGACGCAGCGTCTTGATGACGTCGACATCCAACGTTGGGTCTCCTAGAGCGGACCTGACGGCCTCCAGGACCTCTTCCTTAGACGCCAGCCCGTCAAGGTCGCATATCTCAACCTGGGTAGAGTCGGACAGTGTTTTGACCGTTGCACGATCACCCAGCACCTTGCCAACTGCTAGCTTCAACTCGTTAGCACTGTGCGCCGGTTTTTTGCTAAGCCGCAACAGCAAGTCGCCCTTTGCCGTCTTGCGGATAGTCTCCACATCACCTTTCAAGTGCGCGAGTGATGGCTCGCTCCGGACCGCCTTTAAAATGTCTGCAAAGCTGCAGTCGCCTAGTCCAGTCACAGTGACCGCATCGGCGCGTGTGCGTGCTGCCTTGCCCTTACGGCCGACAACGGTAGACCATGGGATGTCCTTAGACGGGGGTGGCTCCCTGGGGGGCTCGGATTTTTGAGCGGCGACACTCGAAGTCACTCTGCTCCTTTTCGGGGGGTAGTGCGTCGAGACACCGAGGGTTCGCGTAGCCGTTTCGGTGTTTCCTTAGATAAGGCCGCCGATCCCTGTTTGCTGCTGCTATTTCCAGAAGGAATGGATACAGTTGGCGTTGTCTGGACAGACTTTTCCAATACTGAAAATCCCAAGCAGCTCATAGCTCGTCTTTGTAACTCAACGAGTCTTGCGAGCTCCTCCCGTTCCAGGTTGTTAATGTGCCTCTTTGTATCGAAGCGGGCACTTATTCCATCAATACACTCGCCCATCTGTGCCATGATACTCCTCAGATTACAAGGAGACTTGGAGGGGGGGGGTGTTTTCGCCTTGCTCACCGACGCTGGTTGAAAAGGCAACGTCATAGACGCTATCGCTGGCACCGGTGAAATCGCCTCCGTTGCCGGGGACACAGCCTCCAGGTGAACCAGTGAGGGCATCAGATTAGGCTCCAAGCTAAGCTGCAGCGACGTTGGAGACCGCTGAAGCGCCGGCCTTCGTGCGAATGGCGACACA
Source organism: Scaptomyza pallida (assembly GCA_018152965.1). Taxonomy (NCBI): domain Eukaryota; kingdom Metazoa; phylum Arthropoda; class Insecta; order Diptera; family Drosophilidae; genus Scaptomyza; species Scaptomyza pallida. The sequence goes on from JAECXP010000020.1 coordinate 246,361, forward strand.
TCATCTGCCATTATCACCGCGGACGCCTCGACAAGAACCTCTTTAGCAGTCCCACGGAGACCAAAGGTTTCCCTTCGGCTTTTACCGGTGGGGGTTATACCGCCCCTAATCGGTCACCAGAGCCCCCTTTGTGTGCACCGCCGCAGCGGGGGAGTTGGTTAAACCAGATCCTTGGTCTTATGCACTTATCTGCTTAGAGGTATCTTAACGAACGACGAACCCGCCTGTTGACTATGCCACACTTATTCGCTGCCCCCGGGGGTATGCAACGAGTATTGTGGGCCACACGTTTAGCCGGTACAAGAACCACGCTCGCGTTGCGCCACCTATTTTCCAAACTGCAGAACAGATGAACGGATGAGCCTCTGAACGTTCAGGTAACCCTGAACAGCTGGGAGTGTGGTCAGCCGAAAAACTCAGAAGGCACAGCTGAGAGTGTGGTCAGCCAAAAACACAGACAGCACACTACCCCAGCAAAATGCAATTGTATAAGCTGCAATTACGACGCACACCAGCGAACAACCGGTAGAATGACGCGCAGAAAGTGACGATACCGCCCCCTCAGGTAGAGGCTCCGCGAGACACTACCTTCGAAGAACAACTGCGCGTACACCGAACAACACACAGGTGAGCTGCTCTGCCTCTTAGAGCACCGCACTGACCGTTTTTGTTGTTTTAGATCGAGGAAAAACGCTGCACTTTATCACCAGATTGGAGCGATTAGAAAACGCGACCGCGGAAAATCTTCGCGAGTGGAAGTGTCTGATGTGTATGTATGTACATATGTGCATTTGCAACACTAACTAAAGTTACAAATGTCAGTTTGAAAATAATATCAAAACAACAATGGCAATAGGTATTTGTGTGTTAAGTTTTGTTTGATAATTAGCAAGTATGTAGGTAAAACCAATCACGTTACATATTCTGGTGTACAAAAACAAATTATGTTTCAATTGATTTGTTTTAAATCAATGATACCAACAAAAAGAAGCAACAACAACACTTACTAACAACAACAACAACAAATGCTACTTAATTCGAAAAACAATTGTCAAAGGCACAAAGAAGAAAAGAGAATAACGGAGAGAGACACATCTACAGACGGCAAAAGTGGAATGGGTCATTTTTTTATTTTTTTTTGTTTGAAACCTCGGCGGCGTTGAAACTCACAGCTTGTGCGACAATGAGGCGCCAGAGTGGTGGAATGAGGTAAAGTGATTAATGCAATTAATTGAGTTGTTCAAAATTTAATCCAAATTAAAAATCCTTTCTTAGTGCTCACTTTCAAGCTGCATGAAATATTATGTGAAAATTTCAGCCTTCTAGCTCTTATCGTTTAGGCTGTGGGCCTCTCAACAATCAGTCAATTAGGACAAACTATTTTATATATATAGATTAGCTTGCTACAGATACAACAATGTATGCGTGCATTAACCAATATATGCACTTGCATTTTTGTTAATACATATGTATGTAGGTACTAAATAATGAAAATGCACGTACATACATGTGTATGTATGTACATATGTGCATTTGAAACACCAACTAAAGTTACAAATGTCAGTTTGAAAAAAATATCAAAACAACAATGGCAATAGGTATTTGTGTGTTAAGTTTTGTTTGATAATTAGCAAGTATGTAGATAAGACCACTCGCGTAACATATTCTGGTGTACAAAAACGAATTATGTTTTAATTGATTTGTTTTAAATCAATGATACCAACAAAAAGAAGCAACAACAACACTTACAACAACAACAAACGCTGCTGGGGTCGTAAATTAATTGTCATGGGCACAAAGAAGAAAAGAAAAAAACTCATTTGTTTTGATTTTGTCAACTCGTATATATGTATATTAGCTTGCTACAGATACAATAATGTATGCGTGCATTAACCAATATATGCACTTGCATTTTTGTTAATACATATGTATGTAGGTACTAAATAATGAAAATGCACGTACATACATGTGTATGTATGTACATATGTGCATTTGAAACACCAACTAAAGTTACAAATGTCAGTTTAAAAAAAATATCAAAACAACAATGGCAATAGGTATTTGTGTGTTAAGTTTTGTTTGATAATTAGCAAGTATGTAGGTAAAACCAATCGCGTAACATATTCTGGTGTACAAAAACAAATTATGTTTCAATTGATTTGTTTTAAATCAATGATACCAACAAAAAGAAGCAACAACAACACTTACAACAACAACAAACGCTGCTGGGGTCGTAAATCAATTGTCATGGGCACAAAGAAGAAAAGAAAAAAACTCATTTGTTTTGATTTTTTCAACTCGTATATATGTATATTAGCTTGCTACAGATACAACGATGTATGCGTGCATTAACCAATATATGCACTTGCATTTTTGTTAATACATATGTATGTAGGTAGTACATAATGAAAGTGCTCGTACATACATGTGTATGTATGTACATATGTGCATTTGCAACACCAACTAAAGTTACAAATGACAGTTTGAAAATTATATCAAAACAACAATGGCAATAGGTATTTGTGTGTTAAGTTTTGTTTGATAATTAGCAAGTATGTAGGTAAAACCAATCGCGTAACATATTCTGGTGTACAAAAACAAATTATGTTTTAATTGATTTGTTTTAAATCAATGATACCAACAAAAAGAAGCAACAACAACACTTACTAACAACAACAACAACAAATGCTACTTAATTCGAAAAACAATTGTCAAAGGCACAAAGAAGAAAAGAGAATAACGGAGAGAGACACATCTACAGACGGCAAAAGTGGAATGGGTCATTTGTTTTGTTTTTGTAAATTCGGCCGCAATAGCTTGTGCGCAGTAGTGGAATGGGTCATTTTTTTTATTTTTTTTGTTTGAAACCTCGGCGGCGTTGAAACTCACAGCTTGTGCGACAATGAGGCGCCAGAGTGGTGGAATGAGGTAAAGTGATTAATGCAATTAATTGAGTTGTTCAAAATTTAATCCAAATTAAAAATCCTTTCTTAGTGCTCACTTTCAAGCTGCATGAAATATTATGTGAAAATTTCAGCCTTCTAGCTCTTATCGTTTAGGCTGTGGGCCTCTCAACAATCAGTTAGGACAAACTATTTTATATATATATAGATTAGCTTGCTACAGATACAACAATGTATGCGTGCATTAACCAATATATGCACTTGCATTTTTGTTAATACATATGTATGTAGGTACTAAATAATGAAAATGCACGTACATACATGTGTATGTATGTACATATGTGCATTTGCAACACCAACTAAAGTTACAAATGTCAGTTTGAAAATAATATCAAAACAACAATGGCAATAGGTATTTGTGTGTTAAGTTTTGTTTGATAATTAGCAAGTATGTAGGTAAAACCAATCGCGTAACATATTCTGGTGTACAAAAACAAATTATGTTTCAATTGATTTGTTTTAAATCAATGATACCAACAAAAAGAAGCAACAACAACACTTACTAACAACAACAACAACAAATGCTACTTAATTCGAAAAACAATTGTCAAAGGCACAAAGAAGAAAAGAGAATAACGGAGAGAGACACATCTACAGACGGCAAAAGTGGAATGGGTAATTTTTTTATTTTTTTTGTTTGAAACCTCGGCGGCGTTGAAACTCACAGCTTGTGCGACAATGAGGCGCCAGAGTGGTGGAATGAGGTAAAGTGATTAATGCAATTAATTGAGTTGTTCAAAATTTAATCCAAATTAAAAATCCTTTCTTAGCTCACTTTCAAGCTGCATGAAATATTATGTGAAAATTTCAGCCTTCTAGCTCTTATCGTTTAGGCTGTGGGCCTCTCAACAATCAGTTAGGACAAACTATTTTATATATATAGATTAGCTTGCTACAGATACAACAATGTATGCGTGCATTAACCAATATATGCACTTGCATTTTTGTTAATACATATGTACAGTGGCGAGCAGTGGTGAGTTTATGTTTTCGAAACTGATTTTCGTCGCTAATAAAAAATATATCACACAAGCAAATGTATTCGTTGGATAGGTAATTTAAATTCCGTTTTTATGATACAATACTCTTCTTAACCCATTAAGTACCCATTGAAAGTTTTCAACTCTTGTAAAAGTCTACTTTTTCACTTTTTCCCGGGCTTGAACAAAAAATGTGTTGATGCAAATACATGGGGTAAACAATTCTAATAGTGTCTGAAAAAAAAATTTTAAAAAATCTCTTCGCATGTATTTTTTATGATTTTTTGAAAATGGCAAAAATGACCATTTTAACCCTTTTTTCATGAAAAATGGTCATTTTTGCCATTTTCCAAAAATCATAAAAAATACATGCGAAGAGATTTTTTAAAAATTTTTTTTCAGACACTATTAGAATTGTTTACCCCATGTATTTGCATCAACACATTTTTTGTTCAAGCCCGGGGAAAAAAGTGAAAAAGTAGACTTTTACAAGAGTTGAAAACTTTCAATGGGTACTTAATGGGTTAAGAAGAGTATTGTATCATAAAAACGGAATTTAAATTACCTATCCAACGAATACATTTGCTTGTGTGATATATTTTTTATTAGCGACGAAAATCAGTTTCGAAAACATAAACTCACCACTGCTCGCCACTGTATGTAGGTACTAAATAATGAAAATGCACGTACATACATGTGTATGTATGTACATATGTGCATTTGCAACACCAACTAAAGTTACAAATGTCAGTTTGAAAATAATATCAAAACAACAATGGCAATAGGTATTTGTGTGTTAAGCTTTGTTTGATAATTAGCAAGTATGCAGGTAAAACCAATCGCGTAACATATTCTGGTGTAAAAAAACAAATTATGTTTCAATTGATTTGTTTTAAATCAATGATACCAACAAAAAGAAGCAACAACAACACTTACTAACAACAACAACAACAAATGCTACTTAATTCGAAAAACAATTGTCAAAGGCACAAAGAAGAAAAGAGAATAACGGAGAGAGACACATCTACAGACGGCAAAAGTGGAATGGGTCATTTTTTTATTTTTTTGTTTGAAACCTCGGCGGCGTTGAAACTCACAGCTTGTGCGACAATGAGGCGCCAGAGTGGTGGAATGAGGTAAAGTGATTAATGCAATTAATTGAGTTGTTCAAAATTTAATCCAAATTAAAAATCCTTTCTTAGTGCTCACTTTCAAGCTGCATGAAATATTATGTGAAAATTTCAGCCTTCTAGCTCTTATCGTTTAGGCTGTGGGCCTCTCAACAATCAGTTAGGACAAACTATTTTATATATATAGATTAGCTTGCTACAGATACAACAATGTATGCGTGCATTAACCAATATATGCACTTGCATTTTTATTTGCTTTATTTATTTATTTATTGTCAACTAATATCAGTCGACATAAAAATTAAAATTAAATCAAATTAAAAGTAGAGCTTAAGCTACAAAAATGTTTAAGATTAATGAACAAAATTTAAAATTAAATCAGTAAACAAACTGAAATGAAATGAAAAAGTTTAAAAATTAAAATATTCTGGGGAGTTAACAAAAATTTAATTTAATGATCCAACATTTGTTGCAAGGATTGGGAAAAACCCAGAAAAACCCAATCAGATCATAAGATTAGTGATTAGTGACTATGACTAGATAAGTAAAGCAGTATGGATCTTTTTAGTATGGGAATGGAGGCCTCAAAGGAAACAAGTGAAAACATCTTATTGTAGTCTGCGCACACTACTCGAAACGGTTCATGCATTAGATAGTTAGTAGAGCAACGATCAACGATCAACGATCAAGGTTAATAGGTACAAAGTTACGAGAAGATCTAATAGGGACAGATAAGTTTATTCGACTTAATAAAGTAGGTGAGTCGATTTCACCATTAAGCAGATTAGTAACAAATAAAACTCCATGCATAGTTCTACGGTTTAAAAGAGAAGGAAGGTTAATTAACAGAAGTCTACTTGAATACGAAGGCAAATCAACTCCGGGAACCCAGTTAAAACTTCTAAGTGTTAATACATATGTATGTAGGTACTAAATAATGAAAATGCACGTACAAACATGTGTATGTATGTACATACACACATACATGTGGGGGGCTAAGCTTGTTTAGTATAAGGCTAAAGGTGTCTTTCGCCTACAGCCTACTGCTAACCAATCAGCACTGCTTGTGACATCCCAGTCCATCAGTGAATGACCGACCATACGTGGTGAAGAGCCACACCCTGCTCGAGGTGCCCCTGCTCTAGACAAAATATGGCGGATCTAGAGAGGACAACTCGAAAAAACCCGTAATCTCGGGTGTCAATCGTACCGTGCCCAGGGGATGAATGGCACTACGTTAGTGTGTCTTATAACGGTGACCTCCGGATACCTGGCACCTCCGGTTGTATAAGTGCCCAAACTAAGGTATGGGGCTCTGCCTTGGGGGATACGTCGTTCCCCATTACTCGTGGGATCTCATATGGACCAGAATCTAATAATAAATTTACCTCTCGGGGACATCCCTGCCCCCTCATCGACTACGGTCGAACAAGTTTCTTTACAGGAAACCAACGTTGCAGCTGAGCAGATGGAGACGGATGCCCAGGCTATGGATGTCAATCCGGAAAGCCTAGCCTCCAACTCCATCTCCGAGGAGCAGGAAGAGGCTCTGTTAGCCTCACCACCACCAGCGGCAAACTCAAATTCCGCCAAACCCAAACTTGGCGGCGCAGCCAGGAGGAGACTCCGCGTACTCCTCGACAAGGGTATGCCATTCGAGGAAGCAAGGCGGCTAGCCCAAAAGCCCCTGGAGGCCTCACTTAGGCAGACTCTGAAGATGAAGGCTGCACCCACCCCGGCAACCAAACGGATGCGGTCGACACAAGCGACCCCCGAGGAAGCCACGCCGAGGAAGATCTTGGCCACTGCTAAAGGCGCGGGTTCGGTATCGGTGGTAAAACATCATGCTGCAGTTGCAGCTGATGCGAATGCTCCAACACATGCCGCAACCACAACGCCCGCTAGCAGTGCCAAACCTTCCTATAGAGAAGTAGCAGCATCTCACAAGATGGCCATACTACCACATGGCTATCCGGAGGTGCTGTTAACAACCGACCAGCTCAGCAGAGTGCAGATGGAGGTGCTGAGCACGATTGTAGCGCAGAGAAAAGGGACTTTTAAGCCCCTATTCAGCGGCTGCACCTTCCGCCCGGGGTGGATGGTAATGACCTGTGGTGACGCTCCAACCGCAGAATGGCTAAAGGTAACAGTGCCTAAGCTAAATCTGTGGAAGGATGCGAAACTGCAGGTCTTACCTGAAACCGATGTTCCTCGGCCTGAGGTATTTATTGGCTATTTTCCGACCTTCGGGAAGGAAAGCAAAGCCGATACTATCCTGGGTCTGATAGAGGGACAGAACGCGGGTATGCGAGTAGGGGACTGGAGAGTTCTCCATAAGGAGCAAAAGGGTCCTATGGTCGGTCTGACCATTGCACTGGACCCCCACTCCGCAAACCAACTCCGCAGCCAGCAGGGCCAGATAAACTTCGCCTTTGGAAAGGTACACCTCAAGGCCAAGGGTAAGCAATCCCGTGCCCAGGCCGAAGATGTGGTCCCACCAACGACGCAACCAATGGAAGAGGAACCCTGTTGCTCCAAGGATGCGCAGCCTGCAGCCGCAGAGATAACGCCAATGCCAACCCCTTCCCAGGGCGAGGCAGTGGCAAATGTCACAGCGGCCAACGCAAGCGGTCCTGGGGCAGCAGCTGTGCCAACCCGACGTCCGGCAGCCAGAGGAACGCTCCCACCTCAGGCACAACACCGGCCCCCCTTCACGGTCGCCTCCCAAAACAAACAAGGCGCAGTAAGGGCGAGCGGCTGTCGGACGAAGAGTCTGCTCTAATGAGGAGCAACAGAGGGCGTAAGGTGGCGGCAGCGGGCCGCAGGCGGGCACTCTGATGCCCCCACATACATCAACACCCATAAGCCTACGGAGACGGGCTAAATGTCTCCAGGCGAATCTTCACCATGCCAGAGCTGCCTCGGATGTGCTCAGCATGAGGTTCGCAACCGAGAACATGGACGTCGCCTTTATCCAAGAGCCATGGATTGGCTCAGGACAGGTCCGTGGACTCCATTCAGTGTCTGGTAAGTTACTTTATAAACCTAACTCGCCACGTCCAAGGACAGCACTGCTTATTAATAAGCAATTAACTTTCGTTCCCCTCACACAGTTTATTACTGATGACCTGGTGACGGTTTGGGTAAAGATGCCCACAGCGCAGGGTGCTATAGAGATAGTGCTGGCCTCTGCATATCTGCCGGGAGACACCGACAGTGCTCCAACAATGGAAGTCCGCTCCCTGGTTGAGCATTGTCGTCGAAAAAATCTCCGATGGATCATCGCCTGTGATGCAAACGCACACCATGAGGTATGGGGAAGCACGAATACGAATAAGAGAGGTGAGTACCTTCTTGAATACATTATTAGCAACAATATAAGCATAATAAACAGGGGTAACGAACCTACATTTATAAATGCCATTAGAGGCGAAATCCTAGACCTAACGCTCTGTAGCACCAATATGTTGTCCGCTATCTCCAACTGGCATGTATCAGGGACGGTTTCAATGTCGGATCATCAACACATAAGATTCGACATAACCAGCACCGAGATACAATACTCAGTTACCAGAAATCCTAAAAGAACCAACTGGGATATCTTTCACTTTGAACTTGAGCATCGTGTAAACCGCTCCACTCGTCCAATTTTAACACCTTTCGAGTTGGAAGCAGAAGCAAATGAGCTTCACCAACACATTGAAGATGCATTCCATAGAGGATGCCCTGAAAAAGTCCACAGAGCTAAACGTGACGTCCCATGGTGGAACGACACTCTTGAAAAGCTCAGAAGGACTGCCAGAAAACTCTTCAATAAGGCCAAAGATGGGAAAGCCACATGGCTCTCCTATAAAAGTAGCCTAACGCTCTATAATAAAGAGCTGAGAAGGTCTAAGAGAGCTACATGGAGAGATCACTGTGGGAAGATCACAAAACTTCCCGAAGCGATTCGCCTTCAAAAAGCAATCAGTAAAGACCACTCAAATGGGTTGTGCACACTTAAGAACCCGGATGGTACCTACACCAATAGCCCAGAGGAAACCAGCAAACTTCTGTTGGAAACCCACTTCCCGGGCTGTGTGTTCCTACCAGAAGTGGGGAAGTGGCCAATGGCCACAACCATGAATCCCACCAACACTTCTGGTACAGGCACTATTCCAGTGGCGGACGATGACCAGGTAGATGAGGTATCTCCAACCCCACCATCTACACTGCGCAATAAGCTCCCACATGGAATATTTCATCATAAAAGTGTACAATGGGCTATAAACAACTTTAGCCCATACAAATCCCCTGGACCGGATGGTATCCAACCATGCCATCTGCAACATGGGGCGGGCATGGTGGTGCCATCTTTAGTCCGGCTCTTCAGAGCTAGTCTAGCTCTTGGACATATTCCAATCAAATGGGCTACGGTTCGGGTCGTGTTCTTGCCCAAGGCAGGAAAGAAAGATTCCCAAATGCCAAAAGCATACAGACCGATCAGCCTTAGCTCTTTTTCCTAAAGACAATGGAAAAACTCCTTGACCATCACATTCGGGTTACTAACAATCAGTTAGGACAAACTATTTTATATATATAGATTAGCTTGCTACAGATGCAACAATGTATGCGTGCATTAACTAATATATGCACTTGCATTTTTGTTAATACATATGTATGTAGGTACTAAATAATGAAAATGCACGTACATACATGTGTATGTATGTACATATGTGCATTTGCAACACCAACTAAAGTTACAAATGTCAGTTTGAAAATAATATCAAAACAACAATGGCCATAGGTATTTGTGTGTTAAGTTTTGTTTGATAATTAGCAAGTATGTAGGTAAAACCAATCGCGTAAAATATTCTGGTGTACAAAAACAAATTATGTTTCAATTGATTTGTTTTAAATCAATGATACCAACAAAAAGAAGCAACAACAACACTTACAACAACAACAAACGCCGGTTCCACGGACAACCGGTTCTTCGCACCGGGACCGACGGGGAGTTTCCCCCCAAGAGTTGTCCACCTCCAGAATCGGACTTGCCACAGGTATGTCCGCATCCAACACTATTTCCAATTATCTTTTTTTTCACTACCTGGACAAGCAACGCCGGCCTGCCTGTCCAGACTCCTTCTTCTATGCGCCGGTGACATTGAACAAAACCCAGGTCCAGTAGAGCATGAGTGCACTGTGTGCTCACGCCCTGTTACTGGAAGGGTTTGTAAAGTCGTGTGCAATGGGTGTGGGAGATGGACACACAGGCGGTGCCTTACAACACCTCCTGTGTGCCATACACCATTCCAATGCCAATCTTGTGCTATCTCAAACCCCCCCTACACCCCCCAACACAAGCCCCCTAGCCACACTCACCCGCCCAACCCGTGTACTGGCACCACCTGCCTCTTGCCGCATGTGCGGCAGAACATTCACGAGGGCAGCACGCCCGATCACCTGTAGCGTGTGTGGTGCCAGCACACATCTCCGATGCTCGGGCCTTCGAAACTCGGGTCAATACCGGCCTGATTTTGTGGGCCCGTGCTGTCGGAGAAGCCCAGTGCCCCCCAAGCACAACTGAACCCCCAGCCCCAAGTCCCCGAGGGGGAGCCTCCGCTGCAGCCCACTGTACCCCAAGGACCCTTAACAGGCCAGTCTGGCCTTCCCACCGCCAACAACTGGGAACTAAGGATCCTACAGTGGAACTGCAACGGATTGACCCGGAAAATATCTGAAGTCACCGACTACATGACCCGCAAGCAAATCCCAATCGCGGCCCTCCAAGAGACCAAGATGACAAGCAGGAATGCACTTGTGCAGTCATCTTGCTATAACATCCTGCGCCAAGACCGCGAGCAGAACAAGGGAGGCGGGATTGCGTTTGTGGTTCATGAGTCGGTAAACTTCAGACCCTTGTTGCTGACCAGCTGCGACCCCCATGTGGAGGTGCAAGGCATCGCTGTAAACTCTGGGGGGATGATATACATATAATAAATGTATACATTCCCCCACAGCGGCCTGCCGCGCCGGTTTCAAGCCAGATATTTCCACTCTTCTCCGGGGTAATAAAACAATAGTTCTGGGCGACCTGAACGCACATCATGAGAGCTGGTTCTCTGGCCTGGGAAACGACACCAGAGGTGTCCTTCTCTCAGACCAGATCGAAGAGGCAGGCTTCTGTCCTATTAACGAGGACCACCCTACACGGGTAACCCCCACCTGCCGCAGCTCTCCTGATGTCGCCATCGTCAGCCCAGAGCTAATTGCCAACACCACCTGGCACGCTGATGTGGCCCTGTGCTCAGATCACCTCCCCCTGACCATCAGGCTTGATACCGGTGCGGACTTCGTGACATCTGAAGCTCGCACCTTCACAAACTTCGCTAAGGCCGACTGGGTCCGATTTCTCAACGAAACGGAAGAGATATTCGCCGCCGCAACCCCGCCAACAAATGCGTGCAAAGGCGAACGTTTCTTCCGGGACACCCTGGTCGCAGTTGGAAAGAGATGCATCCCTTCAGGACGCATCTCCAAACTTCGCCCCAACTTCCCCACCGAAGCCTCTCGCCTGGCTCAGCAGAGAGATGATATACGGCGATCCAACCCAGCAGACCCCGCGTTAGGGAACTCGACACTCAAATCGGGAAACTGGTAAACAGCTACCGAAAGGAGAAGTGGCTGCAACATCTGGAAGGGTCGGATTTAGGTTCCAATAAACTATGGAAAACCATTAAGAACCTATCCAATCCCCGCAGAAGTGAGTTAACAACTGTCACCTTTGGTGACAGTACGCCGCTTGACCCGACCAGATGTGCAGCTGCCTTCAACCGACAGTTTGTCGAGCATCCCACCGAGCAGGATAAGCTCCGCAGGGGACTGCTGAGAAGGATCAAGGCACTCACCCCCGACCCCCACCCGCCCACGTTCAGCCCAGACAATGTCCTCGATGCGCTTAAGAAAGCCAAAAAATTCCACTGCAGTTGGCCCTGACGGGTTAGCTACAGTGATGATTAAGCGCATCGGGAGGAAAGGAGCTGATTACCTATCGCAAGTTTTTACCCTATGCGTAGGTAGTCTCCAAATACCCAGCATGTGGAGGTTAGGGAAAATCATCCCGATACCGAAACCTGGTAAGCCGCTCCATCAAGGAAGCTCTTACCGCCCAATCACCCTACTGTCACCAGTGGTGAAGGTATTAGAGACACTCCTCCTTCCCCTCTTTCAGGAACACTTCCCTCTGGCTGAACACCAACATGGCTTCCGAGCAGGTAGGAGTACAACATCTGCCCTCTGTGAGCTGACATCCCAAGTAGCAATGGGCCTGAACAGCACAAGACCGCACCACAGGACCATTGCCGTGGCCTTGGATCTGTCGAAAGCCTTCGACACAGTCCAACATTCGAGGCTGCTGCAAGATGTCAGCAACACCAGTACGCCCCCTACACTAGTGCGTTGGCTCGCCAATTACCTGGCGGACAGGCGGGCGTACGTGGAATTCAGAGGTGCCAGATCTGGTATGCGACGTTGCAAGCAAGGGGTGCCCCAAGGGGGGTGCTATCCCCACTCCTTTTCAACTTGTACGTCGCAGGCAACCCCCAACCGCCACCAGAAATCAGTCTTATCTCTTACGCAGATGACTGCACAATCGCTACCACCGGCAGGGACATTAGCGTTTTAGAGCATAGACTGAACTCCTACCTCCCCACTATACGACAGTTCCTGGGGGACCGTAATCTCGAACTCTCGACGCCGAAATCCATGGCATGCCTCTTCACCACATGGACCAAGGAAGTGACAAGGGAAATCGATATCCACTTAGGTGGCCAGAGAGTACCAACCGTAAAAAATCCCAAAATCCTGGGGGGTCACTTTCGACAGTCTATTTGTGTTTTCGAAGCATGCCGAACAACTGGCCAGGAACGTGAGCAAGAGACTACGGATCCTCAGAGCTCTGGCGGGTAGCACTTGGGGCAAAGACAAGGAGACACTCCTCATCACTTACAAAGCGATGGGACGGTCTCTCCTTGATTACGCTGCCCCAGTCTGGTCCCCCAGCATCAGTGACACCCAATGGAGAAACCTCCAGACGGTGCAGAATGCAGCCCTCCGCACCATCACGGGCTGCCACTCCATGTCATCGGAGAGCCACCTCCACAGTGAGGTGGAAATTCTGCCCGTTCGGGATCACTGCTTGCTGCTTAGCCGACAACACTTGGTCAAATCCCTTTCGCCCGAGCACCCCAACCATCTCAGCTCAGGGCTGGCCATGTCGGCTAGGACCAGACCTATCCGCTTCGACTACAGAGCCGAACTGCCGTACCTCAGAAATCTCTTACCCTTCGAGACCAGCACAAGTGAGGCATTGGAACAGGTCCACACTGCCACCGTAGCAGCTTCGCTCGAAGCGCTAGCTCCTAGCGTGGTTCTAGGAGGCAGACCCCCACCCATCAACCCTGCCGAGCGGCAACTGCCGAGAGCAACTAGGTGCACATTGGCACAACTACGTTCGGGTTACTCAGCCTACCTAACCTCGTACCTTGCGAGGATTAACCCGGACGTAGACCCCTGTTGCGAGGCTTGTCGCTCGGCACCGCACACGACCCAGCATCTCTTCGAGTGCGAGGCGCGACCCACGGCTCTCACTCCACATGCCCTATGGAGCAATCCAGTCGAGGTGGCTCGCTTTCTTGACATGGACCTGTGTAGTGATTAATGTCTCTTTTTTCCTTTCTTTCCCCTTCCCAAACCCACAACATGGATGCGACTACCTGCGGTAGGAAAGAGGACGGCTACAACAACAACAACAACAACAAACGCTGCTGGGGTCGTAAATCAATTGTCATGGGCACAAAGAAGAAAAGAAAAAAACTCATTTGTTTTGATTTTGTCAACTCGTATATATGTATATTAGCTTGCTACAGATACAACAATGTATGCGTGCATTAACCAATATATGCACTTGCATTTTTGTTAATACATATGTATGTAGGAACTAAATAATGAAAATGCACGTACATACATGTGTATGTATGTACATATGTGCATTTGCAACACCAACTAAAGTTACAAATGTCTGTTTGAAAATAATATCAAAACAACAATGGCAATAGGTATTTGTGTGTTAAGTTTTGTTTGATAATTAGCAAGTATGTAGGTAAAACCAATCGCGTAACATATTCTGGTGTACAAAAACAAATTATGTTTCAATTGATTTGTTTTAAATCAATGATACCAACAAAAAGAAGCAACAACAACACTTACTAACAACAACCACAACAAATGCTACTTAATTCGAAAAACAATTGTCAAAGGAGAAAAGAGAATAACGGAGAGAGACACATCTACAGACGGCAAAAGTGGAATGGGTCATTTTTTTATTTTTTTTGTTTGAAACCTCGGCGGCGTTGAAACTCACAGCTTGTGCGACAATGAGGCGCCAGAGTGGTGGAATGAGGTAAAGTGATTAATGCAATTAATTGAGTTGTTCAAAATTTAATCCAAATTAAAAATCCTTTCCTAGTGCTCACTTTCAAGCTGCATGAAATATTATGTGAAAATTTCAGCCTTCTAGCTCTTATCGTTTAGGCTGTGGGCCTCTCAACAATCAGTTAGGACAAACTATTTTATATATATATAGATTAGCTTGCTACAGATACAACAATGTATGCGTGCATTAACCTATATATGCACTTGCATTTTTGTTAATACATATGTATGTAGGTACTAAATAATGAAAATGCACGTACATACATGTGTATGTATGTACATATGTGCATTTGCAACACCAACTAAAGTTACAAATGTCAGTTTGAAAATAATATCAAAACAACAATGGCAATAGGTATTTGTGTGTTAAGTTTTGTTTGATAATTAGCAAGTATGTAGGTAAAACCAATCGCGTAACATATTCTGGTGTACAAAAACAAATTATGTTTCAATTGATTTGTTTTAAATCAATGATACCAACAAAAAGAAGCAACAACAACACTTACTAACAACAACAACAACAAATGCTACTTAATTCGAAAAACAATTGTCAAAGGCACAAAGAAGAAAAGAGAATAACGGAGAGAGACACATCTACAGACGGCAAAAGTGGAATGGGTCATTTTTTTATTTTTTTTGTTTGAAACCTCGGCGGCGTTGAAACTCACAGCTTGTGCGACAATGAGGCGCCAGAGTGGTGGAATGAGGTAAAGTGATTAATGCAATTAATTGAGTTGTTCAAAATTTAATCCAAATTAAAAATCCTTTCTTAGTGCTCACTTTCAAGCTGCATGAAATATTATGTGAAAATTTCAGCCTTCTAGCTCTTATCGTTTAGGCTGTGGGCCTCTAAGCAATCAGTTAGGACAAACTATTTTATATATATAGATTAGCTTGCTACAGATACAACAATGTATGCGTGCATTAACCAATATATGCACTTGCATTTTTGTTAATACATATGTATGTAGGTACTAAATAATGAAAATGCACGTACATACATGTGTATGTATGTACATATGTGCATTTGCAACACCAACTAAAGTTACAAATGTCAGATTGAAAATAATATCAAAACAACAATGGCAATAGGTATTTGTGTGTTAAGTTTTGTTTGATAATTAGCAAGTATGTAGATAAGACCACTCGCGTAACATATTCTGGTGTACAAAAACAAATTATGTTTTAATTGATTTGTTTTAAATCAATGATACCAACAAAAAGAAGCAACAACAACACTTACAACAACAACAACAACAAATGCTACTTAATTCGAAAAACAATTGTCAAAGGCACAAAGAAGAAAAGAGAATAACGGAGAGAGACACATCTACAGACGGCAAAAAGTGGAATGGGTCATTTTTTTTATTTTTTTTTTGTTTGAAACCTCGGCGGCGTTGAAACTCACAGCTTGTGCGACAATGAGGCGCCAGAGTGGTGGAATGAGGTAAAGTGATTAATGCAATTAATTGAGTTGTTCAAAATTTAATCCAAATTAAAAATCCTTTCTTAGTGCTCACTTTCAAGCTGCATTGAATATTATGTGAAAATTTCAGCCTTCTAGCTCTTATCGTTTAGGCTGTGGGCCTCTCAACAATCAGGACAAACTATTTTATATATATAGATTAGCTTGCTACAGATACAACAATGTATGCGTGCATTAACCAGTATATGCACTTGCATTTTTGTTAATACATATGTATGTAGGTACTAAATAATGAAAATGCACGTACATACATGTGTATGTATGTACATATGTGCATTTGCAACACCAACTAAAGTTACAAATGTCAGTTTGAAAATAATATCAAAACAACAATGGCAATAGGTATTTGTGTGTTAAGTTTTGTTTGATAATTAGCAAGTATGTAGGTAAAACCAATCGCGTAACATATTCTGGTGTACAAAAACAAATTATGTTTCAATTGATTTGTTTTAAATCAATGATACCAACAAAAAGAAGCAACAACAACACTTACTAACAACAACAACAACAAATGCTACTTAATTCGAAAAACAATTGTCAAAGGCACAAAGAAGAAAAGAGAATAACGGAGAGAGACACATCTACAGACGGCAAAAGTGGAATGGGTCATTTTTTTATCTTTTTGTTTGAAACCTCGGCGGCGTTGAAACTCACAGCTTGTGCGACAATGAGGCGCCAGAGTGGTGGAATGAGGTAAAGTGATTAATGCAATTAATTGAGTTGTTCAAAATTTAATCCAAATTAAAAATCCTTTCTTAGTGCTCACTTTCAAGCTGCATGAAATATTATGTGAAAATTTCAGCCTTCTAGCTCTTATCGTTTAGGCTGTGGGCCTCTAAGCAATCAGTTAGGACAAACTATTTTATATATATAGATTAGCTTGCTACAGATACAACAATGTATGCGTGCATTAACCAATATATGCACTTGCATTTTTGTTAATACATATGTATGTAGGTACTAAATAATGAAAATGCACGTACATACATGTGTATGTATGTACATATGTGCATTTGCAACACCAACTAAAGTTACAAATGTCAGTTTGAAAATAATATCAAAACAACAATGGCAATAGGTATTTGTGTGTTAAGTTTTGTTTGATAATTAGCAAGTATGTAGGTAAAACCAATCGCGTAACATATTCTGGTGTACAAAAACAAATTATGTTTCAATTGATTTGTTTTAAATCAATGATACCAACAAAAAGAAGCAACAACAACACTTACTAACAACAACAACAACAAATGCTACTTAATTCGAAAAACAATTGTCAAAGGCACAAAGAAGAAAAGAGAATAACGGAGAGAGACACATCTACAGACGGCAAAAGTGGAATGGGTCATTTTTTTATCTTTTTGTTTGAAACCTCGGCGGCGTTGAAACTCACAGCTTGTGCGACAATGAGGCGCCAGAGTGGTGGAATGAGGTAAAGTGATTAATGCAATTAATTGAGTTGTTCAAAATTTAATCCAAATTAAAAATCCTTTCTTAGTGCTCACTTTCAAGCTGCATGAAATATTATGTGAAAATTTCAGCCTTCTAGCTCTTATCGTTTAGGCTGTGGGCCTCTAAGCAATCAGTTAGGACAAACTATTTTATATATATAGATTAGCTTGCTACAGATACAACAATGTATGCGTGCATTAACCAATATATGCACTTGCATTTTTGTTAATACATATGTATGTAGGTACTAAATAATGAAAATGCACGTACATACATGTGTATGTATGTACATATGTGCATTTGCAACACCAACTAAAGTTACAAATGTCAGTTTGAAAATAATATCAAAACAACAATGGCAATAGGTATTTGTGTGTTAAGTTTTGTTTGATAATTAGCAAGTATGTAGGTAAAACCAATCGCGTAACATATTCTGGTGTACAAAAACAAATTATGTTTCAATTGATTTGTTTTAAATCAATGATACCAACAAAAAGAAGCAACAACAACACTTACTAACAACAACAACAACAAATGCTACTTAATTCGAAAAACAATTGTCAAAGGCACAAAGAAGAAAAGAGAATAACGGAGAGAGACACACCTACAGACGGCAAAAGTGGAATGGGTCATTTTTTTTATTTTTTTGTTTGAAACCTCGGCGGCGTTGAAACTCACAGCTTGTGCGACAATGAGGCGCCAGAGTGGTGGAATGAGGTAAAGCGATTAATGCAATTAATTAAGTTGTTCAAAATTTAATCCAAATTAAAAATCCTTTCTTAGTGCTCACTTTCAAGCTGCATGAAATATTATGTGAAAATTTCAGCCTTCTAGCTCTTATCGTTTAGGCTGTGGGCCTCTCAACAATCAGTTAGGACAAACTATTTTATATATATAGATTAGCTTGCTACAGATACAACAATGTATGCGTGCATTAACCAATATATGCACTTGCATTTTTGTTAATACATATGTATGTAGGTACTAAATAATGAAAATGCACGTACATACATGTGTATGTATGTACATATGTGCATTTGCAACACCAACTAAAGTTACAAATGTCAGTTTGAAAATAATATCAAAACAACAATGGCAATAGGTATTTGTGTGTTAAGTTTTGTTTGATAATTAGCAAGTATGTAGGTAAAACCAATCGCGTAACATATTCTGGTGTACAAAAACAAATTATGTTTCAATTGATTTGTTTTAAATCAATGATACCAACAAAAAGAAGCAACAACAACACTTACTAACAACAACAACAACAAATGCTACTTAATTCGAAAAACAATTGTCAAAGGCACAAAGAAGAAAAGAGAATAACGGAGAGAGACACATCTACAGACGGCAAAAGTGGAATGGGTCATTTTTTTTATTTTTTTGTTTGAAACCTCGGCGGCGTTGAAACTCACAGCTTGTGCGACAATGAGGCGCCAGAGTGGTGGAATGAGGTAAAGTGATAAATGCAATTAATTGAGTTGTTCAAAATTTAATCCAAATTAAAAATCCTTTCTTAGTGCTCACTTTCGAGCTGCATGAAATAATATGTGAAAATTTCAGCCTTCTAGCTCTTATCGTTTAGGCTGTGGGCCTCTCAACAATCAGTTAGGACAAACTATTTTATATATATAGATTAGCTTGCTACAGATACAACAATGTATGCGTGCATTAACCAATATATGCACTTGCATTTTTGTTAATACATATGTATGTAGGTACTAAATAATGAAAATGCACGTACATACATGTGTATGTATGTACATATGTGCATTTGCAACACCAACTAAAGTTACAAATGTCAGATTGAAAATAATATCAAAACAACAATGGCAATAGGTATTTGTGTGTTAAGCTTTGTTTGATAATTAGCAAGTATGTAGATAAGACCACTCGCGTAATATATTCTGGTGTACAAAAACAAATTATGTTTTAATTGATTTGTTTTAAATCAATGATACCAACAAAAAGAAGCAACAACAACACTTACAACAACAACAAACGCTGCTGGGGTCGTAAATCAATTGTCATGGGCACAAAGAAGAAAAGAAAAAAACTCATTTGTTTTGATTTTGTCAACTCGTATATATGTATATTAGCTTGCTACAGATACAACAATGTATGCGTGCATTAACCAATATATGCACTTGCATTTTTGTTAATACATATGTATGTAGGTACTAAATAATGAAAGTGCACGTACATACATGTGTATGTATGTACATATGTGCATTTGCAACACTAACTAAAGTTACAAATGTCAGTTTGAAAATAATATCAAAACAACAATGGCAATAGGTATTTGTGTGTTAAGTTTTGTTTGATAATTAGCAAGTATGTAGGTAAAACCAATCACGTAACATATTCTGGTGTACAAAAACAAATTATGTTTCAATTGATTTGTTTTAAATCAATGATACCAACAAAAAGAAGCAACAACAACACTTACTAACAACAACAACAACAAATGCTACTTAATTCGAAAAACAATTGTCAAAGGCACAAAGAAGAAAAGAGAATAACGGAGAGAGACACATCTACAGACGGCAAAAGTGGAATGGGTCATTTTTTTATCTTTTTGTTTGAAACCTCGGCGGCGTTGAAACTCACAGCTTGTGCGACAATGAGGCGCCAGAGTGGTGGAATGAGGTAAAGTGATTAATGCAATTAATTGAGTTGTTCAAAATTTAATCCAAATTAAAAATCCTTTCTTAGTGCTCACTTTCAAGCTGCATGAAATATTATGTGAAAATTTCAGCCTTCTAGCTCTTATCGTTTAGGCTGTGGGCCTCTAAGCAATCAGTTAGGACAAACTATTTTATATATATAGATTAGCTTGCTACAGATACAACAATGTATGCGTGCATTAACCAATATATGCACTTGCATTTTTGTTAATACATATGTATGTAGGTACTAAATAATGAAAATGCACGTACATACATGTGTATGTATGTACATATGTGCATTTGCAACACTAACTAAAGTTACAAATGTCAGTTTGAAAATAATATCAAAACAACAATGGCAATAGGTATTTGTGTGTTAAGCTTTGTTTGATAATTAGCAAGTATGTAGATAAGACCACTCGCGTAATATATTCTGGTGTACAAAAACAAATTATGTTTTAATTGATTTGTTTTAAATCAATGATACCAACAAAAAGAAGCAACAACAACACTTACAACAACAACAAACGCTGCTGGGGTCGTAAATCAATTGTCATGGGCACAAAGAAGAAAAGAAAAAACTCATTTGTTTTGATTTTGTCAACTCGTATATATGTATATTAGCTTGCTACAGATACAACAATGTATGCGTGCATTAACCAATATATGCACTTGCATTTTTGTTAATACATATGTATGTAGGTACTAAATAATGAAAGTGCACGTACATACATGTGTATGTATGTACATATGTGCATTTGCAACACTAACTAAAGTTACAAATGTCAGTTTGAAAATAATATCAAAACAACAATGGCAATAGGTATTTGTGTGTTAAGTTTTGTTTGATAATTAGCAAGTATGTAGGTAAAACCAATCACGTAACATATTCTGGTGTACAAAAACAAATTATGTTTCAATTGATTTGTTTTAAATCAATAATACCAACAAAAAGAAGCAACAACAACACTTACTAACAACAACAACAACAAATGCTACTTAATTCGAAAAACAATTGTCAAAGGCACAAAGAAGAAAAGAGAATAACGGAGAGAGACACATCTACAGACGGCAAAAGTGGAATGGGTCATTTTTTTATCTTTTTGTTTGAAACCTCGGCGGCGTTGAAACTCACAGCTTGTGCGACAATGAGGCGCCAGAGTGGTGGAATGAGGTAAAGTGATTAATGCAATTAATTGAGTTGTTCAAAATTTAATCCAAATTAAAAATCCTTTCTTAGTGCTCACTTTCAAGCTGCATGAAATATTATGTGAAAATTTCAGCCTTCTAGCTCTTATCGTTTAGGCTGTGGGCCTCTAAGCAATCAGTTAGGACAAACTATTTTATATATATAGATTAGCTTGCTACAGATACAACAATGTATGCGTGCATTAACCAATATATGCACTTGCATTTTTGTTAATACATATGTATGTAGGTACTAAATAATGAAAATGCACGTACATACATGTGTATGTATGTACATATGTGCATTTGCAACACCAAATAAAGTTACAAATGTCAGTTTGAAAATAATATCAAAACAACAATGGCAATAGGTATTTGTGTGTTAAGTTTTGTTTGATAATTAGCAAGTATGTAGGTAAAACCAATCGCGTAACATATTCTGGTGTACAAAAACAAATTATGTTTCAATTGATTTGTTTTAAATCAATGATACCAACAAAAAGAAGCAACAACAACACTTACTAACAACAACAACAACAAATGCTACTTAATTCGAAAAACAATTGTCAAAGGCACAAAGAAGAAAAGAGAATAACGGAGAGAGACACATCTACAGACGCAAAAGTGGAATGGGTCATTTTTTTATTTTTTTTTTGTTTGAAACCTCGGCGGCGTTGAAACTCACAGCTTGTGCGACAATGAGGCGCCAGAGTGGTGGAATGAGGTAAAGCGATTAATGCAATTAATTAAGTTGTTCAAAATTTAATCCAAATTAAAAATCCTTTCTTAGTGCTCACTTTCAAGCTGCATGAAATATTATGTGAAAATTTATGATTTTTTGAAAATGGCAAAAATGACCATTTTAACCCTTTTTTCATCAAAAATGGTCATTTTTGCCATTTTCAAAAAATCATAAAAAATACATGCGAAGAGATTTTTTAAAATTTTTTTTTTCAGACACTATTAGAATTGTTTAACTCATCTATTTGCATCAACACATTTTTTGTTCAAGCCCGGGGAAAAAAGTGAAAAAGTAGACTTTTACAAGAGTTGAAAACTTTCAATGGGTACTTAATGGGTTAAGAAGAGTATTGTATCATAAAAACGGAATTTAAATTACCTATCCAACGAATACATTTGCTTGTGTGATATATTTTTTATTAGCGACGAAAATCAGTTTCGAAAACATAAACTCACCATTGCTCGCCACTGTATGTACATATGTGCATTTGCAACACCAACTAAAGTTACAAATGTCAGATTGAAAATAATATCAAAACAACAATGGCAATAGGTATTTGTGTGTTAAGCTTTGTTTGATAATTAGCAAGTATGTAGATAAGACCACTCGCGTAATATATTCTGGTGTACAAAAACAAATTATGTTTTAATTGATTTGTTTTAAATCAATGATACCAACAAAAAGAAGCAACAACAACACTTACAACAACAACAAACGCTGCTGGGGTCGTAAATCAATTGTCATGGGCACAAAGAAGAAAAGAAAAAAACTCATTTGTTTTGATTTTGTCAACTCGTATATATGTATATTAGCTTGCTACAGATACAACAATGTATGCGTGCATTAACCAATATATGCACTTGCATTTTTGTTAATACATATGTATGTAGGTACTAAATAATGAAAGTGCACGTACATACATGTGTATGTATGTACATATGTGCATTTGCAACACTAACTAAAGTTACAAATGTCAGTTTGAAAATAATATCAAAACAACAATGGCAATAGGTATTTGTGTGTTAAGTTTTGTTTGATAATTAGCAAGTATGTAGGTAAAACCAATCACGTAACATATTCTGGTGTACAAAAACAAATTATGTTTCAATTGATTTGTTTTAAATCAATAATACCAACAAAAAGAAGCAACAACAACACTTACTAACAACAACAACAACAAATGCTACTTAATTTTAAAAACAATTGTCAAAGGCACAAAGAAGAAAAGAGAATAACGGAGAGAGACACATCTACAGACGGCAAAAGTGGAATGGGTCATTTTTTTATTTTTTTTTGTTTGAAACCTCGGCGGCGTTGAAACTCACAGCTTGTGCGACAATGAGGCGCCAGAGTGGTCGAATGAGGTAAAGTGATTAATGCAATTAATTGAGTTGTTCAAAATTTAATCCAAATTAAAAATCCTTTCTTAGTGCTCACTTTCAAGCTGCATGAAATATTATGTGAAAATTTCAGCCTTCTAGCTCTTATCGTTTAGGCTGTGGGCCTCTCAACAATCAGTCAATTAGGACAAACTATTTTATATATATAGATTAGCTTGCTACAGATACAACAATGTATGCGTGCATTAACCAATATATGCACTTGCATTTTTGTTAATACATATGTATGTAGGTACTAAATAATGAAAATGCACGTACATACATGTGTATGTATGTACATATGTGCATTTGCAACACCAACTAAAGTTACAAATGTCAGTTTGAAAATAATATCAAAACAACAATGGCAATAGGTATTTGTGTGTTAAGTTTTGTTTGATAATTAGCAAGTATGTAGATAAGACCACTCGCGTAACATATTCTGGTGTACAAAAACAAATTATGTTTTAATTGATTTGTTTTAAATCAATGATACCAACAAAAAGAAGCAACAACAACACTTACAACAACAACAAACGCTGCTGGGGTCGTAAATTAATTGTCATGGGCACAAAGAAGAAAAGAAAAAAACTCATTTGTTTTGATTTTGTCAACTCGTATATATGTATATTAGCTTGCTACAGATACAATAATGTATGCGTGCATTAACCAATATATGCACTTGCATTTTTGTTAGTACATATGTATGTAGGTACTAAATAATGAAAATGCACGTACATACATGTGTATGTATGTACATATGTGCATTTGAAACACCAACTAAAGTTACAAATGTCAGTTTGAAAATAATATCAAAACAACAATGGCAATAGGTATTTGTGTGTTAAGTTTTGTTTGATAATTAGCAAGTATGTAAGTAAAACCAATCGCGTAACATATTCTGGTGTACAAAAACAAATTATGTTTTAATTAATTTGTTTTAAATTAATGATACCAACAAAAAGAAGCAACAACAACACTTACAACAACAACAAACGCTGCTGGGGTCGTAAATCAATTGTCATGGGCACAAAGAAGAAAAGAAAAAAACTCATTTGTTTTGATTTTTTCAACTCGTATATATGTATATTAGCTTGCTACAGATAC
This sequence comes from Scaptomyza pallida, assembly GCA_018152965.1. Lineage (NCBI taxonomy): Eukaryota > Metazoa > Arthropoda > Insecta > Diptera > Drosophilidae > Scaptomyza > Scaptomyza pallida. Next base: position 270,928 of record JAECXP010000020.1, read on the forward strand.
AACAATGTATGCGTGCATTAACCAATATATGCACTTGCATTTTTGTTAGTACATATGTATGTAGGTACTAAATAATGAAAATGCACGTACATACATGTGTATGTATGTACATATGTGCATTTGAAACACCAACTAAAGTTACAAATGTCAGTTTGAAAATAATATCAAAACAACAATGGCAATAGGTATTTGTGTGTTAAGTTTTGTTTGATAATTAGCAAGTATGTAGGTAAAACCAATCGCGTAACATATTCTGGTGTACAAAAACAAATTATGTTTTAATTGATTTGTTTTAAATCAATGATACCAACAAAAAGAAGCAACAACAACACTTACTAACAACAACAACAACAAATGCTACTTAATTCGAAAAACAATTGTCAAAGGCACAAAGAAGAAAAGAGAATAACGGAGAGAGACACATCTACAGACGGCAAAAGTGGAATGGGTCATTTGTTTTGTTTTTTGTAAATTCGGCCGCAATAGCTTGTGCGCAGTAGTGGAATGGGTCATTTTTTTTTTTTTTTTTGTTTGAAACCTCGGCGGCGTTGAAACTCACAGCTTGTGCGACAATGAGGCGCCAGAGTGGTGGAATGAGGTAAAGTGATTAATGCAATTAATTGAGTTGTTCAAAATTTAATCCAAATTAAAAATCCTTTCTTAGTGCTCACTTTCAAGCTGCATGAAATATTATGTGAAAATTTCAGCCTTCTAGCTCTTATCGTTTAGGCTGTGGGCCTCTCAACAATCAGTTAGGACAAACTATTTTATATATATATAGATTAGCTTGCTACAGATACAACAATGTATGCGTGCATTAACCAATATATGCACTTGCATTTTTGTTAATACATATGTATGTAGGTACTAAATAATGAAAATGCACGTACATACATGTGTATGTATGTACATATGTGCATTTGCAACACCAACTAAAGTTACAAATGTCAGTTTGAAAATAATATCAAAACAACAATGGAAATAGGTATTTGTGTGTTAAGTTTTGTTTGATAATTAGCAAGTATGTAGGTAAAACCAATCGCGTAACATATTCTGGTGTACAAAAACAAATTATGTTTCAATTGATTTGTTTTAAATCAATGATACCAACAAAAAGAAGCAACAACAACACTTACTAACAACAACAACAACAAATGCTACTTAATTCGAAAAACAATTGTCAAAGGCACAAAGAAGAAAAGAGAATAACGGAGAGAGACACATCTACAGACGGCAAAAGTGGAATGGGTCATTTTTTTATTTTTTTTGTTTGAAACCTCGGCGGCGTTGAAACTCACAGCTTGTGCGACAATGAGGCGCCAGAGTGGTGGAATGAGGTAAAGTGATTAATGCAATTAATTGAGTTGTTCAAAATTTAATCCAAATTAAAAATCCTTTCTTAGTGCTCACTTTCAAGCTGCATGAAATATTATGTGAAAATTTCAGCCTTCTAGCTCTTATCGTTTAGGCTGTGGGCCTCTCAACAATCAGTTAGGACAAACTATTTTATATATATAGATTAGCTTGCTACAGATACAACAATGTATGCGTGCATTAACCAATATATGCACTTGCATTTTTGTTAATTCATATGTATGTAGGTACTAAATAATGAAAATGCACGTACATACATGTGTATGTATGTACATATGTGCATTTGCAACACCAACTAAAGTTACAAATGTCAGTTTGAAAATAATATCAAAACAACAATGGCAATAGGTATTTGTGTGTTAAGCTTTGTTTGATAATTAGCAAGTATGTAGGTAAAACCAATCGCGTAACATATTCTGGTGTACAAAAACAAATTATGTTTCAATTGATTTGTTTTAAATCAATGATACCAACAAAAAAAGCAACAACAACACTTACTAACAACAACAACAACAAATGCTACTTAATTCGAAAAACAATTGTCAAAGGCACAAAAGAAGAAAAGAGAATAACGGAGAGAGACACATCTACAGACGGCAAAAGTGGAATGGGTCATTTTTTTATTTTTTTTGTTTGAAACCTCGGCGGCGTTGAAACTCACAGCTTGTGCGACAATGAGGCGCCAGAGTGGTGGAATGAGGTAAAGTGATTAATGCAATTAATTGAGTTGTTCAAAATTTAATCCAAATTAAAAATCCTTTCTTAGTGCTCACTTTCAAGCTGCATGAAATATTATGTGAAAATTTCAGCCTTCTAGCTCTTATCGTTTAGGCTGTGGGCCTCTCAACAATCAGTTAGGACAAACTATTTTATATATATAGATTAGCTTGCTACAGATACAACAATGTATGCGTGCATTAACCAATATATGCACTTGCATTTTTATTTGCTTTATTTATTTATTTATTGTCAACTAATATCAGTCGACATAAAAATTAAAATTAAATCAAATTAAAAGTAGAGCTTAAGCTACAAAAATGTTTAAGATTAATGAACAAAATTTAAAATTAAATCAGTAAACAAACTGAAATGAAATGAAAAAGTTTAAAAATTAAAATATTCTGGGGAGTTAACAAAAATTTAATTTAATGATCCAACATTTGTTGCAAGGATTGGGAAAAACCCAGAAAAACCCAATCAGATCATAAGATTAGTGATTAGTGACTATGACTAGATAAGTAAAGCAGTATGGATCTTTTTAGTATGGGAATGGAGGCCTCAAAGGAAACAAGTGAAAACATCTTATTGTAGTCTGCGCACACTACTCGAAGCGGTTCATGCATTAGATAGTTAGTAGAGCAACGATCAACGATCAACGATCAAGGTTAATAGGTACAAAGTTACGAGAAGATCTAATAGGGACAGATAAGTTTATTCGACTTAATAAAGTAGGTGAGTCGATTTCACCATTAAGCAGATTAGTAACAAATAAAACTCCATGCATAGTTCTACGGTTTAAAAGAGAAGGAAGGTTAATTAACAGAAGTCTACTTGAATACGAAGGCAAATCAACTCCGGGAACCCAGTTAAAACTTCTAAGTGTTAATACATATGTATGTAGGTACTAAATAATGAAAATGCACGTACATACATGTGTATGTATGTACATACACACATACATGTGGGGGGCTAAGCTTGTTTAGTATAAGGCTAAAGGTGTCTTTCGCCTACAGCCTACTGCTAACCAATCAGCACTGCTTGTGACATCCCAGTCCATCAGTGAATGACCAACCATACGTGGTGAAGAGCCACACCCTGCTCGAGGTGCCCCTGCTCTAGACAAAATATGGCGGATCTAGAGAGGACAACTCGAAAAAACCCGTAATCTCGGGTGTCAATCGTACCGTGCCCAGGGGATGAATGGCACTACGTTAGTGTGTCTTATAACGGTGACCTCCGGATACCTGGCACCTCCGGTTGTATAAGTGCCCAAACTAAGGTATGGGGCTCTGCCTTGGGGGATACGTCGTTCCCCATTACTCGTGGGATCTCATATGGACCAGAATCTAATAATAAATTTACCTCTCGGGGACATCCCTGCCCCCTCATCGACTACGGTCGAACAAGTTTCTTTACAGGAAACCAACGTTGCAGCTGAGCAGATGGAGACGGATGCCCAGGCTATGGATGTCAATCCGGAAAGCCTAGCCTCCAACTCCATCTCCGAGGAGCAGGAAGAGGCTCTGTTAGCCTCACCACCACCAGCGGCAAACTCAAATTCCGCCAAACCCAAACTTGGCGGCGCAGCCAGGAGGAGACTCCGCCTACTCCTCGACAAGGGTATGCCATTCGAGGAAGCAAGGCGGCTAGCCCAAAAGCCCCTGGAGGCCTCACTTAGGCAGACTCTGAAGATGAAGGCTGCACCAACCCCGGCAACCAAACGGATGCGGTCGACACAAGCGACCCCCGAGGAAGCCACGCCGAGGAAGATCTTGGCCACTGCTAAAGGCGCGGGTTCGGTATCGGTGGTAAAACATCATGCTGCAGTTGCAGCTGATGCGAATGCTCCAACACATGCCGCAACCACAACGCGCGCTAGCAGTGCCAAACCTTCCTATAGAGAAGTAGCAGCATCTCACAAGATGGCCATACTACCACATGGCTATCCGGAGGTGCTGTTAACAACCGACCAGCTCAGCAGAGTGCAGATGGAGGTGCTGAGCACGATTGTAGCGCAGAGAAAAGGGACTTTTAAGCCCCTATTCAGCGGCTGCACCTTCCGCCCGGGGTGGATGGTAATGACCTGTGGTGACGCTCCAACCGCAGAATGGCTAAAGGTAACAGTGCCTAAGCTAAATCTGTGGAAGGATGCGAAACTGCAGGTCTTACCTGAAACCGATGTTCCTCGGCCTGAGGTATTTATTGGCTATTTTCCGACCTTCGGGAAGGAAAGCAAAGCCGATACTATCCTGGGTCTGATAGAGGGACAGAACGCGGGTATGCGAGTAGGGGACTGGAGAGTGCTCCATAAGGAGCAAAAAGGGTCCTATGGTCGGTCTGACCATTGCACTGGACCCCCACTCCGCAAACCAACTCCGCAGCCAGCAGGGCCAGATAAACTTCGCCTTTGGAAAGGTACACCTCAAGGCCAAGGGTAAGCAATCCCGTGCCCAGGCCGAAGATGTGGTCCCACCAACGACGCAACCAATGGAAGAGGCACCCTGTTGCTCCAAGGATGCGCAGCCGGCAGCCGCAGAGATAACACCAATGCCAACCCCTTCCCAGGGCGAGGCAGTGGCAAATGTCACAGCGGCCAACGCAAGCGGTCCTGGGGCAGCAGCTGTGCCAACCCGACGTCCGGCAGCCAGAGGAACGCTCCCACCTCAGGCACAACACCGGCCCCCCCCTTCACGGTCGCCTCCCAAAACAAACAAGGCGCAGTAAGGGCGAGCGGCTGTCGGACGAAGAGTCTGCTCTAATGAGGAGCAACAGAGGGCGTAAGGTGGCGGCAGCGGGCCGCAGGCGGGCACTCTGATGCCCCCACATACATCAACACCCATAAGCCTACGGAGACGGGCTAAATGTCTCCAGGCGAATCTTCACCATGCCAGAGCTGCCTCGGATGTGCTCAGCATGAGGTTCGCAACCGAGAACATGGACGTCGCCTTTATCCAAGAGCCATGGATTGGCTCAGGACAGGTCCGTGGACTCCATTCAGTGTCTGGTAAGTTACTTTATAAACCTAACTCGCCACGTCCAACGACAGCACTGCTTATTAATAAGCAATTAACTTTCGTTCCCCTCACACAGTTTATTACTGATGACCTGGTGGCGGTTTGGGTAAAGATGCCCACAGCGCAGGGTGCTATAGAGATAGTGCTGGCCTCTGCATATCTGCCGGGAGACCCCGACAGTGCTCCAACAATGGAAGTCCGCTCCCTGGTTGAGCATTGTCGTCGAAAAAATCTCCGATGGATCATCGCCTGTGATGCAAACGCACACCATGAGGTATGGGGAAGCACGAATACGAATAAGAGAGATGAGTACCTTCTTGAATACATTATTAGCAACACTATAAGCATAATAAACAGGGGTAACGAACCTACATTTATAAATGCCATTAGAGGCGAAGTCCTAGACCTAACGCTCTGTAGCACCAATATGTTGTCCGCTATCTCCAACTGGCATGTATCAGGGACGGTTTCAATGTCGGATCATCAACACATAAGATTCGACATAACCAGCACCGAGATACAATACTCAGTTACCAGAAATCCTAAAAGAACCAACTGGGATATCTTTCACTTTGAACTTGAGCATCGTGTAAACCGCTCCACTCGTCCAATTTTAACACCTTTCGAGTTGGAAGCAGAAGCAAATGAGCTTCACCAACACATTGAAGATGCATTCCATAGAGGATGCCCTGAAAAAGTCCACAGAGCTAAACGTGACGTCCCATGGTGGAACGACACTCTTGAAAAGCTCAGAAGGACTGCCAGAAAACTCTTCAATAAGGCCAAAGATGGGAAAGCCACATGGCTCTCCTATAAAAGTAGCCTAACGCTCTATAATAAAGAGCTGAGAAGGTCTAAGAGAGCTACATGGAGAGATCACTGTGGGAAGATCACAAAACTTCCCGAAGCGATTCGCCTTCAAAAAGCAATCAGTAAAGACCACTCAAATGGGTTGTGCACACTTAAGAACCCGGATGGTACCTACACCAATAGCCCAGAGGAAACCAGCAAACTTCTGTTGGAAACCCACTTCCCGGGCTGTGTGTTCCTACCAGAAGTGGGGAAGTGGCCAATGGCCACAACCATGAATCCCACCAACACTTCTGGTACAGGCACTATTCCAGTGGCGGACGATGACCAGGTAGATGAGGTATCTCCAACCCCACCATCTACACTGCGCAATAAGCTCCCACATGGAATATTTCATCATAAAAGTGTACAATGGGCTATAAACAACTTTAGCCCATACAAATCCCCCTGGACCGGATGGTATCCAACCATGCCATCTGCAACATGGGGCGGGCATGGTGGTGCCATCTTTAGTCCGGCTCTTCAGAGCTAGTCTAGCTCTTGGACATATTCCAAACAAATGGGCTACGGTTCGGGTCGTGTTCTTGCCCAAGGCAGGAAAGAAAGATTCCCAAATGCCAAAAGCATACAGACCGATCAGCCTTAGCTCTTTTTTCCTAAAGACAATGGAAAAACTCCTTGACCATCACATTCGGGTTACTAACAATCAGTTAGGACAAACTATTTTATATATATAGATTAGCTTGCTACAGATACAACAATGTATGCGTGCATTAACCAATATATGCACTTGCATTTTTGTTAATACATATGTATGTAGGTACTAAATAATGAAAATGCACGTACATACATGTGTATGTATGTACATATGTGCATTTGCAACACCAACTAAAGTTACAAATGTCAGTTTGAAAATAATATCAAAACAACAATGGCAATAGGTATTTGTGTGTTAAGTTTTGTTTGATAATTAGCAAGTATGTAGGTAAAACCAATCGCGTAACATATTCTGGTGTACAAAAACAAATTATGTTTCAATTGATTTGTTTTAAATCAATGATACCAACAAAAAGAAGCAACAACAACACTTACTAACAACAATAACAACAAATGCTACTTAATTCGAAAAACAATTGTCAAAGGCACAAAGAAGAAAAGAAAAAAACTCATTTGTTTTGATTTTGTCAACTCGTATATATGTATATTAGCTTGCTACAGATACAACAATGTATGCGTGCATTAAACAATATATGCACTTGCATTTTTGTTAATACATATGTATGTAGGAACTAAATAATGAAAATGCACGTACATACATGTGTATGTATGTACATATGTGCATTTGCAACACCAACTAAAGTTACAAATGTCTGTTTGAAAATAATATCAAAACAACAATGGCAATAGGTATTTGTGTGTTAAGTTTTGTTTGATAATTAGCAAGTATGTAGGTAAAACCAATCGCGTAACATATTCTGGTGTACAAAAACAAATTATGTTTCAATTGATTTGTTTTAAATCAATGATACCAACAAAAAGAAGCAACAACAACACTTACTAACAACAACAACAACAAATGCTACTTAATTCGAAAAACAATTGTCAAAGGCACAAAGAAGAAAAGAGAATAACGGAGAGAGACACATCTACAGACGGCAAAAGTGGAATGGGTCATTTTTTTATTTTTTTGTTTGAAACCTCGGCGGCGTTGAAACTCACAGCTTGTGCGACAATGAGGCGCCAGAGTGGTGGAATGAGGTAAAGTGATTAATGCAATTAATTGAGTTGTTCAAAATTTAATCCAAATTAAAAATCCTTTCCTAGTGCTCACTTTCAAGCTGCATGAAATATTATGTGAAAATTTCAGCCTTCTAGCTCTTATCGTTTAGGCTGTGGGCCTCTCAACAATCAGTTAGGACAAACTATTTTATATATATAGATTAGCTTGCTACAGATACAACAATGTATGCGTGCATTAACCTATATATGCACTTGCATTTTTGTTAATACATATGTATGTAGGTACTAAATAATGAAAATGCACGTACATACATGTGTATGTATGTACATATGTGCATTTGCAACACCAACTAAAGTTACAAATGTCAGTTTGAAAATAATATCAAAACAACAATGGCAATAGGTATTTGTGTGTTAAGTTTTGTTTGATAATTAGCAAGTATGTAGGTAAAACCAATCGCGTAACATATTCTGGTGTACAAAAACAAATTATGATTTAATTGATTTGTTTTAAATCAATGATACCAACAAAAAGAAGCAACAACAACACTTACTAACAACAACAACAACAAATGCTACTTAATTCGAAAAACAATTGTCAAAGGCACAAAGAAGAAAAGAGAATAACGGAGAGAGACACATCTACAGACGGCAAAAGTGGAATGGGTCATTTTTTTATTTTTTTTGTTTGAAACCTCGGCGGCGTTGAAACTCACAGCTTGTGCGACAATGAGGCGCCAGAGTGGTGGAATGAGGTAAAGTGATTAATGCAATTAATTGAGTTGTTCAAAATTTAATCCAAATTAAAAATCCTTTCTTAGTGCTCACTTTCAAGCTGCATGAAATATTATGTGAAAATTTCAGCCTTCTAGCTCTTATCGTTTAGGCTGTGGGCCTCTAAGCAATCAGTTAGGACAAACTATTTTATATATATAGATTAGCTTGCTACAGATACAACAATGTATGCGTGCATTAACCAATATATGCACTTGCATTTTTGTTAATACATATGTATGTAGGTACTAAATAATGAAAATGCACGTACATACATGTGTATGTATGTACATATGTGCATTTGCAACACCAACTAAAGTTACAAATGTCAGTTTGAAAATAATATCAAAACAACAATGGCAATAGGTATTTGTGTGTTAAGTTTTGTTTGATAATTAGCAAGTATGTAGATAAGACCACTCGCGTAACATATTCTGGTGTACAAAAACAAATTATGTTTTGATTGATTTGTTTTAAATCAATGATACCAACAAAAAGAAGCAACAACAACACTTACAACAAAAACAACAACAAATGCTACTTAATTCGAAAAACAATTGTCAAAGGCACAAAGAAGAAAAGAGAATAACGGAGAGAGACACATCTACAGACGGCAAAAAGTGGAATGGGTCATTTTTTTTATTTTTTTTTGTTTGAAACCTCGGCGGCGTTGAAACTCACAGCTTGTGCGACAATGAGGCGCCAGAGTGGTGGAATGAGGTAAAGTGATTAATGCAATTAATTGAGTTGTTCAAAATTTAATCCAAATTAAAAATCCTTTCTTAGTGCTCACTTTCAAGCTGCATTGAATATTATGTGAAAATTTCAGCCTTCTAGCTCTTATCGTTTAGGCTGTGGGCCTCTCAACAATCAGGACAAACTATTTTATATATATAGATTAGCTTGCTACAGATACAACAATGTATGCGTGCATTAACCAGTATATGCACTTGCATTTTTGTTAATACATATGTATGTAGGTACTAAATAATGAAAATGCACGTACATACATGTGTATGTATGTACATATGTGCATTTGCAACACCAACTAAAGTTACAAATGTCAGTTTGAAAATAATATCAAAACAACAATGGCAATAGGTATTTGTGTGTTAAGTTTTGTTTGATAATTAGCAAGTATGTAGGTAAAACCAATCGCGTAACATATTCTGGTGTAGAAAAACAAATTATGTTTCAATTGATTTGTTTTAAATCAATGATACCAACAAAAAGAAGCAACAACAACACTTACTAACAACAACAACAACAAATGCTACTTAATTCGAAAAACAATTGTCAAAGGCACAAAGAAGAAAAGAGAATAACGGAGAGAGACACATCTACAGACGGCAAAAGTGGAATGGGTCATTTTTTTATTTTTTTGTTTGAAACCTCGGCGGCGTTGAAACTCACAGCTTGTGCGACAATGAGGCGCCAGAGTGGTGGAATGAGGTAAAGCGATTAATGCAATTAATTAAGTTGTTCAAAATTTAATCCAAATTAAAAATCCTTTCTTAGTGCTCACTTTCAAGCTGCATGAAATATTATGTGAAAATTTCAGCCTTCTAGCTCTTATCGTTTAGGCTGTGGGCCTCTCAACAATCAGTTAGGACAAACTATTTTATATATATAGATTAGCTTGCTACAGATACAACAATGTATGCGTGCATTAACCAATATATGCACTTGCATTTTTGTTAATACATATGTATGTAGGTACTAAATAATGAAAATGCACGTACATACATGTGTATGTATGTACATATGGGCATTTGCAACACCAACTAAAGTTACAAATGTCAGTTTGAAAATAATATCAAAACAACAATGGCAATAGGTATTTGTGTGTTAAGTTTTGTTTGATAATTAGCAAGTATGTAGGTAAAACCAATCGCGTAACATATTCTGGTGTACAAAAACAAATTATGTTTCAATTGATTTGTTTTAAATCAATGATACCAACAAAAAGAAGCAACAACAACACTTACTAACAACAACAACAACAAATGCTACTTAATTCGAAAAACAATTGTCAAAGGCACAAAGAAGAAAAGAGAATAACGGAGAGAGACACATCTACAGACGGCAAAAGTGGAATGGGTAATTTTTTTTTTTTTTTTGTTTGAAACCTCGGCGGCGTTGAAACTCACAGCTTGTGCGACAATGAGGCGCCAGAGTGGTGGAATGAGGTAAAGTGATAAATGCAATTAATTGAGTTGTTCAAAATTTAATCCAAATTAAAAATCCTTTCTTAGTGCTCACTTTCGAGCTGCATGAAATATTATGTGAAAATTTCAGCCTTCTAGCTCTTATCGTTTAGGCTGTGGGCCTCTAAGCAATCAGTTAGGACAAACTATTTTATATATATAGATTAGCTTGCTACAGATACAACAATGTATGCGTGCATTAACCAATATATGCACTTGCATTTTTGTTAATACATATGTATGTAGGTACTAAATAATGAAAATGCACGTACATACATGTGTATGTATGTACATATGTGCATTTGCAACACCAACTAAAGTTACAAATGTCAGATTGAAAATAATATCAAAACAACAATGGCAATAGGTATTTGTGTGTTAAGCTTTGTTTGATAATTAGCAAGTATGTAGATAAGACCACTCGCGTAATATATTCTGGTGTACAAAAACAAATTATGTTTTAATTGATTTGTTTTAAATCAATGATACCAACAAAAAGAAGCAACAACAACACTTACAACAACAACAAACGCTGCTGGGGTCGTAAATCAATTGTCATGGGCACAAAGAAGAAAAGAAAAAAACTCATTTGTTTTGATTTTGTCAACTCGTATATATGTATATTAGCTTGCTACAGATACAACAATGTATGCGTGCATTAACCAATATATGCACTTGCATTTTTGTTAATACATATGTATGTAGGTACTAAATAATGAAAGTGCACGTACATGAAAGTGTATGTACATATGTGCATTTGCAACACTAACTAAAGTTACAAATGTCAGTTTGAAAATAATATCAAAACAACAATGGCAATAGGTATTTGTGTGTTAAGTTTTGTTTGATAATTAGCAAGTATGTGGGTAAAACCAATCACGTAACATATTCTGGTGTACAAAAACAAATTATGTTTCAATTGATTTGTTTTAAATCAATGATACCAACAAAAAGAAGCAACAACAACACTTACTAACAACAACAACAACAAATGCTACTTAATTCGAAAAACAATTGTCAAAGGCACAAAGAAGAAAAGAGAATAACGGAGAGAGACACATCTACAGACGGCAAAAGTGGAATGGGTCATTTTTTTATTTTTTTTTGTTTGAAACCTCGGCGGCGTTGAAACTCACAGCTTGTGCGACAATGAGGCGCCAGAGTGGTGGAATGAGGTAAATTGATTAATGCAATTAATTGAGTTGTTCAAAATTTAATCCAAATTAAAAATCCTTTCTTAGTGCTCACTTTCAAGCTGCATGAAATATTATGTGAAAATTTCAGCCTTCTAGCTCTTATCGTTTAGGCTGTGGGCCTCTCAACAATCAGTCAATTAGGACAAACTATTTTATATATATAGATTAGCTTGCTACAGATACAACAATGTATGCGTGCATTAACCAATATATGCACTTGCATTTTTGTTAATACATATGTATGTAGGTACTAAATAATGAAAACGCACGTACATACATGTGTATGTATGTACATATGTGCATTTGCAACACCAACTAATGTTACAAATGTCAGTTTGAAAATAATATCAAAACAACAATGGCAATAGGTATTTGTGTGTTAAGTTTTGTTTGATAATTAGCAAGTATGTAGATAAGACCACTCGCGTAACATATTCTGGTGTACAAAAACAAATTATGTTTTAATTGATTTGTTTTAAATCAATGATACCAACAAAAAGAAGCAACAAAAACACTTACAACAACAACAAACGCTGCTGGGGTCGTAAATTAATTGTCATGGGCACAAAGAAGAAAAGAAAAAAACTCATTTGTTTTGATTTTGTCAACTCGTATATATGTATATTAGCTTGCTACAGATACAATAATGTATGCGTGCATTAACCAATATATGCACTTGCATTTTTGTTAGTACATATGTATGTAGGTACTAAATAATGAAAATGCACGTACATACATGTGTATGTATGTACATATGTGCATTTGAAACACCAACTAAAGTTACAAATGTCAGTTTGAAAATAATATCAAAACAACAATGGCAATAGGTATTTGTGTGTTAAGTTTTGTTTGATAATTAGCAAGTATGTAAGTAAAACCAATCGCGTAACATATTCTGGTGTACAAAAACAAATTATGTTTTAATTAATTTGTTTTAAATCAATGATACCAACAAAAAGAAGCAACAACAACACTTACAACAACAACAAACGCTGCTGGGGTCGTAAATCAATTGTCATGGGCACAAAGAAGAAAAGAAAAAAACTCATTTGTTTTGATTTTTTCAACTCGTATATATGTATATTAGCTTGCTACAGATACAACAATGTATGCGTGCATTAACCAATATATGCACTTGCATTTTTGTTAATACATATGTATGTAGGTAGTAAATAATGAAAGTGCTCGTACATACATGTGTATGTATGTACATATGTGCATTTGCAACACCAACTAAAGTTACAAATGTCAGTTTGAAAATAATATCAAAACAACAATGGCAATAGGTATTTGTGTGTTAAGTTTTGTTTGATAATTAGCAAGTATGTAGGTAAAACCAATCGCGTAACATATTCTGGTGTACAAAAACAAATTATGTTTCAATTGATTTGTTTTAAATCAATGATACCAACGAAAAGAAGCAACAACAACACTTACTAACAACAACAACAACAAATGCTACTTAATTCGAAAAACAATTGTCAAAGGCACAAAGAAGAAAAGAGAATAACGGAGAGAGACACATCTACAGACGGCAAAAGTGGAATGGGTCATTTTTTTTATTTTTTTGTTTGAAACCTCGGCGGCGTTGAAACTCACAGCTTGTGCGACAATGAGGCGCCAGAGTGGTGGAATGAGGTAAAGTGATTAATGCAATTAATTGAGTTTTCAAAATTTAATCCAAATTAAAAATCCTTTCTTAGTGCTCACTTTCAAGCTGCATGAAATATTATGTGAAAATTTCAGCCTTCTAGCTCTTATCGTTTAGGCTGTGGGCCTCTCAACAATCAGTTAGGACAAACTATTTTATATATATAGATTAGCTTGCTACAGATACAACAATGTATGCGTGCATTAACCAATATATGCACTTGCATTTTTGTTAATACATATGTATGTAGGTACTAAATAATGAAAGTGCACGTACATGAAAGTGTATGTACATATGTGCATTTGCAACACTAACTAAAGTTACAAATGTCAGTTTGAAAATAATATCAAAACAACAATGGCAATAGGTATTTGTGTGTTAAGTTTTGTTTGATAATTAGCAAGTATGTGGGTAAAACCAATCACGTAACATATTCTGGTGTACAAAAACAAATTATGTTTCAATTGATTTGTTTTAAATCAATGATACCAACAAAAAGAAGCAACAACAACACTTACTAACAACAACAACAACAAATGCTACTTAATTCGAAAAACAATTGTCAAAGGCACAAAGAAGAAAAGAGAATAACGGAGAGAGACACATCTACAGACGGCAAAAGTGGAATGGGTCATTTTTTTATTTTTTTTTGTTTGAAACCTCGGCGGCGTTGAAACTCACAGCTTGTGCGACAATGAGGCGCCAGAGTGGTGGAATGAGGTAAATTGATTAATGCAATTAATTGAGTTGTTCAAAATTTAATCCAAATTAAAAATCCTTTCTTAGTGCTCACTTTCAAGCTGCATGAAATATTATGTGAAAATTTCAGCCTTCTAGCTCTTATCGTTTAGGCTGTGGGCCTCTCAACAATCAGTCAATTAGGACAAACTATTTTATATATATAGATTAGCTTGCTACAGATACAACAATGTATGCGTGCATTAACCAATATATGCACTTGCATTTTTGTTAATACATATGTATGTAGGTACTAAATAATGAAAACGCACGTACATACATGTGTATGTATGTACATATGTGCATTTGCAACACCAACTAATGTTACAAATGTCAGTTTGAAAATAATATCAAAACAACAATGGCAATAGGTATTTGTGTGTTAAGTTTTGTTTGATAATTAGCAAGTATGTAGATAAGACCACTCGCGTAACATATTCTGGTGTACAAAAACAAATTATGTTTTAATTGATTTGTTTTAAATCAATGATACCAACAAAAAGAAGCAACAAAAACACTTACAACAACAACAAACGCTGCTGGGGTCGTAAATTAATTGTCATGGGCACAAAGAAGAAAAGAAAAAAACTCATTTGTTTTGATTTTGTCAACTCGTATATATGTATATTAGCTTGCTACAGATACAATAATGTATGCGTGCATTAACCAATATATGCACTTGCATTTTTGTTAGTACATATGTATGTAGGTACTAAATAATGAAAATGCACGTACATACATGTGTATGTATGTACATATGTGCATTTGAAACACCAACTAAAGTTACAAATGTCAGTTTGAAAATAATATCAAAACAACAATGGCAATAGGTATTTGTGTGTTAAGTTTTGTTTGATAATTAGCAAGTATGTAAGTAAAACCAATCGCGTAACATATTCTGGTGTACAAAAACAAATTATGTTTTAATTAATTTGTTTTAAATCAATGATACCAACAAAAAGAAGCAACAACAACACTTACAACAACAACAAACGCTGCTGGGGTCGTAAATCAATTGTCATGGGCACAAAGAAGAAAGAAAAAAAACTCATTTGTTTTGATTTTTTCAACTCGTATATATGTATATTAGCTTGCTACAGATACAACAATGTATGCGTGCATTAACCAATATATGCACTTGCATTTTTGTTAATACATATGTATGTAGGTAGTAAATAATGAAAGTGCTCGTACATACATGTGTATGTATGTACATATGTGCATTTGCAACACCAACTAAAGTTACAAATGTCAGTTTGAAAATAATATCAAAACAACAATGGCAATAGGTATTTGTGTGTTAAGTTTTGTTTGATAATTAGCAAGTATGTAGGTAAAACCAATCGCGTAACATATTCTGGTGTACAAAAACAAATTATGTTTCAATTGATTTGTTTTAAATCAATGATACCAACGAAAAGAAGCAACAACAACACTTACTAACAACAACAACAACAAATGCTACTTAATTCGAAAAACAATTGTCAAAGGCACAAAGAAGAAAAGAGAATAACGGAGAGAGACACATCTACAGACGGCAAAAGTGGAATGGGTCATTTTTTTATTTTTTTTTGTTTGAAACCTCGGCGGCGTTGAAACTCACAGCTTGTGCGACAATGAGGCGCCAGAGTGGTGGAATGAGGTAAAGTGATTAATGCAATTAATTGAGTTTTCAAAATTTAATCCAAATTAAAAATCCTTTCTTAGTGCTCACTTTCAAGCTGCATGAAATATTATGTGAAAATTTCAGCCTTCTAGCTCTTATCGTTTAGGCTGTGGGCCTCTCAACAATCAGTTAGGACAAACTATTTTATATATATAGATTAGCTTGCTACAGATACAACAATGTATGCGTGCATTAACCAATATATGCACTTGCATTTTTATTTGCTTTATTTATTTATTTATTGTCAACTAATATCAGTCGACATAAAAATTAAAATTAAATCAAATTAAAAGTAGAGCTTAAGCTACAAAAATGTTTAAGATTAATGAACAAAATTTAAAATTAAATCAGTAAACAAACTGAAATGAAATGAAAAAGTTTAAAAATTAAAATATTCTGGGGAGTTAACAAAAATTTAATTTAATGATCCAACATTTGTTGCAAGGATTGGGAAAAACCCAGAAAAACCCAATCAGATCATAAGATTAGTGATTAGTGACTATGACTAGATAAGTAAAGCAGTATGGATCTTTTTAGTATGGGAATGGAGGCCTCAAAGGAAACAAGTGAAAACATCTTATTGTAGTCTGCGCACACTACTCGAAACGGTTCATGCATTAGATAGTTAGTAGAGCAACGATCAACGATCAACGATCAAGGTTAATAGGTACAAAGTTACGAGAAGATCTAATAGGGACAGATAAGTTTATTCGACTTAATAAAGTAGGTGAGTCGATTTCACCATTAAGCAGATTAGTAACAAATAAAACTCCATGCATAGTTCTACGGTTTAAAAGAGAAGGAAGGTTAATTAACAAAAGTCTACTTGAATACGAAGGCAAATCAACTCCGGGAACCCAGTTAAAACTTCTAAGTGTTAATACATATGTATGTAGGTACTAAATAATGAAAATGCACGTACATACATGTGTATGTATGTACATACACACATACATGTGGGGGGCTAAGCTTGTTTAGTATAAGGCTAAAGGTGTCTTTCGCCTACAGCCTACTGCTAACCAATCAGCACTGCTTGTGACATCCCAGTCCATCAGTGAATGACCGACCATACGTGGTGAAGAGCCACACCCTGCTCGAGGTGCCCCTGCTCTAGACAAAATATGGCGGATCTAGAGAGGACAACTCGAAAAAACCCGTAATCTCGGGTGTCAATCGTACCGTGCCCAGGGGATGAATGGCACTACGTTAGTGTGTCTTATAACGGTGACCTCCGGATACCTGGCACCTCCGGTTGTATAAGTGCCCAAACCAAGGTATGGGGCTCTGCCTTGGGGGATACGTCGTTCCCCATTACTCGTGGGATCTCATATGGACCAGAATCTAATAATAAATTTACCTCTCGGGGACATCCCTGCCCCCTCATCGACTACGGTCGAACAAGTTTCTTTACAGGAAACCAACGTTGCAGCTGAGCAGATGGAGACGGATGCCCAGGCTATGGATGTCAATCCGGAAAGCCTAGCCTCCAACTCCATCTCCGAGGAGCAGGAAGAGGCTCTGTTAGCCTCACCACCACCAGCGGCAAACTCAAATTCCGCCAAACCCAAACTTGGCGGCGCAGCCAGGAGGAGACTCCGCGTACTCCTCGACAAGGGTATGCCATTCGAGGAAGCAAGGCGGCTAGCCCAAAAACCCCTGGAGGCCTCACTTAGGCAGACTCTGAAGATGAAGGCTGCACCCACCCCGGCAACCAAACGGATGCGGTCGACACAAGCGACCCCCGAGGAAGCCACGCCGAGGAAGATCTTGGCCACTGCTAAAGGCGCGGGTTCGGTATCGGTGGTAAAACATCATGCTGCAGTTGCAGCTGATGCGAATGCTCCAACACATGCCGCAACCACAACGCCCGCTAGCAGTGCCAAACCTTCCTATAGAGAAGTAGCAGAATCTCACAAGATGGCCATACTACCACATGGCTATCCGGAGGTGCTGTTAACAACCGACCAGCTCAGCAGAGTGCAGATGGAGGTGCTGAGCACGATTGTAGCGCAGAGAAAAGGGACTTTTAAGCCCCTATTCAGCGGCTGCACCTTCCGGCCGGGGTGGATGGTAATGACCTGTGGTGACGCTCCAACCGCAGAATGGCTAAAGGTAACAGTGCCTAAGCTAAATCTGTGGAAGGATGCGAAACTGCAGGTCTTACCTGAAACCGATGTTCCTCGGCCTGAGGTATTTATTGGCTATTTTCCGACCTTCGGGAAGGAAAGCAAAGCCGATACTATCCTGGGTCTGATAGAGGGACAGAACGCGGGTATGCGAGTAGGGGACTGGAGAGTGCTCCATAAGGAGCAAAAGGGTCCTATGGTCGGTCTGACCATTGCACTGGACCCCCACTCCGCAAACCAACTCCGCAGCCAGCAGGGCCAGATAAACTTCGCCTTTGGAAAGGTACACCTCAAGGCCAAGGGTAAGCAATCCCGTGCCCAGGCCGAAGATGTGGTCCCACCAACGACGCAACCAATGGAAGAGGCACCCTGTTGCTCCAAGGATGCGCAGCCGGCAGCCGCAGAGATAACGCCAATGCCAACCCCTTCCCAGGGCGAGGCAGTGGCAAATGTCACAGCGGCCAACGCAAGCGGTCCTGGGGCAGCAGCTGTGCCAACCCGACGTCCGGCAGCCAGAGGAACGCTCCCACCTCAGGCACAACACCGGCCCCCCTTCACGGTCGCCTCCCAAAACAAACAAGGCGCAGTAAGGGCGAGCGGCTGTCGGACGAAGAGTCTGCTCTAATGAGGAGCAACAGAGGGCGTAAGGTGGCGGCAGCGGGCCGCAGGCGGGCACTCTGATGCCCCCACATACATCAACACCCATAAGCCTACGGAGACGGGCTAAATGTCTCCAGGCAAATCTTCACCATGCCAGAGCTGCCTCGGATGTGCTCAGCATGAGGTTCGCAACCGAGAACATGGACGTCGCCTTTATCCAAGAGCCATGGATTGGCTCAGGACAGGTCCGTGGACTCCATTCAGTGTCTGGTAAGTTACTTTATAAACCTAACTCGCCACGTCCAAGGACAGCACTGCTTATTAATAAGCAATTAACTTTCGTTCCCCTCACACAGTTTATTACTGATGACCTGGTGGCGGTTTGGGTAAAGATGCCCACAGCGCAGGGTGCTATAGAGATAGTGCTGGCCTCTGCATATCTGCCGGGAGACACCGACAGTGCTCCAACAATGGAAGTCCGCTCCCTGGTTGAGCATTGTCGTCGAAAAAATCTCCGATGGATCATCGCCTGTGATGCAAACGCACACCATGAGGTATGGGGAAGCACGAATACGAATAAGAGAGGTGAGTACCTTCTTGAATACATTATTAGCAACAATATAATAATGTATACATTTATAAATGCCATTAGAGGCGAAGTCCTAGACCTAACGCTCTGTAGCACCAATATGTTGTCCGCTATCTCCAACTGGCATGTATCAGGGACGGTTTCAATGTCGGATCATCAACACATAAGATTCGACATAACCAGCACCGAGATACAATACTCAGTTACCAGAAATCCTAAAAGAACCAACTGGGATATCTTTCACTTTGAACTTGAGCATCGTGTAAACCGCTCCACTCGTCCAATTTTAACACCTTTCGAGTTGGAAGCAGAAGCAAATGAGCTTCACCAACACATTGAAGTCCACAGAGCTAAACGTGACGTCCCATGGTGGAACGACACTCTTGAAAAGCTCAGAAGGACTGCCAGAAAACTCTTCAATAAGGCCAAAGATGGGAAAGCCACATGGCTCTCCTATAAAAGTAGCCTAACGCTCTATAATAAAGAGCTGAGAAGGTCTAAGAGAGCTACATGGAGAGATCACTGTGGGAAGATCACAAAACTTCCCGAAGCGATTCGCCTTCAAAAAGCAATCAGTAAAGACCACTCAAATGGGTTGTGCACACTTAAGAACCCGGATGGTACCTACACCAATAGCCCAGAGGAAACCAGCAAACTTCTGTTGGAAACCCACTTCCCGGGCTGTGTGTTCCTACCAGAAGTGGGGAAGTGGCCAATGGCCACAACCATGAATCCCACCAACACTTCTGGTACAGGCACTATTCCAGTGGCGGACGATGACCAGGTAGATGAGGTATCTCCAACCCCACCATCTACACTGCGCAATAAGCTCCCACATGGAATATTTCATCATAAAAGTGTACAATGGGCTATAAACAACTTTAGCCCATACAAATCCCCTGGACCGGATGGTATCCAACCATGCCATCTGCAACATGGGGCGGGCATGGTGGTGTCATCTTTAGTCCGGCTCTTCAGAGCTAGTCTAGCTCTTGGACATATTCCAAACAAATGGGCTACGGTTCGGGTCGTGTTCTTGCCCAAGGCAGGAAAGAAAGATTCCCAAATGCCAAAAGCATACAGACCGATCAGCCTTAGCTCTTTTTTCCTAAAGACAATGGAAAAACTCCTTGACCATCACATTCGGGTTACTAACCTCAAGGAAAAGCCCTTACATCGTTTTCAATATGCATATCAAACAGGAAAGTCTACTGAGACTGCTATACATTGCCCTACAATTAAAATTGAAAAGGTACTAAGCTCCCAGCAGATTGACCTAGGTGCCTTTATAGACATCTCAGGGGCGTTTGATAATACTTCATATGTAGCCATAAAGACTGCTCTCAATCAGAAAGGAGTCTCTCCCATAATTATTGAATGGATTCTGGAAATGTTAAAATCCAGAATAATCTCAATTGACCTTAATGGCAAACTCACATCTATAGCAGCCACAAGGGGTTGCCCTCAAGGGGGTGTACTCTCTCCTCTACTGTGGACTCTGGTTATAGATGAACTTCTTTACATACTCAATAACGCTGGCTTCACCACCCAGGGTTACGCAGATGACCTTGTTATCTACATCGAGGGCTGGCATGCCCCAACGATCTCAGATCGCATGCAACAAGCACTCAATATAGCCAACAAGTGGTGTCAAGATAAGGGTCTATCGATAAACCCATCTAAAACAGTCCTAGTCCCTTTCACTAGACAAAGGACTCAGACACTACAAAACCCAATCCTTAACGGTACGAAAATTGAATTTTCAAGTGAAGCGAAATACCTTGGGGTGATCCTTGATTCCAAGCTCAATTGGACGCCTCACCTAAACAGCACTGTCACTAAAGCCACTAGGGCATTCTTTGCCTGTAACAGGCTCTTTGGCAGAACATGGGGACTCAGTCCAAAAATAATCTACTGGTCCTTCGATACTGTTATACGACCCATTCTTACCTATGCTGCCCTAGCATGGTGGACCAAGGTCGAGCAAAGAACTGCAATAAAAACACTATCGAAAATACAACGCTTAGTATGCATGGGCATCACGGGAGCGATGCGCACTTGCCCGACTGAAGCACTAGGAGTCATAACTGGCATCCCGGCGATCCCGATTCTCATTAAGAAGGAGGCTCGCCTGGGTGCCCTGAGACTTACTAACATCGGTGAACTAAAGCTCGGGGACCTAACGGGTCACTTAAAGGCTCTCACGCCTATATTCAATGACCCTATCATTCGTCTTTCGGACTATAGTTTATCGGGCCCCTTCTTTGAAAGAAACTTCCTTGTATCAATACAAAACAGAAGCACTTGGAATGTTGATCTATCCTGCATACCCAATGGAGCTCAAATCTGGTATACGGATGGCTCTAAACTAGAGAATGGCGACACCGGGGCGGGCATTACTGGACCACGGTTCAGAAAAGCCATAGCCATGGGTAAAACACCTACCATCTTTCAAGCAGAAATACACGCGATAGAGATCTGCGCCCGAGAATGCCTTCGCAGGAAGACAAATGGTGCTACGATCTATATTTTCTCCGACAGCCAGGCATCTCTAAATGCCTTGAGATCATTCCAATTCTCGTCAAGGCTAGTCGAAGAATGTTTCCATCTATTGAACTCTCTGGGAAAAAATAACATGCTAACGGTGGGATGGGTTCCTGGACATGAAGGACATGATGGTAACGAACTGGCCGATGCTCTAGCTAAGTAAGGAGCAGGTAGGCCGCTAATAGGACCTGAGCCATTCTGTGGACTCACCAAGGGACACAGGAAAGCTATACTCAGAACATGGGAAGAAAGGGAAACAAAGAAAAGTTGGTCCGACAGCTTGGGGCTACGCCAAGCCAAAAATTTCCTAACCCCAGATAAGAATATATCCAAACGTCTTATCAACCTAAACAAGAATGACATTCGTATGCTTACGGGTTTTCTCACTGGCCATTGCTGCCTGAGATATCACCTCAAGAAATTGAACTTATCTGATACTGACGTCTGTCGGTTTTGTAACTCAGACCAGGAGACGTCATCTCACATACTGTGCGATTGCCCAGCACTCTGCAGGAGCAGAGCACAACATCTTGGGGAGGTAATCGTGCCACCCCACAGGATATGGAGTCTCTATCCGAATAAAGTTCTAAACTTTATTCGCAGCCTAGGGCTACAGGAGAATCCATAATCCTACTGGCCAGCACAAAAGATCAATCTGGTCGAGGTGCACCAAATATGGCCTTGTAATAATAATAATGTACATATGTGCATTTGCAACACCAACTAAAGTTACAAATGTCAGTTTGAAAATAATATCAAAACAACAATGGCAATAGGTATTTGTTTGTTAAGTTTTGTTTGATAATTAGCAAGTATGTAGGTAAAACCAATCGCGTAAGATATTCTGGTGTACAAAAACAAATTATGTTTCAATTGATTTGTTTTAAATCAATGATACCAACAAAAAGAAGCAACAACAACACTTACTAACAACAACAACAACAAATGCTACTTAATTCGAAAAACAATTGTCAAAGGCACAAAGAAGAAAAGAGAATAACGGAGAGAGACACATCTACAGACGACAAAAGTGGAATGGGTCATTTGTTTTGTTTTTGTAAATTCGGCCGCAATAGCTTGTGCGCAGTAGTGGAATGGGTCATTTTTTTTTTTTTTTTTGTTTGAAACCTCGGCGGCGTTGAAACTCACAGCTTGTGCGACAATGAGGCGCCAGAGTGGTGGAATGAGGTAAAGTGATTAATGCAATTAATTGAGTTGTTCAAAATTTAATCCAAATTAAAAATCCTTTCTTAGTGCTCACTTTCAAGCTGCATGAAATATTATGTGAAAATTTCAGCCTTTTAGCTCTTATCGTTTAGGCTGTGGGCCTCTCAACAATCAGTTAGGACAAACTATTTTATATATATAGATTAGCTTGCTACAGATACAACAATGTATGCGTGCATTAACCAATATATGCACTTGCATTTTTGTTAATACATATGTATGTAGGTACTAAATAATGAAAATGCACGTACATACATGTGTATGTATGTACATATGTGCATTTGCAACACCAACTAAAGTTACAAATGTCAGTTTGAAAATAATATCAAAACAACAATGGCAATAGGTATTTGTGTGTTAAGTTTCGTTTGATAATTAGCAAGTATGTAGGTAAAACCAATCGCGTAACATATTCTGGTGTACAAAAACAAATTATGTTTCAATTGATTTGTTTTAAATCAATGATACCAACAAAAAGAAGCAACAACAACACTTACTAACAACAACAACAACAAATGCTACTTAATTCGAAAAACAATTGTCAAAGGCACAAAGAAGAAAAGAGAATAACGGAGAGAGACACATCTACAGACGGCAAAAGTGGAATGGGTCATTTTTTTATTTTTATACTTTGATACCAAAGGTATCATAGTATATTGGGTTTGTGCAATGTCCGTCATGGTGTCTGTCCGTCCGTCCGTCTGTCCGTCTGTCCGTCTGTCCGTATGAACGCAACTTTTTTCGACACCCTTAAAGCTAGAGCCTTGCAACTTTGCAAATATCTTGGTACATGCCTTCGTCAGACAAAGTGTTAAATGTAGGGCTCTACGACCTCAGGGGGCCTGGGAAATCGATAACAAGTCGATACACCTCGATGTGCGAATCGATAAAACACAAATATATCCCACATTTTATCAGCTAAAGTCACCAAATTTGGGGGCAAGATAGCCGATGACATTCCCCAAAAAACTGCATTAAAAGTTTGGATGCCACGCCCACCTGTTCCGCCCCCAGCCCCTCTTAAATTATAAACAAAAATGCCTGTATCTTCTACAGTTTTGAAGCTATAGCCACCAAATTTGACATGAAGGTAGATGCTGACATCTGACACAGATATGCATCAAAACTTTGGATGCCACGCCCCCAAACAACGGGACATACCCCACCGCCCTAAAAAAAAACCTTAAGGCATGTATCTTCGCCAGTTTTTAAGCTAGAGTCACCAAATTTGGTATGAACATTGGTAGTGACATCCGTAACAGATCTGCATTAATGTTTTGGATGCCACGCCCACTTATACCGCCCACCTCTATATCTTTCTCAGTTTTTGGGCTGGAGTCACCAAATTTGAAATGAACATTGGTTGTAACATCCGAAACAGGTGTGCATAAAATTGTTTATGCCACGCCCACTTATACCGCCCACCTCTATATCTTTGTCGGTTTTTGCGCTAGAGTCTCCAAACTTGGTAGGAGGATAGAAAGTGCCATCCGCCACAGATAAATGTCATGCCTACCCCTTCTGCCTGATTTTTATACCCAGAGCCCTCATATATTACTATTTGCACTAAGAATCCTTAAAACAGCTATGTAAACTGGTATCAAAGTATATCGCAGTCGGTTGCGTCCGACTGCAACGTTTTTACTTGTTTTGTTTGAAACCTCGGCGGCGTTGAAACTCACAGCTTGTGCGACAATGAGGCGCCAGAGTGGTGGAATGAGGTAAAGTGATTAATGCAATTAATTGAGTTGTTCAAAATTTAATCCAAATTAAAAATCCTTTCTTAGTGCTCACTTTCAAGCTGCATGAAATATTATGTGAAAATTTCAGCCTTCTAGCTCTTATCGTTTAGGCTGTGGGCCTCTCAACAATCAGTTAGGACAAACTATTTTATATATATAGATTAGCTTGCTACAGATACAACAATGTATGCGTGCATTAACTAATATATGCACTTGCATTTTTGTTAATACATATGTATGTAGGTACTAAATAATGAAAATGCACGTACATACATGTGTATGTATGTACATATGTGCATTTGCAACACCAACTAAAGTTACAAATGACAGTTTGAAAATTATATCAAAACAACAATGGCAATAGGTATTTGTGTGTTAAGTTTTGTTTGATAATTAGCAAGTATGTAGGTAAAACCAATCGCGTAACATATTCTGGTGTACAAAAACAAATTATGTTTTAATTGATTTGTTTTTAATCAGAGGTGCTCAAAATTGCCTTACGGCAGTGCCCTTACCAACACAAGCAAAAGAATACACACGCACACATGTATCGACGCCGTTTTATTGCATCAAAATTAACACTGAGAGAAAAAAATTCACGTGTCGCTGGTCCACAATAAACAAAAATCAAACTTAAATCAAATTCTATCAAAAACGCAACAAAAAAAGTGTCAGTGCAGAGCCGAGAACAAGGCAACAACACTTTGCATTGTGAGTTGAGGATAAAAAATAATTCAATGGAATTGTTGTTGGCTTGGCTCGATACGCAATGCGACACAAAGAGGAATTGGCGTGTGCCCTAGGAAAGTATGGCATGTGCCGCTCCGTATGCTAAGTGCCAAAACAAAAACAAATTTGCTCGTGTGCCATAGCATTGTGCACCTCTGTTTTAAATCAATGATACCAACAAAAAGAAGCAACAACAACACTTACTAACAACAACAACAACAAATGCTACTTAATTCGAAAAACAATTGTCAAAGGCACAAAGAAGAAAAGAGAATAACGGAGAGAGACACATCTACAGACGGCAAAAGTGGAATGGGTCATTTGTTTTGTTTTTGTAAATTCGGCCGCAATAGCTTGTGCGCAGTAGTGGAATGGGTCATTTTTTTTATTTTTTTTGTTTGAAACCTCGGCGGCGTTGAAACTCACAGCTTGTGCGACAATGAGGCGCCAGAGTGGTGGAATGAGGTAAACTGATTAATGCAATTAATTGAGTTGTTCAAAATTTAATCCACATTAAAAATCCTTTCTTAGTGCTCACTTTCAAGCTGCATGAAATATTATGTGAAAATTTCAGCCTTCTAGCTCTTATCGTTTAGGCTGTGGGCCTCTCAACAATCAGTTAGGACAAACTATTTTATATATATAGATTAGCTTGCTACAGATACAACAATGTATGCGTGCATTAACCAATATATGCACTTGCATTTTTGTTAATACATATGTATGTAGGTACTAAATAATGAAAATGCACGTATATACATGTGTATGTATGTACATATGTGCATTTGCAACACCAACTAAAGTTACAAATGTCAGTTTGAAAATAATATCAAAACAACAATGGCAATAGGTATTTGTGTGTTAAGTTTCGTTTGATAATTAGCAAGTATGTAGGTAAAACCAATCGCGTAACATATTCTGGTGTACAAAAACAAATTATGTTTCAATTGATTTGTTTTAAATCAATGATACCAACAAAAAGAAGCAACAACAACACTTACTAACAACAACAACAACAAATGCTACTTAAGTCGAAAAACAATTGTCAAAGGCACAAAGAAGAAAAGAGAATAACGGAGAGAGACACATCTACAGACGGCAAAAGTGGAATGGGTCATTTTTTTATTTTTTTGTTTGAAACCTCGGCGGCGTTGAAACTCACAGCTTGTGCGACAATGAGGCGCCAGAGTGGTGGAATGAGGTAAAGTGATTAATGCAATTAATTGAGTTGTTCAAAATTTAATCCAAATTAAAAATCCTTTCTTAGTGCTCACTTTCAAGCTGCATGAAATATTATGTGAAAATTTCAGCCTTCTAGCTCTTAACGTTTAGGCTGTGGGCCTCTCAACAATCAGTTAGGACAAACTATTTTATATATATAGATTAGCTTGCTACAGATACAACAATGTATGCGTGCATTAACCAATATATGCACTTGCATTTTTGTTAATACATATGTATGTAGGTACTAAATAATGAAAATGCACGTATATACATGTGTATGTATGTACATATGTGCATTTGCAACACCAACTAAAGTTACAAATGTCAGTTTGAAAATAATATCAAAACAACAATGGCAATAGGTATTTGTGTTTTAAGTTTTGTTTGATAATTAGCAAGTATGTAGATAAGACCAAATTATGTTTTAATTGATTTGTTTTAAATCAATGATACCAACAAAAAGAAGCAACAACAACACTTACAACAACAACAAACGCTGCTGGGGTCGTAAATCAATTGTCATGGGCACAAAGAAGAAAAGAAAAAAACTCATTTGTTTTGATTTTGTCAACTCGTATATATGTATATTAGCTTGCTACAGATACAACAATGTATGCGTGCATTAACCAATATATGCACTTGCATTTTTGTTAATACATATGTATGTAGGAACTAAATAATGAAAATGCACGTACATACATGTGTATGTATGTACATATGTGCATTTGCAACACCAACTAAAGTTACAAATGTCTGTTTGAAAATAATATCAAAACAACAATGGCAATAGGTATTTGTGTGTTAAGTTTTGTTTGATAATTAGCAA
Source organism: Scaptomyza pallida (assembly GCA_018152965.1). NCBI lineage: Eukaryota > Metazoa > Arthropoda > Insecta > Diptera > Drosophilidae > Scaptomyza > Scaptomyza pallida. The sequence goes on from JAECXP010000020.1 coordinate 298,428, forward strand.
GTATGTAGGTAAAACCAATCGCGTAACATATTCTGGTGTACAAAAACAAATTATGTTTCAATTGATTTGTTTTAAATCAATGATACCAACAAAAAGAAGCAACAACAACACTTACTAACAACAACAACAACAAATGCTACTTAATTCGAAAAACAATTGTCAAAGGCACAAAGAAGAAAAGAGAATAACGGAGAGAGACACATCTACAGACGGCAAAAGTGGAATGGGTCATTTTTTTATTTTTTTTGTTTGAAACCTCGGCGGCGTTGAAACTCACAGCTTGTGCGACAATGAGGCGCCAGAGTGGTGGAATGAGGTAAACTGATTAATGCAATTAATTGAGTTGTTCAAAATTTAATCCAAATTAAAAATCCTTTCTTAGTGCTCACTTTCAAGCTGCATGAAATATTATGTGAAAATTTCAGCCTTCTAGCTCTTATCGTTTAGGCTGTGGGCCTCTCAACAATCAGTCAGTTAGGACAAACTATTTTATATATATAGATTAGCTTGCTACAGATACAACAATGTATGCGTGCATTTACCAATATATGCACTTGCATTTTTGTTAATACATATGTATGTAGGTACTAAATAATGAAAAATGCACGTACATACATGTGTATGTATGTACATATGTGCATTTGAAACACCAACTAAAGTTACAAATGACAGTTTGAAAATTATATCAAAACAACAATGGCAATAGGTATTTGTGTGTTAAGTTTTGTTTGATAATTAGCAAGTATGTAGGTAAATCCAATCGCGTAAAATATTCTGGTGTACAAAAACAAAATATGTTTTAATTGATTTGTTTTAAATCAATGATACCAACAAAAAGAAGCAACAACAACACTTACTAACAACAACAACAACAAATGCTACTTAATTCGAAAAACAATTGTCAAAGGCACAAAGAAGAAAAGAGAATAACGGAGAGAGACACATCTACAGACGGCAAAAGTGGAATGGGTCATTTGTTTTGTTTTTGTAAATTCGGCCGCAATAGCTTGTGCGCAGTAGTGGAATGGGTCATTTTTTTATTTTTTTCGTTTGAAACCTCGGCGGCGTTGAAACTCACAGCTTGTGCGACAATGAGGCGCCAGAGTGGTGGAATGAGGTAAAGCGATTAATGCAATTAATTGAGTTGTTCAAAATTTAATCCAAATTAAAAATCCTTTCTTAGTGCTCACTTTCAAGCTGCATGAAATATTATGTGAAAATTTCAGCCTTCTAGCTCTTATCGTTTAGGCTGTGGGCCACTCAACAATCAGTCAGTCAGTCAGTCAGTTAGGACAAACTATTTTATATATATAGATTACTTGCTACAGATACAACAATGTATGCGTGCATTAACCAATATATGCACTTGCATTTTTGTTAATACATATGTATGTAGGTACTAAATAATGAAAATGCACGTACATACATGTGTATGTATGTACATATGTGCATTTGCAACACCAACTAAAGTTACAAATGTCAGTTTGAAAATAATATTAAAACAACAATGGCAATAGGTATTTGTGTGTTAAGTTTTGTTTGATAATTAGCAAGTATGTAAGTAAAACCAATCGCGTAACATATTCTGGTGTACAAAAACAAATTATGTTTTAATTGATTTGTTTTAAATCAATGTTACCAACAAAAAGAAGCATTGCGAGCCCAACAACAACACTTACTAACAACAACAAACGCAACTTGATTCGAAAAACAATTATCAAATGCACAAAGAAGAAAAGAAAAAAGCTCATGTATTTTGTTATTGTAAATTCGCTCGCGGTCAAACTCCCAGCATGTGTATTTATGTACTAATAGATTACATTTCTTAAGATTCAATTTCTTAGTGTTTGTTGAAAATTGATTACAGATTAAATTATATTTAAAAAAATACAGTTTTTAAAATAAAAATATAAATATATCCAAGCCGATGCTGATGAAATGGCTGCTGCTTTGACGGAGGCTGTTGCGGTTGGGGCTGTTAAAAAAAACCTTTGAAGCTGCGGTAGCAACAAAACATAAATCGCTGTATAAGAAAGCATTTAAACAAATAGCAGTGCAAAACAGAAACGCATTTGAAGCAATGAAGTTGGGGTTAAAAAGAATGCAAGGAGGAGTTGCAGAAGCTGCAACATGAGTTGAATTGTTCTCAACCTATTTTTAAAACATTCATCTCATTTTGCAACTTTTGCAACTCCTCCTTGCATTGTTTTTTTATCTCCAAATTCATTGCTTCAATTGCTTTTTTGTTTTGCACTACTATTTGCTTTTGCTTTTTAATTATTAAATTTAATTTTTTGTTTAAATTAAAAATTTTCTGATGCAGCGATTTAAGGTTCTGTTGCTGCCGCAGCTTCAAAGGTTTTTTAACTTGCCTTAACTGATGCTGTTGCCGCTGCTGCTGCTGTGGCTGCTGCTGCTGCTGTCGTTGGAGCTGATGTTGACGCTGCAGTGGCTGTACCAATGGCTGCTGCTGAAACAGCTGTTGCTGCTCCGGCTGAAAATGCAGCAGCTGTGGCTGAAATTGCTGCTGCTGCAGTGGCTGGAACAGCTGCTGCTGCAGTGGCTGGAACTGCTGCTGTGGCTGTGGCTGGAACTGCTGCTGTGGCTGTGGCTGGAACTGCTGCTGTAGCTGGAACTGCTGCTGCTGCTGTTGCGCCGGCAAATAATATTGCTGAGGTGCCACTGGTGCCCAATATCCGCTCATGTTCGGTTTTAAATTATAAATGAAATAAGCCAATACAAAAATGGCACACTGAAGTAAAAATTTAAGAATTCTCTGAGAGCTGAAAGGGTTACAGTTATTTCTGTAAATTGATCTCTCTTAAGCCAGTCGCATTGCTCTCAGTCATTTTTATACCCTTAACCCATAAAATGGGTAAATAAGGGTATAATGGTTTTGTCCAAATGTATGTATCAGACAGAAGGAAGCATCTCCGACCCCATAAAGTATATATATTCTTGATCAGCATTAACAGCTGAGTCGATCTTGCCATGTCTGTCTGACCGTCTGTCCGTCTGTCGGTCTGTCCGTCTGTCTGTCTGTATGAACGCGTAGATCTTAGAGACTATAAGAATTTGAGACTCACAAAAAAATCTTTAATTTCAAAATTGTGAAAATGGGGCTTGAATCTACAAATAAAATAATAAACATTTAAAAAAATTGATCTAAATCGGTTCAAAAACATTGGAGATATCTCAGTATGAAGTTTGGTTATATTGGTCACTGAGTTAATACACATAAATAACTGTAAGCGTTAAGAATCGGGTTAAGGGTATGTCCTAGTCGGGATTTCTCGGCTGGAGCCTTCTTACTTGTTTGTTGTTGCAATTGCTTTCAATCATGGGAAACCAATTTCGTATGTGCATAAGCCGAAAGCGATAGACAAAAACAGCAAGAACAAATTTTTTGCATTTACTGATATTTTTATACCCTGATCCCATGAACTGGGTAAAAAAGGGTATATTTGTTTTGTGCAAAAGTATGTAACAGAGAGAAGGAAGCATCTCCGATCCAATAAAGTGCATATATACTAAAAAAGCATCAACAACCTCGTCGGTATAGCCATGTCCGTCTGCCTGTCCTTCCGTCTGTCTAACCTATGTATGCACGCGTCGATTTCAAAGACTATAAGAGCTAAAGACTTCATATTAAGAACATAGCTTCTTCTAAGCCATAGGCAAATCAAGTTTATTTCAAACTATCGATAGCTATTCTGAGCGTATATACAGATGTAGTCGATAACGAAAGAAAAGGGAATTTTGAAAATATGAAAATTTAAACTATGACTGACTTAATAAATACCGTGAAAATTTGGTCGAAAAGGGCAAAATTTTTCTATACCTAAATCCGAAGATAATTAATATTAAAGTTTAGTCAAGAAAAACTGGACTTCTGCAAGTCAATAAAATTCAAGGTATCTTTTAGTCGGGATTACACAACTAAAGCCTTCTTACTTGCTTTCCGACTCCCTCATTCTCGTGTTATGGTGACAGTCGGCATAGGATCACCTGCATCATGAATAAATACATTCATAGAATAGAGCGAATCTACGCATGTCTGCGTCATACGTGTGAGTCGCGCTCTTGGTCCCAAAACCAAAGAGGCGGCTTAAAACTTGAACACGCGCGCGCATCGCTCTTCATTCTCGATGCTGGATAACAAATTATTTTCAAATCTCGCTCTGATCATGCGCCTTTGTTGTTACAGATTTCGGCTAATTATGGTTATTAAACTCATGCAAAGCGCGCGCATAAAAAAGAGAGTGAACGCAAAATATTTAATATCTAACGCCGGTTATAAAAGAGACGCGCGCGCTCTGTTAAGTCTTAAACGCTCTTTGGGTTTGGGATCAAGAGCGTTATGCAAAGAGCATGATGCAAATGCATACAAACTTATATGTTTTGCTTTGCTTGTTCAAAATTGTATATCAATAATGTTTATGTGTTACGTTTTGTCTAACTTAGATAAGCAGCAAGTTAAAAAATCTACCACAATACAAAGATGTTCAAGACTAATTATTTACGCACTAAGTGCTCGATATAAAAAAAAAAAACAAATACAAATTACATGAATATACATATGTACATATCTATGCCAGGCTTATGCGTTATTACGTATATATGTAAATGTAAAATACATTTCTTAATTTTCTACACTAACAGTGTGTTTGATTTGCAAGGTATTTGCACTTGATTTTTTTTAAATATATGTATTAACAAAACAATGTAAAATGTACGTACACACATGTGAATGTTTGCATGTATGTATGTACATATGTGCATTTGCAACACCAATCAAAGTTACAAATGTCAGTTTGAAAATTATATCAAAAAAACAATGGCAATAGGTATTTGTGTGTTAAGTTTTGTTTGATAATTAGCAAGTATGTAGGTAAAACCACTCGCGTAACATATTCTGGTGTACAAAACCAAATTAAGTTTTAATTGATTTGTTTTAAATCAATGATACCAACAAAAAGAAGCAACAACAACACTTACAACAACACCAAACGCTGCTGGGTTCGTAAATCAATTGTCATGGGCACAAAGAAGAAAAGAAAAAAACTCATTTGTTTTGATTTTGTCAACTCGTATATATGTGGGAGTTGAATTAAGACGCAAGCATAATTATATCGTTTATCATTTAAGTTCAGTTAGTTAGTCAGTATCGTTTGAATGCATAAAATGAATAAGTGCAGCCCTGAGTTATTTCGATATTAGTAGCGATGCATCGATAAGAAAACCGATGTTCTCTCTTTCTTCGTCTTGATCGTGCCGAACAAGTTGGTTCAAACGTTGCTCGCGTCGTAAAGTAATTAATAAATATTGTATTCGTTTAAGCAAGAAAATATGTAAAATATATAAGGCAAAGTAAACAATAAACATCATTTAATCCATTAACACTCGGAAATCCTACAAACATGGTGTCAGAAGTGGGATGCAAATGGATTAAAGTGAAATGCAAACGCATTTAAGTCGAACTTAAACGAAAAGACAAAAAAGTGCGTAATAAAAAATCGCGAGACAATAATTGTGAGACATTATTCTTGCAAAAAATTGTGAAATACCTGTGCTTGTTAATGCAGGGGTATTGAAAAACATTGTACGAGAAAAAGAATTTTCAAATGCATTAACTCACTAAAGTTAAATGCAAAGTTGTTCGCAATCATTGTGAAATTCCCTGGAATTGAATGTTGCTGCAGAGGCGAAAACGCGTGGAGCCAAAGCGTGTGTGAGAGCAGGACAGCGGATCGTTTAATGCGTCGCAGTTAACGTAAAGCGCAAAGTTGATCGAGACGTTTCTATTCTGGAAGGCATTGGCTGAATAGCATTGCGTTAAAAGTACATCTGTGCAGTGGAGTGGATGTAATATGTTGTTGGTTTGTGTGGCAAAGGCTGTTTAGCGCAAACCCGAGCAACGAATATATGTACATCAAAGGCTGTAGAAGCAGAGCGACTTGGCAGAGGATAGAACGTGAAGTAACGGGAAAGAGAAAAAGCACAAAGAGAGCAGAGCTACTTGGCAGAAGGCAGAACGTGAAGTAACGGGAAAAAGGAAGAGCACAAAGACGACAACGCGTGTGTACTGGAAAGAGAAAAGAAGACAAAGCGTGCAGTATCTGGATTGAACTGGATTGTGGCTTGTGTCAGTTAAGTCTGTGTATGTGGTGAGCACAGGGTGTCTCAGAATTTAACAGCTGAGCAGAGAATTGTTAATTTGGTAACATTTCAATTGAAATTTGTTCTTGTGAGTAACTATTTAAAGTAACGTAATGAAATGAGATAAAATATCGATATTTATAATTTTGAAGTATAATATTTACCAATAAGTTAAGTTATCTTCTGATTGTTTAAATCAAATTTTTATATCCAGTGTATGTAAAGCGCAAGCAACGGCAACGACAAGATGAACAGAGATCAGATTTTGGCGTTAACAGTTACTGAGTTAAAGGAAAGGTTGTCGGAGCTGAACTTGAGAGTAGTAGGCAGAAAGTCGACACTGCAGGATCGATTGTTAGAGCATTTCGGACTAGGCATTGACGAGGAAGTAGATGACGATTCTACTAGTGACAGATCTGAATCGATGCACACAAGTAGAGATATGGCGCTAGGGAATAGATCAATATTTACATTGCGCGATATAGAAGACTCACTTTCGCAATTTAACGGGTCGAGTCAACCCTCAGTTGAACAGTGGATACAAGATTTTGAAGATAACGCAGAAGCTGTACAATGGAATAATCTTCAAAAGTTTATATTTGCTAAACAGTTATTAAAGGGCGCAGCAAAAATATTCGTTCGTAGCCAGCGTGGAATTATAAATTGGATGTCCCTCAAGCAGTCTTTGTTAGTAGAGTTTGGTAAAACAATTTCTTCAGTCGATGTGCACAGAATGTTGCGAAATAGACGCAAGCGTCAGAACGAAGACTATAGAGAGTATCTTTATAGCCTAATGGAGATTGGTAGTTCAGTTAAACTGGATGAACTAAGTTTAATAGAGTACTTTATAGAAGGCATACCAGACTCGAGGAGTAATAAAAGTAATTTGTATCAGGCCAAAACACTTCAGCAGTTAAAAGAGCAGATTTGCGTGTATGAGAAAATTCGTAATGATCGCCCTCAAGCGATGAATACGAATAAAGCCCACAGCGCAAATAAGGATAAAAAGCCAGATCAAGGCAAAGAACAAGAAAGAAAGTGTTACAAGTGCGGTGAGACAGGACATTTTGCAAAAATGTGTAAGCAAGCAATTAAATGTTATAAATGTCATCAACCCGGTCATAAAGCAAACAGTTGTCCGAGTACAAAAGTAGTTCAGAAAACCGAAGAAAATAGTGCCAATACAATGTTGAACAAGGGTTATAGTGTTGGAAAATGTATTTTTAAACAGATTTATAGTAAAGGCGTTTCGTTCTCAGCATTGATCGACACCGGTTGTGATCTTTGTCTGATGCGTTCTGATGTAGTTGAAAAGTTACATAATATTGAACTGAATGACGAAAAGCATTGCTTAGTAGGAATTTGCAATAGTGAGCTTAGTACATTGGGTAGTTTTGTAGTGCCAATTGAGATAGACGGAATATTATTGTCAGTTCGTTTTCATGCTGTAAGAAGCTGCGATGTAAAATATTCAGCGGTGATTGGAAATTCAGTACTTGAATTTGTAGATATGATATTTTCTGAAAGTTCTGTAGAGTTTCGTCCAAAGTTGTCCGTTAAGGCAAGCAAAGATGTTATCGAGTACAGTAAGCTGAAAATCAGTGAAGAAGCAAATCAAAAGAAAGATGCAGAGTTAGAGTTTTTTGAGGAATTTAAAGATATGTGTTCGTACGCGGCAGAACTTGACTCTACCATAGATTTATCACACTTAGAAAATCCGATCGCAGAAACAGTAAAATCGTTGATCAACGATTACAGGCCAGAAATGAAACATAAATGTCCCATAGAAATGAAAATATTGTTGAATGATGAGCATCCAGTTTTCGAACGTCCTAGACGCATTTCACATGCTGACAGGTCCACTGTAGACTTGCAAATTGAGAAATGGCTAAAGGACGGGATCATTCAGCCAAGCATTTCAGAGTACGCGTCTCCAGTTGTTCTTGTTTCCAAGAAAGACGGTAGCAAAAGATTGTGCTGTGACTATAGACGTCTGAATGCGAAGATTGCAAGGGATAATTTTCCAATGCCCTTGTTAGATGATGTTATTGAAAAATTACAGGGACATAACATGTTTACAACACTTGACCTCGAAAATGGATTCTTTCACGTCCCAGTGGAGCCTGGTTCAAGGAAGTATACTTCTTTCGTGACGCACGCGGGACAGTATGAGTTTTTATACGTACCTTTTGGGATATCAAACTCCCCGGCCGTGTTTTCACGATATATTCATGCAGTTTTGGTAGATCTCGTACGAGATGGTACTGTTGTGACTTATATGGATGACCTAATTATTCCCGCTAAGGATAATAATGAAGCCATTCGAAAGTTAAAACAAGTGTTAAAAAGTGGTTCCGAATATAACTTGCAATTCAAGTGGAGCAAGTGTCAGTTTCTTAAGACTAAAGTCGATTTTTTGGGATATGTTGTAGAAAACGGTACAATAAAACCGTCTGAAGAGAAAACAAAATCTGTCCGAAATTATCCCATTCCACACGACCAGAAAAGTATACAGCGCTTTTTGGGCTTAACATCTTACTTTAGAAGATTCGTAAAAGATTATGCAGTGGTAGCTAAACCTCTCTCTGATCTTCTTCGAAAAGACTCTAAGTTTCAGTTGGGCGAAGAGCAGCTTATCGCGTTCGAGCAGTTGAAAATGGCCTTAGCGAAAGCACCAGTGTTACGTTTATACAACCCGAAAGCCCAAACGGAAGTACATACAGACGCTTCAAAGTATGGATATGGTGCTATGCTCTTGCAGAAAGATTCAGAAGATCAAGCATTTCACCCAGTCCAATATTTGAGCCGAAAAACTAAGCCTGCTGAAGAAAAATATCATTCTTATGAGCTTGAGGTTCTGGCTATAGTAGAAGCATTAAAAAAATGGCGTGCTTATTTGCTTGGGATTAAGTTTAAAATAGTTACGGATTGCAACGCATTTGCAATGACCTTGCAGAAGCGTGGTGATATTCCATTAAGAGTTTCACGTTGGGTACTATTTTTACAGGATTTTGACTATAGCATTGAGCATAGAAGTGGTAGCAAAATGAAGCATGTCGATGCATTGAGTCGTATATGTTGTCTAATGCTGGAAGACTCACTTCATCATAGATTGCAGCAAGCACAAGGTGAAGACCTTTGGATTAAGGCAGTGTTAGCAGTTTTAGAGAACAGCACGTATGATGATTTTTATGTAAAGCACGGTATTTTGTACAAGGATCCCATTAAGGAACTTGTTGTAGTTCCGTCATTAATGGAAGAGGAAATTATTCGAATGGCACATAAGCAGGGACATTTTTCAGCAAAGCGTACTCAGGAGGCGATTGAGAAAACATTCTATATTCCGCAGCTATCAGTCAAAGTACCTAAAATTGTTCAGAGTTGTATTGAATGCATTGTTTCGGAAGGTAAAGCAGGAAAGAAAGAAGGATTTTTAGCTCCAATTAGCAAAGAAGGTAAACCGCTAGGAACTTACCATGTTGATCATGTTGGTCCAATGACCCAGACCTCTAAGAACTACAACTATATTTTTGTTGTAGTCGATGCGTTTACAAAATTTGTTTGGCTCTATCCAACTAAAAATACCACAGCAGAAGGAGTAGTAGATAGACTAAAGAAGCAATCAGCTATATTCGGAAATCCGAAGCGCATAATTTCAGATAGAGGAGCAGCTTTTATTTCTAATATGTTTAAAGAATATTGTGAGTTTGAGGGTATACAGCATTTAATGATAGCCACAGGTGTTCCACGAGGAAATGGACAGGTAGAACGGATGCATAGAATTGTTTTACCAATGCTATCAAAGTTATGTTATGAAAGCCCAAATCAGTGGTATAAGCATGTTGATGTAGTGCAACAGGCAATTAACAGCACACCACCTAGAAGCACTTAAGTTTCTCCATTTAGATTGTTAACTGGAACTGAGATGAGACTCAACCAGATATCTGTTTTGCGTGAACTATTGGATGAATCGCATATAGAAGAATTAGATAATGATAGAGAATCTGTGCGTGAGGAAGCACAAGCAAATATAAATAAGCTGCAACAGGAGAATCGTAAAACGTTCAATAAGAACCGAAAAATTGAAGTTAAATATAAGGTCAATGATCTAGTAGCTATTAAGCGAACGCAGTACGGTACCGGAATGAAGCTTAGAAGCAAATTCTTTGGTCCATATAAGATAGTTAAAGTTCAATCTCATGGAAGATATGAGGTAGAGAAAATTGGTGACCATAAAGGTCCTGGTAAGACTAAAACAGTCGCAGAATACATGAAAAAATGGCAGTCTTAAATAAAGCAGTAAGAATTACGATCATTCGAGCCGAATGAACTGTCAGGCTGGCCGATTGTGGGAGTTGAATTAAGACGCAAGCATAATTATATCGTTTATCATTTAAGTTCAGTTAGTTAGTCAGTATCGTTTGAATGCATAAAATGAATAAGTGCAGCCCTGAGTTATTTCGATATTAGTAGCGATGCATCGATAAGAAAACCGATGTTCTCTCTTTCTTCGTCTTGATCGTGCCGAACAAGTTGGTTCAAACGTTGCTCGCGTCGTAAAGTAATTAATAAATATTGTATTCGTTTAAGCAAGAAAATATGTAAAATATATAAGGCAAAGTAAACAATAAACATCATTTAATCCATTAACACTCGGAAATCCTACATATATGTATATTAGCTTGCTACAGATACAACAATGTATGCGTGCATTAACCAATATATGCACTTGCATTTTTGTTAATACATATGTATGTAGGTACTAAATAATGAAAATGCACGTACATACATGTGTATGTATGTACATATGTGCATTTGCAACACCAACTAAAGTTACAAATGTCAGTTTGAAAATAATATCAAAACAACAATGGCAATAGGTATTTGTGTGTTAAGTTTTGTTTGATAATTAGCAAGTATGTAGGTAAAACCAATCGCGTAACATATTCTGGTGTACAAAAACAAATTATGTTTCAATTGATTTGTTTTAAATCAATGATACCAACAAAAAGAAACAACAACAACACTTACTAACAACAACAACAACAAATGCTACTTAATTCGAAAAACAATTGTCAAAGGCACAAAGAAGAAAAGAGAATAACGGAGAGAGACACATCTACAGACGGCAAAAGTGGAATGGGTCATTTTTTTATTTTTTTGTTTGAAACCTCGGCGGCGTTGAAACTCACAGCTTGTGCGACAATGAGGCGCCAGAGTGGTGGAATGAGGTAAAGTGATTAATGCAATTAATTGAGTTGTTCAAAATTTAATCCAAATTAAAAATCCTTTCTTAGTGCTCACTTTCAAGCTGCATGAAATATTATGTGAAAATTTCAGCCTTCTAGCTCTTATCGTTTAGGCTGTGGGTCTCTCAACAATCAGTCAGGACAAACTCTTTTATCTATATATATAAAAGAGTTTGTCCTTATCTATAAATATAAAAGAGTTTGTCCTGACTGACTGATTGTTGAGAGACCCACAGCCTAAACGATAAGAGCTAGAAGGCTGAAATTTTCACCAAATATTCCATTCAGATTAAAAGTGAGCACTAAGAAAGGATTTTTAATTTGGATCACTCCTTCAAGTACCTACTGAACACTTAAGCCCTTTTTTTCCCAACTTTTGTACTAGAGCTATGCTTTAAAATTAATCAATTATTACAAAACTTGGTCAGGACATGGAGGCGTGTGAAAAAATTATGGATGCAAAATTTGGACCCGATCCGACAACTCCTTGGGACACCAGTCATACACTAATGTTATGGAGCGTGCTTATCTATATATATAAAAGAGTTTGTCCTGACTGACTGATTGTTGAGAGACCCACAGCCTAAACGATAAGAGCTAGAAGGCTGAAATTTTCACCAAATATTCCATTCAGATTGAAAGTGAACTTAAGAAAGGATTTTTAATTTGGATCACTCCTTCAAGTACCTCCTGAACACTTAAGCCCTTTTTCCCAACTTTTGTACTAGAGCTATGCTTTAAAATTAATCAATTATTACAAAACTTGGTCAGGACATGGAGGCGTGTGAAAAAATTATGGATGCAAAATTTGGACCCGATCCGACAACTCCTTGGGACACCTGTCATACACTAATGTTATGGAGCGTGCTTATCTATATACATATATAAAAGAGTTTGTCCTGACTGACTGATTGTTGAGAGACCCACAGCCTAAACGATAAGAGCTATTTGGACCCGATCCGACAACTCCTTGGGACACCTGTCATACACTAATGTTATGGAGCGTGCTTATCTATATATATAAAAGAGTTTGTCCTGACTGACTGATTGTTGAGAGACCCACAGCCTAAACGATAAGAGCTAGAAGGCTGAAATTTTCACCAAATATTCCATTCAGATTGAAAGTGAACTTAAGAAAGGATTTTTAATTTGGATCACTCCTTCAAGTACCTCCTGAACACTTAAGCCCTTTTTTCCCAACTTTTGTACTAGAGCTATGCTTTAAAATTAATCAATTATTACAAAACTTGGTCAGGACATGGAGGCGTGTGAAAAAATTATGGATGCAAAATTTGGACCCGATCCGACAACTCCTTGGGGCACCTGCCATACACTAATGTTATGGAGCGTGCTTATCTATATACATATATAAAAGAGTTTGTCCTGACTGACTGATTGTTGAGAGACCCACAGCCTAAACGATAAGAGCTAGAAGGCTGAAATTTTCACCAAATATTTCATTCAGATTGAAAGTGAGCACTTAGAAAGGATTTTTAATTTGGATCACTCCTTCAAGTACCTCCTGAACACTTAAGCCCTTTTTTTTCCCAACTTTTGTACTAGAGCTATGCTTTAAAATAAATCAATTAATTCAAAACTTGGTCAGGACATGGAGGCGTGTGAAAAAATTATGGATGCAAAATTTGGACCCGATCCGACAACTCCTTGGGGCACCTGCCTTACACTAATGTTATGGAGCGTGCTTATCTATATATATAAAAGAGTTTGTCCTGACTGATTGTTGAGAGACCCACAGCCTAAACGAAAAGAGCTAGCATGCTGAAATTTTCACCAAATATTCCAATCAGGTTGAAAGTGAGCACTAAGAAAGTAATTTTATTTTGGACAACTCCTTTGAGTACCTCCTTTACACCTAAGTCCTTATTTTCCCAACTTTTGTACTAGAGCTATGCTTTAAAATTAATCAATCTGAACGAAGCTTGTTCAGGACATGAGGGCGTGTAAAAAATTATGGATGCAAAATTTGTGCTCGATCCGACAACTCCTTGGGGCACCTCTTATACACTTATGTCCTGGAGCGTGCTCAGTTTGACTCATTCCACGTTTTAAAACGCCAGACTATTGCACACACTGAGGGTTTAATCACGAGCGAGCTTACAAAAACAAAACACATGCGCTGTAACGTCTCGCGTCGCACTTGCAGATTATTGTAAAAACAAAATACACATAGTGTGCGCCTGGGTTTTTTTTCTTTTCTTCTTTGTGCCTTTGACAATTTATTTATGACCCAAGTAGCGTTTGTTGTTGTTGTAAGCGTTGTTGTTGGGCTCGCACTGCAACTTTTTGTTGGTGTCGTTGATTTAAAACTAATCAATTTCAACATAGCTTGGTGCGTCTTGAAAAATTTTGAACACTAGAATATGTTACGGGGGTGGTTTTACTGCTGGGGCTAAAGCGGCGGCAAAAATATTGCTGCGGTGGCAAAGGAACCCAGTTATTATAACCATTCATGGTCAGTCACTTTTGGAAATGAAATAAGCCAATATGAAAATGACACACTGAATAAAATATATAATACTTTGCTTTTATATGTTGTTGAACATTTTTTAACGCAGCGCAGCGAAGCAAGCGGGACACTTACTAGTATATATATAGATAAGCACGCTCCATAACATAAGTGTATGGGAGGTGCCCCAAGGAGTTGTCGGATCGGGTCCAAATTTTGCATCCATAATTTTTTTACACGCCTCCATGTCTTGACCAAGTTTTGTAAGAATTGATTAATTTTAAAGCATAGCTCTAGTACAAAAGTTGAGAAAAAAAGGACTTAAGTGTTAAGGAGGTACTTGAAGGAGTGGTCCAAATTCAAAATCCTTTCTTAGTGCTCACTTTCAACCTGAATGGAATATTTTGTGAAAATTTCAGCATGCTAGCTCTTTTCGTTTAGGCTGTGGGTCTCTCAACAATCAGTCAGGACAAACTCTTTTATATATATAGATAAGCACGCTCCATAACATAAGTGTATGGGAGGTGCCCCAAGGAGTTATCGGATCGGGTCCAAATTTTGATCCAAAATTTTTTTACACGCCTCCATGTCGTGACCAAGTTTTGTAAGAATTGATTAATTTTAAAGCATAGCTCTAGTACAAAAGTTGGGAAAAAAGGACTTAAGTGCTTAGGAGGTACTCGAAGGAGTGGTCCAAATTAAAAATCCTTTCTTAGTGCTCACTTTCAACCTGATTGGAATATTTGGTGAAAATTTCAGCCTTCTAGCTCTTTTCGTTTAGGCTGTGGGTCTCTCAACAATCAGTCAGGACAAACTCTTTTATATATGTATATAGATAAGCACGCTCCATAACAAAAGTGTATGGGAGGTGCCCCAAGGAGTTGTCGGATCGGGCTGTGGGCCTCTCAACAATCAGTTAGGACAAACTATTTTATATATATAGATTAGCTTGCTACAGATACAACAATGTATGCGTGCATTAACCAATATATGCACTTGCATTTTTATACCCTTAACCCATAAAATGGGTAAATAAGGGTATAATGGCTTTGTGCAAAAGTATGTAACAGACAGAAGGAAGCATCTCCGACCCTATAAAGTACATATATTCTTGATCAGCATCAACAGCCGAGTCGATCTAGCCATGTCTGTCCGTCCGTCTGTCCGTCTGTCTGTCCGTCTGTCTGTCCGTCCGTATGAACGCGCCGATCTCAGAGACTATTAAAGCTAGAGACTTCAAACTTGAAACTTAAGCTCTCCTATAACCTGAGCAGATCAAGTTTGCTTTAAATTTTCGATAACATTTCTGGTTTCCGATATACACATGTGATCGATAACAAAAAAATCTTGAATTTCAATATTATGAAAATGAGGTGTGAAACTACGGATAAAGTAATGAACATTTAAAAAAATTTGATCAAAATCGGTTCAGAAACACCGAAGATATCGCATTTTGAAGTTTGGTCATATTGGCCACTGATTTAATATACATAAGTAACTGTAATGGTTAAGTATCGGGTTATGGGTATGTCCTAGTCGGGATTTCTCGACTAGAGCCTTCTTACTTGTTGTTAATACATATGTATGTAGGTACTAAATAATGAAAATGCACGTACATACATGTGTATGTATGTACATATGTGCATTTGCAACACCAACTAAAGTTACAAATGTCAGTTTGAAAATAATATCAAAACAACAATGGCAATAGGTATTTGTGTGTTAAGTTTTGTTTGATAATTAGCAAGTATGTAGGTAAAACCAATCGCGTAACATATTCTGGTGTACAAAAACAAATTATGTTTCAATTGATTTGTTTTAAATCAATAATACCAACAAAAAGAAGCAACAACAACACTTACTAACAACAACAACAACAAATGCTACTTAATTCGAAAAACAATTGTCAAAGGCACAAAGAAGAAAAGAGAATAACGGAGAGAGACACATCTACAGACGGCAAAAGTGGAATGGGTCATTTTTTTAATTTTTTTTGTTTGAAACCTCGGCGGCGTTGAAACTCACAGCTTGTGCGACAAAGAGGCGCCAGAGTGGTGGAATGAGGTAAAGTGATTAATGCAATTAATTGAGTTGTTCAAAATTTAATCCAAATTAAAAATCCTTTCTTAGTGCTCACTTTCAAGCTGCAAGAAATATTATGTGAAAATTTCAGCCTTCTAGCTCTTATCGTTTATATATATAGATTAGCTGGCTACAGATACAACAATGTATGCGTGCATTAACCAATATATGCACTTGCATTTTTGTTAATACATATGTATGTAGGTACTAAATAATGAAAATGCACGTACATACATGTGTATGTATGTACATATGTGCATTTGCAACACCAACTAAAGTTACAAATGTCAGTTTGAAAATAATATCAAAACAACAATGGCAATAGGTATTTGTGTGTTAAGTTTTGTTTGATAATTAGCAAGTATGTAGGTAAAACCAATCGCGTAACATATTCTGGTGTACAAAAACAAATTATGTTTCAATTGATTTGTTTTAAATCAATGATACCAACAAAAAGAAGCAACAACAACACTTACTAACAACAACAACAACAAATGCTACTTAATTCGAAAAACAATTGTCAAAGGCACAAAGAAGAAAAGAGAATAACGGAGAGAGACACATCTACAGACGGCAAAAGTGGAATGGGTCATTTTTTTTATTTTTTTTGTTTGAAACCTCGGCGGCGTTGAAACTCACAGCTTGTGCGACAATGAGGCGCCAGAGTGGTGGAATGAGGTAAAGTGATTAATGCAATTAATTGAGTTGTTCAAAATTTAATCCAAATTAAAAATCCTTTCTTAGTGCTCACTTTCAAGCTGCATGAAATATTATGTGAAAATTTCAGCCTTCTAGCTCTTATCGTTTAGGCTGTGGGCCTCTCAACAATCAGTCAGTCAGTTAGGACAAACTATTTTATATATATAGATTAGCTTGCTACAGATACAACAATGTATGCGTGCATTAACCAATATATGCACTTGCATTTTTATACCCTTAACCCATAAAATGGGTAAATAAGGGTATAATGGTTTTGTGCAAAAGTATGTAACAGACAGAAGGAAGCATCTCCGACCCTATAAAGTACATATATTCTTGATCAGCATCAACAGCCGAGTCGATCTAGCCATGTCTGTCCGTCCGTCTGTCCGTCTGTCTGTCCGTCTGTCTGTCCGTCCGTATGAACGCGCCGATCTCAGAGACTATTAAAGCTAGAGACTTCAAACTTGAAACTTAAGCTCTCCTATAACCTGAGCAGATCAAGTTTGCTTTAAATTTTCGATAACATTTCTGGTTTCCGATATACACATGTGATCGATAACAAAAAAATCTTGAATTTCAATATTATGAAAATGAGGTGTGAAACTACGGATAAAGTAATGAACATTTAAAAAATTTGATCAAAATCGGTTCAGAAACACCGAAGATATCGCATTTTGAAGTTTGGTCATATTGGCCACTGATTTAATATACATAAGTAACTGTAATGGTTAAGTATCGGGTTATGGGTATGTCCTAGTCGGGATTTCTCGACTAGAGCCTTCTTACTTGTTGTTAATACATATGTATGTAGGTACTAAATAATGAAAATGCACGTACATACATGTGTATGTATGTACATATGTGCATTTGCAACACCAACTAAAGTTACAAATGTCAGTTTGAAAATAATATCAAAACAACAATGGCAATAGGTATTTGTGTGTTAAGTTTTGTTTGATAATTAGCAAGTATGTAGGTAAAACCAATCGCGTAACATATTCTGGTGTACAAAAACAAATTATGTTTCAATTGATTTGTTTTAAATCAATAATACCAACAAAAAGAAGCAACAACAACACTTACTAACAACAACAACAACAAATGCTACTTAATTCGAAAAACAATTGTCAAAGGCACAAAGAAGAAAAGAGAATAACGGAGAGAGACACATCTACAGACGGCAAAAGTGGAATGGGTCATTTTTTTTATTTTTTTGTTTGAAACCTCGGCGGCGTTGAAACTCACAGCTTGTGCGACAAAGAGGCGCCAGAGTGGTGGAATGAGGTAAAGTGATTAATGCAATTAATTGAGTTGTTCAAAATTTAATCCAAATTAAAAATCCTTTCTTAGTGCTCACTTTCAAGCTGCATGAAATATTATGTGAAAATTTCAGCCTTCTAGCTCTTATCGTTTATATATATAGATTAGCTGGCTACAGATACAACAATGTATGCGTGCATTAACCAATATATGCACTTGCATTTTTGTTAATACATATGTATGTAGGTACTAAATAATGAAAATGCACGTACATACATGTGTATGTATGTACATATGTGCATTTGCAACACCAACTAAAGTTACAAATGTCAGTTTGAAAATAATATCAAAACAACAATGGCAATAGGTATTTGTGTGTTAAGTTTTGTTTGATAATTAGCAAGTATGTAGGTAAAACCAATCGCGTAACATATTCTGGTGTACAAAAACAAATTATGTTTCAATTGATTTGTTTTAAATCAATGATACCAACAAAAAGAAGCAACAACAACACTTACTAACAACAACAACAACAAATGCTACTTAATTCGAAAAACAATTGTCAAAGGCACAAAGAAGAAAAGAGAATAACGGAGAGAGACACATCTACAGACGGCAAAAGTGGAATGGGTCATTTTTTTTATTTTTTTTGTTTGAAACCTCGGCGGCGTTGAAACTCACAGCTTGTGCGACAATGAGGCGCCAGAGTGGTGGAATGAGGTAAAGTGATTAATGCAATTAATTGAGTTGTTCAAAATTTAATCCAAATTAAAAATCCTTTCTTAGTGCTCACTTTCAAGCTGCATGAAATATTATGTGAAAATTTCAGCCTTCTAGCTCTTATCGTTTAGGCTGTGGGCCTCTCAACAATCAGTCAGTCAGTTAGGACAAACTATTTTATATATATAGATTAGCTTGCTACAGATACAACAATGTATGCGTGCATTAACCAATATATGCACTTGCATTTTTATACCCTTAACCCATAAAATGGGTAAATAAGGGTATAATGGTTTTGTGCAAAAGTATGTAACAGACAGAAGGAAGCATCTCCGACCCTATAAAGTACATATATTCTTGATCAGCATCAACAGCCGAGTCGATCTAGCCATGTCTGTCCGTCCGTCTGTCCGTCTGTCTGTCCGTCTGTCTGTCCGTCCGTATGAACGCGCCGATCTCAGAGACTATTAAAGCTAGAGACTTCAAACTTGAAACTTAAGCTCTCCTATAACCTGAGCAGATCAAGTTTGCTTTAAATTTTCGATAACATTTCTGGTTTCCGATATACACATGTGATCGATAACAAAAAAATCTTGAATTTCAATATTATGAAAATGAGGTGTGAAACTACGGATAAAGTAATGAACATTTAAAAAAATTTGATCAAAATCGGTTCAGAAACACCGAAGATATCGCATTTTGAAGTTTGGTCATATTGGCCACTGATTTAATATACATAAGTAACTGTAATGGTTAAGTATCGGGTTATGGGTATGTCCTAGTCGGGATTTCTCGACTAGAGCCTTCTTACTTGTTGTTAATACATATGTATGTAGGTACTAAATAATGAAAATGCACGTACATACATGTGTATGTATGTACATATGTGCATTTGCAACACCAACTAAAGTTACAAATGTCAGTTTGAAAATAATATCAAAACAACAATGGCAATAGGTATTTGTGTGTTAAGTTTTGTTTGATAATTAGCAAGTATGTAGATAAGACCACTCGCGTAACATATTCTGGTGTACAAAAACAAATTATGTTTTAATTGATTTGTTTTAAATCAATGATACCAACAAAAAGAAGCAACAACAACACTTACAACAACAACAAACGCTGCTGGGGTCGTAAATCAATTGTCATGGGCACAAAGAAGAAAAGAAAAAAACTCATTTGTTTTGATTTTGTCAACTCGTATATATGTATATTAGCTTGCTACAGATACAACAGTGTATGCGTGCATTAACCAATAAATGCACTTGCATTTTTGTTAATACATATGTATGTAGGTACTAAATAATGAAAATGCACGTACATACATGTGTATGTATGTACATATGTGCATTTGCAACACCAACTAAAGTTACAAATGTCAGTTTGAAAATAATATCAAAACAACAATGGCAATAGGTATTTGTGTGTTAAGTTTTGTTTGATAATTAGCAAGTATGTAGGTAAAACCAATCGCGTAACATATTCTGGTGTACAAAAACAAATTATGTTTCAATTGATTTGTTTTAAATCAATAATACCAACAAAAAGAAGCAACAACAACACTTACTAACAACAACAACAACAAATGCTACTTAATTCGAAAAACAATTGTCAAAGGCACAAAGAAGAAAAGAGAATAACGGAGAGAGACACATCTACAGACGGCAAAAGTGGAATGGGTCATTTTTTTTATTTTTTTTGTTTGAAACCTCGGCGGCGTTGAAACTCACAGCTTGTGCGACAAAGAGGCGCCAGAGTGGTGGAATGAGGTAAAGTGATTAATGCAATTAATTGAGTTGTTCAAAATTTAATCCAAATTAAAAATCCTTTCTTAGTGCTCACTTTCAAGCTGCATGAAATATTATGTGAAAATTTCAGCCTTCTAGCTCTTATCGTTTATATATATAGATTAGCTGGCTACAGATACAACAATGTATGCGTGCATTAACCAATATATGCACTTGCATTTTTGTTAATACATATGTATGTAGGTACTAAATAATGAAAATGCACGTACATACATGTGTATGTATGTACATATGTGCATTTGCAACACCAACTAAAGTTACAAATGTCAGTTTGAAAATAATATCAAAACAACAATGGCAATAGGTATTTGTGTGTTAAGTTTTGTTTGATAATTAGCAAGTATGTAGGTAAAACCAATCGCGTAACATATTCTGGTGTACAAAAACAAATTATGTTTCAATTGATTTGTTTTAAATCAATAATACCAACAAAAAGAAGCAACAACAACACTTACTAACAACAACAACAACAAATGCTACTTAATTCGAAAAACAATTGTCAAAGGCACAAAGAAGAAAAGAGAATAACGGAGAGAGACACATCTACAGACGGCAAAAGTGGAATGGGTCATTTTTTTTTTTTTTTTGTTTGAAACCTCGGCGGCGTTGAAACTCACAGCTTGTGCGACAATGAGGCGCCAGAGTGGTGGAATGAGGTAAAGTGATTAATGCAATTAATTGAGTTGTTCAAAATTTAATCCAAATTAAAAATCCTTTCTTAGTGCTCACTTTCAAGCTGCATGAAATATTATGTGAAAATTTCAGCCTTCTAGCTCTTATCGTTTAGGCTGTGGGCCTCTCAACAATCAGTCAGTCAGTTAGGACAAACTATTTTATATATATAGATTAGCTTGCTACAGATACAACAATGTATGCGTGCATTAACCAATATATGCACTTGCATTTTTGTTAATACATATGTATGTAGGTACTAAATAATGAAAATGCACGTACATACATGTGTATGTATGTACATATGTGCATTTGCAACACCAACTAAAGTTACTGTTGTAAATATCGATTATGTTGTAAGTATCGATCACTTAGGCAACAATGAATACTTGGTCACACTTAAGCTTCATCTTTGTAATACGCACTCGCTTGAAAATGTTATTCGTAGTAGACGCGGACGCGCACAAAAATAAAAGCAGTAACATATATAAACCTAACTTGCCGTGTGTTCTTTATTTTCCGATTCATCAAGACTTTTAACAGGTTATGGGCCCAGGCACAATCTGTATAAGTGAACTCTTGTTTGATTAAGAAATATAAAAAAGAAAAAAACATGAGCGCTCAAAGTTTGTTTGCGATCGACAAGTTGGACGGCGAGAATTATGCGGCGTGGTCGGTGCAAATGAGAAGCATATTAATCCACAGTGATAATTGGCCGGTAGTCTGCGGTAGACTTGTAAAAAGTGAAAATGACAATGCAGAACAAAAAGCAATTTTCGATTCGCACGATGAGAAAGCATTAGCAAGTATATTGCTGGGTGTAAAGGCTTCTCAAATTAACATAATAAAAAACTGTAAAACATCAAAAGAAGCTTGGGAGAAGCTCGCAAGTGTATATCAACCGCGTGGACCTGCACGAAAAATTCAATTGTTCAAAAAGTTGCTGCGTTTGAGTCTTGGTGACGTCACTCGTGTGCAAGACTTTTTAAGTGAGTTTTCGGACATAGTAGAAAAGTTGAAAGAAATAGAAATGGAAATACAAGAAGACATTTTATCTATTGTGCTATTGTCGGGACTTAGTGGAACATTCGAGAATTTTGTAGTAGCGATTGAAACTCGTGAGGTATTGCCATCCCTATCTGATTTGAAGATCAAGATTATGGAAGAGGGAGAAAGGCAAATGTTGAGCAAAGCAGACTCTAATAGTGATGTACAGCAAGTTTATGTATCACGTACGAAAAATAAAGTCAAAAAGTGCGCGCAAGAAAGAACGGTATCTACGAACAAGAAAAAGTGTTATAGATGCGGCAGTGACAGTCATTTAATAGCTCAGTGCAAAATGAAGAACAATAAAGAAAAAGAAAACGAAAACGAAGAGAGTCATTTTTCTATACTCGCGAATGTGCGTAAAACGGACCAACTATCAAAGTCAATGTGGTGCTTGGATAGTGGCGCGACCGCTCACATCTGTTGTGACAAGTCGAAGTTTGCCTTTATAAGAGAGTATAAAGAGAAAATATCCCTTGCGGGGGAAAATTATGTGTATGCAAGCGGCATTGGAAGTGTGCGTTTAAATCGGGAAATTCTAGCGTTGAGCTATTAAACGTATTGTATGTCGGTGAATTGCAAGCAAATTTTATATCTGTGTCAAAAGCCGTAGAGAAAGGCATGAAAGTGTATTTTGACAAGGACAGTGCAGTTATAAAAAACAAAAACAATGTAAAAATATTAAATGCTACAAAGAGCAATAATTTGTTTATTGTTGACGTAAATAATGAAAAGTGCATGTATGCAAAGACAAACAGCAGTGAGCTGTGGAAGTGGCATTGTCGTTTTGGTCACTTAAATATGACAAGCCTTAAGAAAATGGCTAGTGACAATATTGTGCATGGATTGAAACCGTTCGGCAATAATGTTAAAGACGAGGTTTGCGCAACGTGCGCAAAGTGCAAAATATGTGTAAAACCGTTTGAGGCGGCAGAGAGCCGTGCTCGCGAAACATTAGGTTTAGTGCACACAGATATTTGCGGACCAATGAATATAGACTCGGCCGGCGGTGCAAAATATTTTGCGACATTTATAGACGATTTTTCGCGTTATACATTTGTGTATATTTTAAAGAGTCGCGATCAAATTTTACAAGCGTTTAAAGACTTTGTAATATTTGCGGAGAGGCAATCCGGAAAAAAATTGAAAGCTGTGCGCAGCGACAATGGACGCGAATATATAAGTGCAGAGTTCGAGAAATACCTAAAGGAGAATGGTATTAAGCGGCAACTAACTGTTCCTTACACCCCGCAGCAGAATGGAGTTGCTGAGCGCGCCAATCGGACGCTAGTTGAAATGGCTAGAAGCATGCTGGTACACTCGGGGCTAAATGAGAATCTATGGGGCGAAGCTGTACGAACTGCAGCTTACATAAGAAACAGGTCAGTAACGAGAGCTTTAAAAGATAAAACGCCGTTTGAAATGTGGACTGGAACAAAACCAGTAATCTCACATTTGAGAATCTTTGGGTCAAAGGCAGTAGCCCTGAATAAGACGCACAAAAGGAAATTCGAAGCGAAGGGAATCGAATACACAATGATCGGATATTCGTTGACCGCTAAGGCATATAGACTGTTATGTCCAGAAACACGTAAAGTCATTGAATGCAGAGATGTAATCTTTTTGTAAGATAATTTTGGCACCACAGCAAGCAACGAAAAAGAATTGATCTCCTTCACTGTCGAAAGTTCACCAGTAGGGAAACAAAAACTGGTAAATAATATTAAAGAGAATATTGAGCATTTACAGGTGGAGCCCGAAATCGAATCCGATAATTCGGATAGCGTCGAAGAATATGAGAGTGCTGAGAGCAACGAACCAAGCCCAGCACCAGTGGCTAGTGTGCGTGGGCCTGGGCGGCCTAAGAAAATAAGGACAGGAAAACCAGGGCGACCTAGCAAGCAGTATAACATAGTGAATATGTTAAAGGCGGAGGATGTGTCGATTCCTGCAAACGTTCAAGAAGCCATAAAATCGGAGTGGAGTTCCGATTGGTCAGCCGCAATTCAGAAGGAGTTGGAAGCACTGCATGCTAATGAAACATGGGAGCTTGTAAACTTGCCGAAGGGCAAAAAAGCTATTGGCTCCAAGTGGGTGTTTGGTACAAAAGTAGACCAGGATGGGTTTGTGGAGCGTTTTAAGGCAAGGCTAGTTGCTAAGGGATGCGCGCAACAATTTGGCATTGATTACTTCGAAACATTTTCGCCAGTTGTGAGATACTCATCAGTCAGGATGATTATAGCCCTGGCAGTGGAGCATAAAATGTTTTTGCATCAGATGGACGTGTCGTCGGCATACCTCAACAGCGAGCTGTCAGAGGAGGTATATATGAAACAGCCTGAAGGTTTCATAAGCGACGAGCATCCGGAAAAAGTTATGAGGCTAAAGAAATCTTTGTATGGGCTAAAGCAAAGCGGCAGAGAGTGGAACTCCAAGCTGGATATGGTTTTAAGAAGACTGGACTTTCTTCCATGTGTCAGCGAGCCATGCGTTTATGTACGCAACAGGAAATGTAATATGAATATAATTGCTATTTACGTAGACGATCTTTTATTTGCAAGTTCATCGAAGCAAGAAATGCTTAAGATCAAGGCGTCCATTGCAAATGAGTTCAATGTGGTTGATGGAGGTCAGCTCAAATACTTCCTTGGCATGGAAATTGAGCGTGAGGGCGAGACTGGCAGCATAAACCTCGGGCACAAGCAGTATATAGAGCAGATGCTATATACGTGGGGCATGTCGACGTGCAGACCAGTAGCAACACCCTTGGAGGCAGGGCATCAAGTCAAGTGTGACGACATCAACTGCGAGACCATTAATGAGAAATGCTATCAGTCATTAATTGGGTCTTTAATGTATTTGGCTATAACTACTCGGCCAGATATATTGCACTCGGTGGCGAAATTGGCGCAAAGGAACGCTAATCCGCACAAGGAGCATGAGGTCGCAGCAAAAAGGATCCTACGATATCTGAAAGGTACAGCCGATATGAAGCTCCATTATCAACAAACTGATACATCAATTCATGGATATGTGGACGCAGACTGGGCAAACGATACGTCTGATCGGAAGTCATACAGCGGATATGTTTTCTTAGCTGCAGGAGGCCCTATATCATGGGAATCAAAGAAGCAAAATCTGGTAGCATTAAGCAGCACTGAAGCTGAATATGTTGCATTGTCGATTGCAGCACGAGAAGCTGTCTATTTGAAGAAGCTACTACAAGAGATGGGTTTTGGCAAAGTTAAGTCAGTTTTGTTATACTGCGATAATCAAAGCGCTCAATGTTTAGCCAAAAATCCAATTTTGCATAATCGTAGTAAACATATTGACATCAAATATCATCATGTTCGTGAATTATATGATAAAAAAGGAAATTGATGTTCAATATATAATTACTGATAATATGGTATCTGATGTGTTAACAAAGAATTTGCAAAAGATTAAACACGTCAAATGTATTCAGAAGATGAATTGTTATTAGTGCTTAAGTTCAGAGTATGTAATCGTTGAGAAGGAGTGTTGTAAATATCGATTATGTTGTAAGTATCGATCACTTAGGCAACAATGAATACTTGGTCACACTTAAGCTTCATCTTTGTAATACGCACTCGCTTGAAAATGTTATTCGTAGTAGACGCGGACGCGCACAAAAATAAAAGCAGTAACATATATAAACCTAACTCGCCGTGTGTTCTTTATTTTCCGATTCATCAAGACTTTTAACAGTTACAAATGTCAGTTTGAAAATAATATCAAAACAACAATGGCAATAGGTATTTGTGTGTTAAGTTTTGTTTGATAATTAGCAAGTATGTAGGTAAAACCAATCGCGTAACATATTCTGGTGTACAAAAACAAATTATGTTTCAATTGATTTCTTTTAAATCAATGATACCAACAAAAAGAAGCAACAACAACAACAAATGCTACTTAATCCGAAAAACAATTGTCAAAGGCACAAAGAAGAAAAGAGAATAACGGAGAGAGACACATCTACAGACGGCAAAAGTGGAATGGGTCATTTTTTTATTATTTTTGTTTGAAACCTCGGCGGCGTTGAAACTCACAGCTTGTGCGACAATGAGGCGCCAGAGTGGTAGAATGAGGTAAAGTGATTAATGCAATTAATTGAGTTGTTCAAAATTTAATCCAAATTAAAAATCCTTTCTTAGTGCTCACTTTCAAGCTGCTTGAAATATTATGTGAAAATTTCAGCCTTCTAGCTCTTATCGTTTAGGCTGTGGGCCTCTCAACAATCAGTTAGGACAAACTATTTTATATATATAGATTAGCTTGCTACAGATACAACAATGTATGCGTGCATTTACCAATATATGCACTTGCATTTTTGTTAATACATATGTATGTAGGTACTAAATAATGAAAATGCACGTACATACATGTGTATGTATGTACATATGTGCATTTGCAACACCAACTAAAGTTACAAATGTCAGTTTGAAAATAATATCAAAACAACAATGGCAATAGGTATTTGTGTGTTAAGTTTTGTTTGATAATTAGCAAGTATGTAGGTAAAACCAATCGCGTAACATATTCTGGTGTACAAAAACAAATTATGTTTCAATTGATTTGTTTTAAATCAATGATACCAACAAAAAGAAGCAACAACAACACTTACTAACAACAACAACAACAAATGCTACTTAATTCGAAAAACAATTGTCAAAGGCACAAAGAAGAAAAGAGAATAACGAAGAGAGACACATCTACAGACGGCAAAAGTGGAATGGGTCATTTTTTTATTTTTTTTTGTTTGATACCTCGGCGGCGTTGAATCTCACAGCTTGTGCGACAATGAGGCGCCAGAGTGGTGGAATAAGGTAAAGTGATTAATGCAATTAATTGAGTTGTTCAAAATTTAATCCAAATTAAAAATCCTTTCTTAGTGCTCACTTTCAACCTGATTGGAATATTTGGTGAAAATTTCAGCCTTCTAGCTCTTATCGTTTAGGCTGGGGGCCTCTCAACAATCAGTTAGGACAAACTATTTTATATATATAGATAAGCTTGCTACAGATACAACATTGCATGCGTGCATTAACCAATATATGCACTTGCATTTTTGTTAATACATATGTATGTAGGTACTAAATAATGAAAATGCACGTACATACATGTGTATGTATGTACATATGTGCATTTGCAACACCAACTAAAGTTACAAATTTCAGTTTGAAAATAATATCAAAAACACAATTATGGTGTTCACAAAGTGTAGTATCATGGCAAAAGTGTATCGATACAACACTGCTATCGTGAACACCCAATTGTGCACAATTGTGTTGCAAGCTTGCTATCTCTAATTTTATTATTGTGAGTGTAGTTTGAGAGAGTGATTGGTAGCAAATAAATAGAAAATGCCTTTTAATAGCGTGAAGTCCTCCCTTTTGCAATGGAAAGCATCCCAAGCCATTCAGGATATAGAGGCAATTGAAGGTATATTGGATAGAATGCATTTTGTGGTAATTTTAGTACATTTGTAAATTATTATTGCAGCTGTTTCTGAACATGCAGGAGCCGCTACTGCATTGGAAGAAATTTGGGAAGATTTTGTCGATGATGCGATTATCATTTATGCGAGTCGCAGAGGCGACAAAATTAACGTGCCAAAGTCGATAAGCTGGCGGGATAATATTCTTTGTTCATTCGACAATAGCCGCCTTAAGCAAATGCTTCGTGTATCGCAACTTCAATTTGGAATGCTTTTGGACCTCATTAAAGAGGATACAGCGTTCCAAACACCAGGCATATTAAAACAGTTGTCGGTTGATTTACAACTGGCAGTTGTTTTGTTTCGACTGGGGGCGTCTGGAAGCAGTGCGTCGGTGCGCAAAACTTGCACAATTTTTGGAATTGGCGATGGAGGCACGTTAGATATTATAACGAAAAGGGTTTTTTCTGCTTTTTTGCGGCTAATGCGCAAATATATTAATTGGCCCAACGCAGCAGAGCGGCAACAGCTTGTGGAACAAACGTTCCATGAATTGCCACATTGCATTGGGTATATTGATGGGACGGAAGTCAAACTCTTTGAGAAGCCTCCAAGCAACCATGAGGTATACTTTTCAAGGCAGAGAATTTATTCTGTAAAGCTGCAGGTTATATGTGACCATAAGCTTAGAATAAGGGATGCTGTTGTTGGAAATCCAGGCAGCTACCATGATTCAAAAGTATTTAAGAACAGCTCAATTGCAAAACGTAGCTCGCTGTTTTTTACTGGAGAAGAGTGGATTGCTGGCGACTCTGCTTACCCCCAGTCTACATTTTTAGTAACTCCATTTCGTAGCAACTCACGTGCGATGGATTTGGAAAGGCGGGCCAAATTTAACAAGACGCACAGCAAATATCGTGTGAGAGTTGAAAACTGCTTTGGCCTCCTCAAAGGAAGATTCCACAGCTTAAAGGAACTCCGGATTCGCCTATGCGATGGTGACAGAAAATCCTTTCTTTGCGACTGGGTACTTGTCTGCTGCATTATCCATAATATATTAATAGAGGATAAGGATATTGAGCAGGAGGATTGTACACAAGAAGATGAGCAAGATCAACTACCAAATGATTTATTAGTAAATGATCTTGGTAATACAGCAGCTGAAAACAAGAGGTTGTCTATTTTTCATCTCATGAATAATCCATAATAAAATAGAAAAAATCAATTTTAAAGTGTATTTTTAATTTAATTATTTTTAGCGTATTTGGCATCTATTTCGTATTTAAAGCAACGCTCCTTCTGCTCCAACTCCATTTGTTTTATTTTAAAATCGTTCTCCAAACGTTTTTCATCCATAGCCAACCGTCTCTCTTCAAATCCTGCTTTTCTCTCCTCCATTTGTTGTGTCCAAGCAAACTTCTCTTTTTCAAATTCTGTCATTGCCAACCGTCTCTCTTCAAATTCAAATTTTTTTTCCTCCATTGCTTTCGACCAAGAAAATTTTTCTTGCTCAAATTGAAGCATTACCTTGCGCACTTCACTTCTATCAGCCTCCATTGTCATCAACTTCGATAACGCTGTCTTCTCCGATGAAAGTTTAATTTTTTTGGAGAATGACATGTTAGCACATGTTGTGTCGGAGTCTGCGATCACCACCTCCTCAACATATGGCGTTTCCAAAGAGGAGTCATCCTCTGGTGGCATACTTTCTCTTACGACAGTCTCGATTTCTCGGTTGCCAGAAAAAATTTCGCTCAATTGAGTGTAGTGTGGGCATATTTTCAGCATTTTTTCTAAAAATTATTAATTTTGCTTTAATGTATAGTTCAATATAATACGAACATCTATCAAACTTACCCTCAACAGTTTTCTCCATATCGCCCTGTTCTAAGCCCGCACCAGTCGAATTTATAAAATTCTTAGCCTTTTGAAAAAGACTTTTCAGATGACGCACCTTAAATCTCAGCGTGCTCCACGTTGCAACAATTTTTGTGTCCTCCAGCAACCGTTTGTAATAAATTTGCGCTGTTGGTTTCTGTAAAAGCTGTTAATTAAAGGTTTGCAGGTACATCGAAAAATTCATTTCTTGCCTCAATGTTTCTGTGGACTTGCATATATGTTAAAATGTCCACAATCTCCTTTTCGGTCCACCTCTTCACTTCAACATCTCGTTTCCTTTTAATTGCGTTCTTCTCTTCCACTGCAATATGTAAAAACTGGTTTATTGCCTTTATTAGCAAAACCAACCCCTACTTACTTTTTTTAGTTTTGCTCAATGACAGCTAATTTCATTTAGCACCTAAAGCACTTAATTATACCAAAAAATACCAAAATATCGTCTGATTTCTTGGCGACTTTTGCAACACTTTTCAAGTTTTTACTGTTGTTTAGCACTAGTTTCTATGCAATACTTGCAATGATTTTTGTAGTCAAGGGTTGGGGTCTAGCACAAAGTGCAAACTACACTCAGTACAAATTGTTGTTGGAGATGCTTGCACTTTTGCTCTTATGCCATGATACAACACTTTGTGAACACCATAAATGGCAATAGGTATTTGTGTGTTAAGTTTTGTTTGATAATTAGCAAGTATGTAGATAAGACCACTCGCGTAACATATTCTGGTGTACAAAAACAAATTATGTTTTAATTGATTTGTTTTAAATCAATGATACCAACAAAGAGAAGCATTGCGAGCCCAACAACAACACTTACTAACAACAACAAACGCGACTTGATTCGAAAAACAATTATCAAATGCACAAAGAAGAAAAGAAAAAAGCTCATGTATTTTGTTATTGTAAATTCGCTCGCGGTCAAACTCCCAGCATGTGTATTTATGTACTAATAGATTACATTTCTTTAGATTCAATTTCTTAGTGTTTGTTGAAAATTGATTACAGATTTAATTATATTTAAAAAAATACAGTTTTTAAAATAAAAATATAAATATATCCAAGCCGATGCTGATGAAATGGCTGCTGCTTTGACGGAGGCTGTTGCGGCTGGGGCTGTTAAAAAAACCTTTGAAGCTGCGGTAGCAACAAAACATAAATCGCTGTATAAGAAAGCATTTAAACAAATAGCAGTGCAAAACAGAAACGCATTTGAAGCAATGAAGTTGGGGTTAAAAAAGAATGCAAGGAGGAGTTGCAGAAGCTGCAACATGAGTTGAATTGTTCTCAACCTATTTTTAAAACATTCATCTCATTTTGCAACTTTTGCAACTCCTCCTTGCATTGTTTTTTTATCTCCAAATTCATTGCTTCAATTGCTTTTTTGTTTTGCACTACTATTTGCTTTTGCTTTTTAATTATTAAATTTAATTTTTGTTTAAATTAAAAATTTTCTGATGCAGCGATTTAAGGTTCTGTTGCTGCCGCAGCTTCAAAGGTTTTTTAACTTGCCTTAACTGATGCTGTTGCCGCTGCTGCTGATGTGGCTGCTGCTGCTGCTGTCGTTGGAGCTGATGTTGACGCTGCAGTGGCTGTACCAATGGCTGCTGCTGAAACAGCTGTTGCTGCTCCGGCTGAAAATGCAGCAGCTGTGGCTGAAATTGCTGCTGCTGCAGTGGCTGGAACAGCTGGAACTGCTGCTGTGGCTGTGGCTGGAACTGCTGCTGTGGCTGGAACTGCTGCTGTAGCTGGAACTGCTGCTGCTGCTGTTGCGCCGGCAAATAATATTGCTGAGGTGCCACTGGTGCCCAATATCCGCTCATGTTCGGTTTTAAATTATAAATGAAATAAGCCAATACAAAAATGGCACACTGAAATAAAAATTTAAGAATTCTCTGAGAGCTGAAAGGGTTACAGTTATTTCTGTAAATTGATCTCTCTTAAGCCAGTCGCATTGCTCTCAGTCATTTTTATACCCTTAACCCATAAAATGGGTAAATAAGGGTATAATGGTTTTGTCCAAATGTATGTATCAGACAGAAGGAAGCATCTCCGACCCCATAAAGTATATATATTCTTGATCAGCATTAACAGCTGAGTCGATCTTGCCATGTCCGTCTGCCTGTCCTTCCGTCTGTCTAACCTATGTATGCACGCGTCGATTTCAAAGACTATAAGAGCTAAAGACTTCATATTAAGAACATAGCTTCTTCTAAGCCATAGGCAAATCAAGTTTATTTCAAACTATCGATAGCTATTCTGAGCGGATATACAGATGTAGTCGATAACGAAAGAAAAGGTAATTTTGAAAATATGAAAATTTAAACTATGACTGACTTAATAAATACTGTGAAAATTTGGTCGAAAAGGGCAAAATTTTTCTATATCTAAATCCGAAGATAATTAATATTAAAGTTTAGTCAAGAAAAACTGGACTTCTGCAAGTCAATAAAATTCAAGGTATCTTTTAGTCGGGATTACACAACTAAAGCCTTCTTACTTGCTTTCCGACTCCCTCATTCTCGTGTTATGGTGACAGTCGGCATAGGAACACCTGCATCATGAATAAATACATTCATAGAATAGAGCGAATCTACGCATGTCTGCGTCATACGTGTGAGTCGCGCTCTTGGTCCCAAAACCAAAGAGGCGGCTTAAAACTTGAACACGCGCGCGCATCGCTCTTCATTCTCGATGCTGGATAACAAATTATTTTCAAATCTCGCTCTGATCATGCGCCTTTGTTGTTACAGATTTCGGCTAATTAGGGTTATTAAACTCATGCAAAGCGCGCGCATAAAAAAGAGAGTGAACGCAAAATATTTAATATCTAACGCCGGTTATAAAAGAGACGCGCGCGCTCTGTTAAGTCTTAAACGCTCTTTGGGTTTGGAATCAAGAGCGTTATGCAAAGAGCATGATGCAAATGCATACAAACTTATATGTTTTGCTTTGCTTGTTCAAAATTGTATATCAATAATGTTTATGTGTTACGTTTTGTCTAATTTAGATAAGCAGCAAGTTAAAAAATCTACCACAATACAAAGATGTTCAAGACTAATTATTTACGCACTAAGTGCTCGATATAAAAAAAAGACAAATACAAATTACATGAATATACATATGTACATATCTATGGCATGTTTATGCATTATTACGTATATATGTAAATGTAAAATACATTTCTTAATTTTCTACACTAACAGTGTGTTTGATTTGCACGGTATTTGCACTTGATTTTTTTAAATATATGTATTAACAAAACAATGTAAAATGTAGGTACACACATGTGAATGTTTGTATGTATGTATGTACATATGTGCATTTGCAACACCAACTAAAGTTACAAATGTCAGTTTGAAAATAATATCAAAACAACAATGGCAATAGGTATTTGTGTGTTAAGTTTTGTTTGATAATTAGCAAGTATGTAAGTAAAACCAATCGCGTAACATATTCTGGTGTACAAAAACAAATTATGTTTTAATTGATTTGTTTTAAATCAATGATACCAACAAAAAGAAGCAACAACAACACTTACTAACAACAACAACAACAAATGCTACTTAATTCGAAAAACAATTGTCAAAGGCACAAAGAAGAAAAGAGAATAACGGAGAGAGACACATCTACAGACGGCAAAAGTGGAATGGGTCATTTTTTATTTTTTTTTGTTTGAAACCTCGGCGGCGTTGAAACTCACAGCTTGTGCGACAATGAGGCGCCAGAGTGGTGGAATGAGGTAAAGTGATTAATGCAATTAATTGAGTTGTTCAAAATTTAATCCAAATTAAAAATCCTTTCTTAGTGCTCACTTTCAAGCTGCATGAAATATTATGTGAAAATTTCAGCCTTCTAGCTCTTATCGTTTAGGCTGTGGGCCTCTCAACAATCAGTTAGGACAAACTATTTTATATATATAGATAAGCTTGCTACAGATACAACAATGCTACTTAATTCGAAAAACAATTGTCAAAGGCACAAAGAAGAAAAGAAAATAACGGAGAGAGACACATCTACAGACGGCAAAAGTGGAATGGGTCATTTTTTTATTTTTTTTGTTTGAAACCTCGGCGGCGTTGAAACTCACAGCTTGTGCGACAATGAGGCGCCAGAGTGGTGGAATAAGGTAAAGTGATTAATGCAATTAATTGAGTTGTTCAAAATTTAATCCAAATTAAAAATCCTTTCTTAGTGCTCACTTTCAACCTGATTGGAATATTTGGTGAAAATTTCAGCCTTCTAGCTCTTATCGTTTAGGCTGTGGGCCTCTCAACAATCAGTTAGGACAAACTATTTTATATATATAGATAAGCTTGCTACAGATACAACAATGCATGCGTGCATTAACCAATATATGCACTTGCATTTTTGTTAATACATATGTATGTAGGTACTAAATAATGAAAATGCACGTACATACATGTGTATGTATGTACATATGTGCATTTGCAACACCAACTAAAGTTACAAATGTCAGTTTGAAAATAATATCAAAAACACAATGGCAATAGGTATTTGTGTGTTAAGTTTTGTTTGATAATTAGCAAGTATGTAGATAAGACCACTCGCGTAACATATTCTGGTGTACAAAAACAAATTATGTTTCAATTGATTTGTTTTAAATCAATGATACCAACAAAAAGAAGCAACAACAACACTTACTGACAACAACAACAACAAATGCTACTTAATTCGAAAAACAATTGTCAAAGGCACAAAGAAGAAAAGAGAATAACGGAGAGAGACACATCTACAGACGGCAAAAGTGGAATGGGTCATTTTTTTATTTTTTTGTTTGAAACCTCGGCGGCGTTGAAACTCACAGCTTGTGCGACAATGAGGCGCCAGAGTGGTGGAATGAGGTAAAGTGATTAATGCAATTAATTGAGTTGTTCAAAATTTAATCCAAATTAAAAATCCTTTCTTAGTGCTCACTTTCAACCTGATTGGAATATTTGGTGAAAATTTCAGCCTTCTAGCTCTTATCGTTTAGGCTGGGGGCCTCTCAACAATCAGTTAGGACAAACTATTTTATATATATAGATAAGCTTGCTACAGATACAACAATGCATGCGTGCATTAACCAATATATGCACTTGCATTTTTGTTAATACATATGTATGTAGGTACTAAATAATGAAAATGCATGTACATACATGTGTATGTATGTACATATGTGCATTTGCAACACCAACTAAAGTTACAAATGTCAGTTTGAAAATAATATCAAAACAACAATGGCAATAGGTATTTGTGTGTTAAGTTTTGTTTGATAATTAGCAAGTATGTAGATAAGACCACTCGCGTAACATATTCTGGTGTACAAAAACAAATTATGTTTTAATTGATTTGTTTTAAATCAATGATACCAACAAAAAGAAGCAACAACACTTACAACAACAACAAACGCTGCTGGGGTCGTAAATCAATTGTCATGGGCACAAAGAAGAAAAGAAAAAAACTCATTTGTTTTGATTTTGTCAACTCGTATATATGTATATTAGCTTGCTACAGATACAACAATGTATGCGTGCATTAACCAATATATGCACTTGCATTTTTGTTAATACATATGTATGTAGGTACTAAATAATGAAAATGCACGTACATACATGTGTATGTATGTACATATGTGCATTTGCAACACCAACTAAAGTTACAAATGTCAGTTTGAAAATAATATCAAAACAACAATGGCAATAGGTATTTGTGTGTTAAGTTTTGTTTGATAATTAGCAAGTATGTAGGTAAAACCAATCGCGTTACATATTCTGGTGTACAAAAACAAATTATGTTTCAATTGATTTGTTTTAAATCAATGATACCAACAAAAAGAAGCAACAACAACACTTACTAACAACAACAACAACAAATGCTACTTAATTCGAAAAACAATTGTCAAAGGCACAAAGAAGAAAAGAGAATAACGGAGAGAGACACATCTACAGACGGCAAAAGTGGAATGGGTCATTTTTTTTATTTTTTTGTTTGAAACCTCGGCGGCGTTGAAACTCACAGCTTGTGCGACAATGAGGCGCCAGAGTGGTGGAATGAGGTAAAGTGATTAATGCAATTAATTGAGTTGTTCAAAATTTAATCCAAATTAAAAATCCTTTCTTAGTGCTCACTTTCAAGCTGCATGAAATATTATGTGAAAAGTTCAGCCTTCTAGCTCTTATCGTTTAGGCTGTGGGCCTCTCAACAATCAGTTAGGACAAACTATTTTATATATATAGATTAGCTTGCTACAGATACAACAATGTATGCGTGCATTAACCAATATATGCACTTGCATTTTTGTTAATACATATGTATGTAGGTACTAAATAATGAAAATGCACGTACATACATGTGTATGTATGTACATATGTGCATTTGCAACACCAACTAATGTTACAAATGTCAGTTTGAAAATAATATTAAAACAACAATGGCAATAAAAATAAATAATGAAAATGCACGTACATACATGTGTATGTATGTACATATGTGCATTTGCAACACCAACTAAAGTTACAAATGTCAGTTTGAAAATAATATCAAAACAACAATGGCAATAGGTATTTGTGTGTTAAGTTTTGTTTGATAATTAGCAAGTATGTAGGTAAAACCAATCGCGTAACATATTCTGGTGTACAAAAACAAATTATGTTTCAATTGAATTGTTTTAAATCAATGATACCAACAAAAAGAAGCAACAACAACACTTACTAACAACAACAACAACAAATGCTACTTAATTCGAAAAACAATTGTCAAAGGCACAAAGAAGAAAAGAGAATAACGGAGAGAGACACATCTACAGACGGCAAAAGTGGAATGGGTCGTTATTTTATTTTTTTTGTTTGAAACCTCGGCGGCGTTGAAACTCACAGCTTGTGCGACAATGAGGCGCCAGAGTGGTGGAATGAGGTAAAGTGATTAATGCAATTAATTGAGTTGTTCAAAATTTAATCCAAATTAAAAATCCTTTCTTAGTGCTCACTTTCAAGCTGCATGAAATATTATGTGAAAATTTCAGCCTTCTAGCTCTTATCGTTTAGGCTGTGGGCCTCTCAACAATCAGTTAGGACAAACTATTTTATATATATAGATTAGCTTGCTACAGATACAACAATGTATGCGTGCATTAACCAATATATGCACTTGCATTTTTGTTAATACATATGTATGTAGGTACTAAATAATGAAAATGCACGTACATACATGTGTATGTATGTACATATGTGCATTTGCAACACCAACTAAAGTTACAAATGTCAGTTTGAAAATAATATCAAAACAACAATGGCAATAGGTATTTGTGTGTTAAGTTTTGTTTGATAATTAGCAAGTATGTAGGTAAAACCAATCGCGTAACATATTCTGGTGTACAAAAACAAATTATGTTTCAATTGATTTGTTTTAAATCAATGATACCAACAAAAAGAAGCAACAACAACACTTACTAACAACAACCACAACAAATGCTACTTAATTCGAAAAACAATTGTCAAAGGCACAAAGAAGAAAAGAGAATAACGGAGAGAGACACATCTACAGACGGCAAAAGTGGAATGGGTCATTTTTTTTTAATTTTTTTGTTTGAAACCTCGGCGGCGTTGAAACTCACAGCTTGTGCGACAATGAGGCGCCAGAGTGGTGGAATGAGGTAAAGTGATTAATGCAATTAATTGAGTTGTTCAAAATTTAATCCAAATTAAAAATCCTTTCTTAGTGCTCACTTTCAAGCTGCATGAAATATTATGTGAAAATTTCAACCTTCTAGCTCTTATCGTTTAGGCGGTGGGCCTCTCATCAATCAGTTAGGACAAACTATTTTATATATATAGATTAGCTTGCTACAGATACAACAATGTATACGTGCATTAACCAATATATGCACTTGCATTTTTGTTAATACATATGTATGTAGGTACTAAATAATGAAAATGCACGTACATACATGTGTATGTATGTACATATGTGCATTTGCAACACCAACTAAAGTTACAAATGTCAGTTTGAAAATAATATCAAAACAACAATGGCAATAGGTATTTGTGTGTTAAGTTTTGTTTGATAATTAGCAAGTATGTAGGTAAAACCAATCGCGTAACATATTCTGGTGTACAAAAACAAATTATGTTTCAATTGATTTGTTTTAAATCAATGATACCAACAAAAAGAAGCAACAA
Organism: Scaptomyza pallida; assembly: GCA_018152965.1. NCBI lineage: Eukaryota > Metazoa > Arthropoda > Insecta > Diptera > Drosophilidae > Scaptomyza > Scaptomyza pallida. The sequence goes on from JAECXP010000020.1 coordinate 336,125, forward strand.
CAACACTTACTAACAACAACAACAACAAATGCTACTTAATTCGAAAAACAATTGTCAAAGGCACAAAGAAGAAAAGAGAATAACGGAGAGAGACACATCTACAGACGGCAAAAGTGGAATGGGTCATTTTTTTATTTTTTTTTGTTTGAAACCTCGGCGGCGTTGAAACTCACAGCTTGTGCGACAATGAGGCGCCAGAGTGGTGGAAAGAGGTAAAGTGATTAATGCAATTAATTGAGTTGTTCAAAATTTAATCCAAATTAAAAATCCTTTCTTAGTGCTCACTTTCAAGCTGCATGAAATATTATGTGAAAATTTCAGCCTTCTAGCTCTTATCGTTTAGGCTGTGGGCCTCTCAACAATCAGTTAGGACAAACTATTTTATATATATAGATTAGCTTGCTACAGATACAACAATGTATGCGTGCATTAACCAATATATGCACTTGCATTTTTGTTAATACATATGTATGTAGGTACTAAATAATGAAAATGCACGTACATACATGTGTATGTATGTACATATGTGCATTTGCAACACCAACTAAAGTTACAAATGTCAGTTTGAAAATAATATCAAAACAACAATGGCAATAGGTATTTGTGTGTTAAGTTTTGTTTGATAATTAGCAAGTATGTAGATAAGACCACTCGCGTAACATATTCTGGTGTACAAAAACAAATTATGTTTCAATTGATTTGTTTTAAATCAATGATACCAACAAAAAGAAGCATTGCGAGCCCAACAACAACACTTACTAACAACAACAAACGCAACTTAATTCGAAAAACAATTATCAAATGCACAAAGAAGAAAAGAAAAAAGCTCATGTATTTTGTTATTGTAAATTCGCTCGCGGTCAAACTCCCAGCATGTGTATTTATGTACTAATAGATTACATTTCTTTAGATTCAATTTCTTAGTGTTTGTTGAAAATTGATTACAGATTTAATTATATTTAAAAAAATACAGTTTTTAAAATAAAAATATAAATATATCCAAGCCGATGCTGATGAAATGGCTGCTGCTTTGACGGAGGCTGTTGCGGCTGGGGCTGTTAAAAAAAACCTTTGAAGCTGCGGTAGCAACAAAACATAAATCGCTGTATAAGAAAGCATTTAAACAAATAGCAGTGCAAAACAGAAACGCATTTGAAGCAATGAAGTTGGGGTTAAAAAGAATGCAAGGAGGAGTTGCAGAAGCTGCAACATGAGTTGAATTGTTCTCAACCTATTTTTAAAACATTCATCTCATTTTGCAACTTTTGCCACTCCTCCTTGCATTGTTTTTTTATCTCCAAATTCATTGCTTCAATTGCTTTTTTGTTTTGCACTACTATTTGCTTTTGCTTTTTAATTATTAAATTTAATTTTTTGTTTAAATTAAAAATTTTCTGATGCAGCGATTTAAGGTTCTGTTGCTGCCGCAGCTTCAAAGGTTTTTTAACTTGCCTTAACTGATGCTGTTGCCGCTGCTGCTGATGTGCTGCTGCTGCTGCTGTCGTTGGAGCTGATGTTGACGCTGCAGTGGCTGTACCAATGGCTGCTGCTGAAACAGCTGTTGCTGCTCCGGCTGAAAATGCAGCAGCTGTGGCTGAAATTGCTGCTGCTGCAGTGGCTGGAACAGCTGCTGCTGCAGTGGCTGGAACTGCTGCTGTGGCTGTGGCTGGAACTGCTGCTGTGGCTGGAACTGCTGCTGTAGCTGGAACTGCTGCTGCTGCTGTTGCGCCGGCAAATAATATTGCTGAGGTGCCACTGGTGCCCAATATCCGCTCATGTTCGGTTTTAAATTATAAATGAAATAAGCCAATACAAAAATGGCACACTGAAATAAAAATTTAAGAATTCTCTGAGAGCTGAAAGGGTTACAGTTATTTCTGTAAATTGATCTCTCTTAAGCCAGTCGCATTGCTCTCAGTCATTTTTATACCCTTAACCCATAAAATGGGTAAATAAGGGTATAATGGTTTTGTCCAAATGTATGTATCAGACAGAAGGAAGCATCTCCGACCCCATAAAGTATATATATTCTTGATCAGCATTAACAGCTGAGTCGATCTTGCCATGTCCGTCTGCCTGTCCTTCCGTCTGTCTAACCTATGTATGCACGCGTCGATTTCAAAGACTATAAGAGCTAAAGACTTCATATTAAGAACATAGCTTCTTCTAAGCCATAGGCAAATCAAGTTTATTTCAAACTATCGATAGCTATTCTTGAATTTTGAAAATATGAAAATTTAAACTATGACTGACTTAATAAATACTGTGAAAATTTGGTCGAAAAGGGCAAAATTTTTCTATATCTAAATCCGAAGATAATTAATATTAAAGTTTAGTCAAGAAAAACTGGACTTCTGCAAGTCAATAAAATTCAAGGTATCTTTTAGTCGGGATTACACAACTAAAGCCTTCTTACTTGCTTTCCGACTCCCTCATTCTCGTGTTATGGTGACAGTCGGCATAGGAACACCTGCATCATGAATAAATACATTCATAGAATAGAGCGAATCTACGCATGTCTGCGTCATACGTGTGAGTCGCGCTCTTGGTCCCAAAACCAAAGAGGCGGCTTAAAACTTGAACACGCGCGCGCATCGCTCTTCATTCTCGATGCTGGATAACAAATTATTTTCAAATCTCGCTCTGATCATGCGCCTTTGTTGTTACAGATTTCGGCTAATTAGGGTTATTAAACTCATGCAAAGCGCGCGCATAAAAAAGAGAGTGAACGCAAAATATTTAATATCTAACGCCGGTTATAAAAGAGACGCGCGCGCTCTGTTAAGTCTTAAACGCTCTTTGGGTTTGGAATCAAGAGCGTTATGCAAAGAGCATGATGCAAATGCATACAAACTTATATGTTTTGCTTTGCTTGTTCAAAATTGTATATCAATAATGTTTATGTGTTACGTTTTGTCTAATTTAGATAAGCAGCAAGTTAAAAAATCTACCACAATACAAAGATGTTCAAGACTAATTATTTACGCACTAAGTGCTCGATATAAAAAAAAAAACAAATACAAATTACATGAATATACATATGTACATATCTATGGCAGGTTTATGCATTATTACGTATATATGTAAATGTAAAATACATTTCTTAATTTTCTACACTAACAGTGTGTTTGATTTGCACGGTATTTGCACTTGATTTTTTTAAATATATGTATTAACAAAACAATGTAAAATGTAGGTACACACATGTGAATGTTTGTATGTATGTATGTACATATGTGCATTTGCAACACCAACTAAAGTTACAAATGTCAGTTTGAAAATAATATCAAAACAACAATGGCAATAGGTATTTGTGTGTTAAGTTTTGTTTGATAATTAGCAAGTATGTAAGTAAAACCAATCGCGTAACATATTCTGGTGTACAAAAACAAATTATGTTTTAATTGATTTGTTTTAAATCAATGATACCAACAAAAAGAAGCAACAACAACACTTACAACAACAACAAACGCTGCTGGGGTCGTAAATCAATTGTCATGGGCACAAAGAAGAAAAGAAAAAAACTCATTTGTTTTGATTTTGTCAACTCGTATATATGTATATTAGCTTGCTACAGATACAACAATGTATGCGTGCATTAACCAATATATGCACTTGCATTTTTGTTAATACATATGTATGTAGGTACTAAATAATGAAAATGCACGTACATACATGTGTATGTCTGTGCTTTGCACACCACTAAGTTCAATGGTTAAATAATCAACACAGGATGTATGTATGTACATATGTGCATTTGCAACACCAACTAAAGTTACAAATGTCAGTTTGAAAATAATATCAAACCAACAATGGCAATAGGTATTTGTGTGTTAAGTTTTGTTTGATAATTAGCAAGTATGTAGATAAGACCACTCGCGTAACATATTCTGGTGTACAAAAACAAATTATGTTTTAATTGATTTGTTTTAAATCAATGATACCAACAAAAAGAAGCAACAACAACACTTACAACAACAACAAACGCTGCTGGGGTCGTAAATCAATTGTCATGGGCACAAAGAAGAAAAGAGGAGAAAAACTCATTTGTTTTGATTTTGTTTTCAACTCGTATATATGTATATTAGCTTGCTACAGATACAACAATGTATGCGTGCATTAACCAATATATGCACTTGCATTTTTGTTAATACATATGTATGTAGGTACTAAATAATGAAAATGCACGTACATACATGTGTATGTATGTACATATGTGCATTTGCAACACCAACTAAAGTTACAAATGTCAGTTTGAAAATAATATCAAAACAACAATGGCAATAGGTGTTTGTGTGTTAAGTTTTGTTTGATAATTAGCAAGTATGTAGGTAAAACCAATCGCGTAACATATTCTGGTGTACAAAAACAAATTATGTTTTAATTGATTTGTTTTAAATCAATGATACCAACAAAAAGAAGCATTGCGAGCCCAACAACAACACTTACAACACAACAACAACAAACGCAACTTAATTCGAAAAACAATTATCAAATGCACAAAGAAGAAAAGTGGTTAAAAGAAAAAGCGATATGTATTTTGTTATTGTAAATTCGCTCGCGGTCAAACTCCCAGCATGTGTATTTATGTACTAATAGATTACATTTCTTAAGATTCAATTTCTTAGTGTTTGTTGAAAATTGATTACAGATTAAATTATATTTAAAAAAATACAGTTTTTAAAATAAAAATATAAATATGCTGATGAAATGGCTGCTGCTTTGACGGAGGCTGTTGCGGTTGGGGCTGTTAAAAAAAACCTTTGAAGCTGCGGTAGCAACAAAACATAAATCGCTGTATAAGAAAGCATTTAAACAAATAGCAGTGCAAAACAGAAACGCATTTGAAGCAATGAAGTTGGGGTTAAAAAAGAATGCAAGGAGGAGTTGCAGAAGCTGCAACATGAGTTGAATTGTTCTCAACCTATTTTTAAAACATTCATCTCATTTTGCAACTTTTGCAACTCCTCCTTGCATTGTTTTTTTATCTCCAAATTCATTGCTTCAATTGCTTTTTTGTTTTGCACTACTATTTGCTTTTGCTTTTTAATTATTAAATTTAATTTTTTGTTTAAATTAAAAATTTTCTGATGCAGCGATTTAAGGTTCTGTTGCTGCCGCAGCTTCAAAGGTTTTTTAACTTGCCTTAACTGATGCTGTTGCCGCTGCTGCTGCTGTGGCTGCTGCTGCTGCTGTCGTTGGAGCTGATGTTGACGCTGCAGTGGCTGTACCAATGGCTGCTGCTGAAACAGCTGTTGCTGCTCCGGCTGAAAATGCAGCAGCTGTGGCTGAAATTGCTGCTGCTGCAGTGGCTGGAACAGCTGCTGCAGGCTGCTGCAGTGGCTGGAACTGCTGGTGGCTGTGGCTGAAACTGCTGCTGCGGCTGGAACTGCTGCTGTAGCTGGAACTGCTGCTGCTGCTGTTGCGCCGGCAAATAATATTGCTGAGGTGCCACTGGTGCCCAATATCCGCTCATGTTCGGTTTTAAATTATAAATGAAATAAGCCAATACAAAAATGGCACACTGAAGTAAAAATTTAAGAATTCTCTGAGAGCTGAAAGGGTTACAGTTATTTCTGTAAATTGACTCTCTTAAGCCAGTCGCATTGCTCTCAGTCATTTTTATACCCTTAACCCATAAAATGGGTAAATAAGGGTATAATGGTTTTGTCCAAATGTATGTATCAGACAGAAGGAAGCATCTCCGACCCCATAAAGTATATATATTCTTGATCAGCATTAACAGCTGAGTCGATCTTGCCATGTCTGTCTGACCGTCTGTCCGTCTGTCGGTCTGTCCGTCTGTCTGTCTGTATGAACGCGTAGATCTTAGAGACTATAAGAATTTGAGACTTAAAAAAAATCTTTAATTTCAAAATTGTGAAAATGGGGCTTGAATCTACAAATAAAATAATAAACATTTAAAAAATTGATCTAAATCGGTTTAAAAACATCGGAGATATCTCAGTATGAAGTTTGGTTATATTGGTCACTGAGTTAATACACATAAATAACTGTAAGCGTTAAGTATCGGGTTAAGGGTATGTCATAGTCGGGATTTCTCGGCTGGAGCCTTCTTACTTGTTTGTTGTTGCAATTGCTTTCAATCATAGGAAACCAATTTCGTATGTGCATAAGCCGAAAGCGATAGACAAAAACAGCAAGAACAAATTTTTGCATTTACTGATATTTTTATACCCTGATCCCATGAACTGGGTAAAAAAGCGTATATTTGTTTTGTGCAAAAAGTATGTAACAGAGAGAAGGAAGCATCTCCGATCCAATAAAGTGCATATATACTAAAAAGCATCAACAACCTCGTCGGTATAGCCATGTCCGTCTGCCTGTCCTTCCGTCTGTCTAACCTATGTATGCACGCGTCGATTTCAAAGACTATAAAAGCTAAAGACTTCATATTAAGAACATAGCTTCTTCTAAGCCATAGGCAAATCAAGTTTATTTCAAACTATCGATAAGTATTCTGAGCGGATATACAGATGTAGTCGATAACGAAAGAAAAGGGAATTTTGAAAATATGAAAATTTAAACTATGACTGACTTAATAAATACTGTGAAAATTTGGTCGAAAAGGGCAAAATTTTTCTATATCTAAATCCAAAGATAATTAATATTAAAGTTTAGTCAAGAAAAACTGGACTTCTGCAAGTCAATAAAATTCAAGGTATCTTTTAGTCGGGATTACACAACTAAAGCCTTCTTACTTGCTTTCCGACTCCCTCATTCTCGTGTTATGGTGACAGTCGGCATAGGAACACCTGCATCATGAATAAATACATTCATAGAATAGAGCGAATCTACGCATGTCTGCGTCATACGTGTGAGTCGCGCTCTTGGTCCCAAAACCAAAGAGGCGGCTTAAAACTTGAACAGCGCGCGCATCGCTCTTCATTCTCGATGCTGGATAACAAATTATTTTCAAATCTCGCTCTAATCATGCGCTTTTGTTGTTACAGATTTCGGCTAATTAGGGTTATTAAACTCATGCAAAGCGCGCGCATAAAAAAGAGAGTGAACTCAAAATATTTAATATCCAACGCCGGTTATAAAAGAGAGCGCGCGCTCTAATAAGTCTTAAACGCTCTTTGGGTTTGGAATCAAGAGCGTTATGCAAAGAGCATGATGCAAATGCATACAAACTTATATGTTTTGCTTTGCTTGTACAAAATTGTATATCAATAATGTTTATGTGTTACGTTTTGTCTAATTTAGATAAGCAGCAAGTTAAAAAATCTACCACAATACAAAGATGTTCAAGACTAATTATTTACGCACTAAGTGCTCGATATAAAAAAAAAAAACAAATACAAATTACATGAATATACATATCTATGCCAGGTTTATGCATTATTACGTATATATGTAAATGTAAAATACATTTCTTAATTTTCTACACTAACAGTGTGTTTGATTTGCACGGTATTTGCACTTGATTTTTTTTAAATATATGTATTAACAAAACAATGTAAAATGTAGGTACACACATGTGAATGTTTGTATGTATGTATGTACATATGTGCATTTGCAACACCAACTAAAGTTACAAATGTCAGTTTGAAAATAATATCAAAACAACAATGGCAATAGGTATTTGTGTGTTAAGTTTTGTTTGATAGTTAGCAAGTATGTAGATAAGACCACTCGCGTAACATATTCTGGTGTACAAAAACAAATAATGTTTTAATTGATTTGTTTTAAATCAATGATACCAACAAAAAGAAGCAACAACAACACTTACAACAACAACAAACGCTGCTGGGGTCGTAAATAAATTGTCATGGGCACAAAGAAGAAAAGAAAAAACTCATTTGTTTTGATTTTATCAACTCGTATATATGTATATTAGCTTGCTACAGATACAACAATGTATGCGTGCATTAACCAATATATGCACTTGCATTTTTGTTAATACATATGTATGTAGGTACTAAATAATGAAAATGCACGTACATACATGTGTATGTATGTACATATGTGCATTTGCAACACCAACTAAAGTTACAAATGTCAGTTTGAAAATAATATCAAAACAACAATGGCAATAGGTATTTGTGTGTTAAGTTTTGTTTGATAATTAGCAAGTATGTAGATAAGACCACTCGCGTAACATATTCTGGTGTACAAAAACAAATAATGTTTTAATTGATTTGTTTTGAATCAATGATACCAACAAAAGAAGCAACAACAACTAACTACAACAACAACAAACGCTGCTGGGGTCGTAAATCAATTGTCATGGGCACAAAGAAGAAAAGAAAAAAACTCATTTGTTTTGATTTTATCAACTCGTATATATGTACATATATTAGCTTGCTACAGATACAACAATGTATGCGTGCATTAACCAATATATGCACTTGCATTTTTGTTAATACATATGTATGTAGGTACTAAATAATGAAAATGCACGTACATACATGTGTATGTATGTACATATGTGCATTTGCAACACCAACTAAAGTTACAAATGTCAGTTTGAAAATAATATCAAAACAACAATGGCAATAGGTATTTGTGTGTTAAGTTTTGTTTGATAATTAGCAAGTATGTAGATAAGACCACTCGCGTAACATATTCTGGTGTACAAAAACAAATTATGTTTTAATTGATTTGTTTTAAATCAATGATACCAACAAAAAGAAGCAACAACAACACTTACAACAACAACAAACGCTGCTGGGGTCGTAAATCAATTGTCATGGGCACAAAGAAGAAAAGGAAAAAACTCATTTGTTTTGATTTTATCAACTCGTATATATGTATATTAGCTTGCTACAGATACAACAATGTATGCGTGCATTAACCAATATATGCACTTGCATTTTTGTTAATACATATGTATGTAGGTACTAAATAATGAAAATGCACGTACATACATGTGTATGTATGTACATATGTGCATTTGCAACACCAACTAAAGTTACAAATGTCAGTTTGAAAATAATATCAAAACAACAATGGCAATAGGTATTTGTGTGTTAAGTTTTGTTTGATAATTAGCAAGTATGTAGATAAGACCACTCGCGTAACATATTCTGGTGTACAAAAACAAATAATGTTTTAATTGATTTGTTTTAAATCAATGATACCAACAAAAAGAAGCAACAACAACACTTACAACAAAAACAAACGCTGCTGGGGTCGTAAATCAATTGTCATGGGCACAAAGAAGAAAAGAAAAAAACTCATTTGTTTTGATTTTATCAACTCGTATATATGTATATTAGCTTGCTACAGATACAACAATGTATGCGTGCATTAACCAATATATGCACTTGCATTTTTGTTAATACATATGTATGTAGGTACTTAATAATGAAAATGCACGTACATACATGTGTATGTATGTACATATGTGCATTTGCAACACCAACTAAAGTTACAAATGTCAGTTTGAAAATAATATCAAAACAACAATGGCAATAGGTATTTGTGTGTTAAGTTTTGTTTGATAATTAGCAAGTATGTAGATAAGACCACTCGCGTAACATATTCTGGTGTACAAAAACAAATTATGTTTTAATTGATTTGTTTTAAATCAATGATACCAACAAAAGAAAGCAACAACAACACTTACAACAACAACAACAACAAATGCTACTTAATTCGAAAAACAATTGTCAAAGGCACAAAGAAGAAAAGAGAATAACGGAGAGAGACACATCTACAGACGGCAAAAAGTGGAATGGGTCATTTTTTTTATTTTTTTGTTTGAAACCTCGGCGGCGTTGAAACTCACAGCTTGTGCGACAATGAGGCGCCAGAGTGGTGGAATGAGGTAAAGTGATTAATGCAATTAATTGAGTTGTTCAAAATTTAATCCAAATTAAAAATCCTTTCTTAGTGCTCACTTTCAAGCTGCATTGAATATTATGTGAAAATTTCAGCCTTCTAGCTCTTATCGTTTAGGCTGTGGGCCTCTTAACAATCAGGACAAACTATTTTATATATATAGACTAGTAAGGGACCCGCTTGCTTCGCTGCGCCGATAGTTTTTACAAAATTTTAGCAATACATATAAAATAAGTAAATTAGTTAAGGCTTAACAACATATTAGCAAAATATTTAATATTCTCTTTTTCACGCCACAATTGATGTTAAAAATCAGACGCGTCATTTTACTTTGATACCAAAGGTATCATATTATATTGGGCTTATGCAATGTCCGTCCAGGTGTCTGTCCGTCCGTCCGTCCGCCCGTCCGTCCGCCCGTCCGTTCGAACGCAACTTTTTTCAACACCCTTAAAGATAGAGCTTTGCAACTTTGCAAATATCTTGGTACATACCTTCGTCAGCCAAAGTGTGAAATTCGGCTCTACGACCTCAGGGGCCTGGGAAATCGATAAAAATCGATACACCTCGATGTGCAAATCGATAAAATACATATATATCACACATCTTAGCATATAGTCACCAAATTTGATAGCAAGATAGCTGGTGACATTCCTCAAAAACGGCATCGAAAGTTTGGATGCCACGCCCACCTCTTCCGCCCTCAGCCCCCCTTTCAGTTATAATCGAAAATGACTGTATATCCCACAGTTTTAAAGCAATACTCATGAAATTTGATAGGAAGGTAGATCTTACAAAGATATGCATTAAAATTTTGGATGGCACGCCCCACGTATACCGCCCACCTCCTAAAATCTGAAAACTCTTTATCTTTTTCAGTTTTTGGGCTAGAGTCACCAAATTTGGTAGAAACCTTGTTAGTGACATCCGTAACCGATCTACATCAAAATTTTATATTGCACGTCCACCTTTTCCACCCACCTCGTAAAATCTGAAATTTCTATATATTTCCCAGCTTTAACGCTAGAGTCACCAAATTTGGTAGAAACATTGTTAGTGACATCCGTAACAATTGTGCAATATTGGATGCCACGCCCACTTATATCGCCCACCTCAATATCTTTCTCATTTTTAGCGCTAGAGTCTCCAAACTTGATAGGGAGATAGAAGGTGCCATCCGCCACAGATGTGCATCACAAATTTGAATGTCACGCCTACCTCTTCTGCCTGCCTTTTTATACCCAAAACCCCCATACTTTACAAAACAACAATGGCAATAGGTATTCGTGTGTTAAGTTTTGTTTGATAATTAGCAAGTATGTAGGTAAAACCAATCGCGTAACATATTCTGGTGTACAAAACCAAATTATGTTTTAATTGATTTGTTTAAAATCAATGATACCAACAAAAAGAAGCAACAACAACACTTACTAACAACAACAACAAATGCTACTTAATTCGAAAAACAATTGTCAAAGGCACAAAGAAGAAAAGAGAATAACGGAGAGAGACACATCTACAGACGGCAAAAAGTGGAAGGGGTCATTTTTTTTATTTTTTTTTGTTTGAAACCTCGGCGGCGTTGAAACTCACAGCTTGTGCGACAATGAGGCGCCAGAGTGGTGGAATGAGGTAAAGTGATTAATGCAATTAATTGAGTTGTTCAAAATTTAATCCAAATTAAAAATCCTTTCTTAGTGCTCACTTTCAAGCTGAATTGAATATTATGTGAAAATTTCAGCCTTCTAGCTCTTATCGTTTAGGCTGTGGGTCTCTCAACATTCAGTCAGGACAAACTATTTTATATATATAGATTAGCTTGCTACAGATACAACAATGTATGCGTGAATTAACCAATATATGCACTTGCATTTTTGTTAATACATATGTATGTAGGTACTAAATAATGATAAATGCACGTACATACATGTGTATGTATGTACATATGTGCATTTGCAACACCAACTAAAGTTATAAATGTCAGTTTGAAAATAATATCAAAACAACAATGGCAATAGGTATTTGTGTGTTAAGTTTTGTTTGATAATTAGCAAGTATGTAAGTAAAACCAATCGCGTAACATATTCTGGTGTACAAAAACAAATTATGTTTTAATTGATTTGTTTTAAATCAATGATACCAACAAAAAGAAGCATTGCGAGCCCAACAACAACACTTACTAACAACAACAAACGCAACTTGATTCGAAAAACAATTATCAAATGCACAAAGAAGAAATGAAAAAAGCTCATGTATTTTGTTATTGTAAATTCGCTCGCGGTCAAACTCCCAGCATGTGTATTTATGTACTAATAGATTACATTTCTTAAGATTCAATTTCTTAGTGTTTGTTGAAAATTGATTACAGATTAAATTATATTTAAAAAAATACAGTTTTTAAAATAAAAATATAAATATGCTGATGAAATGGCTGCTGCTTTGACGGAGGCTGTTGCGGTTGGGGCTGTTAAAAAAAACCTTTGAAGCTGCGGTAGCAACAAAACATAAATCGCTGTATAAGAAAGCATTTAAACAAATAGCAGTGCAAAACAGAAACGCATTTGAAGCAATGAAGTTGGGGTTAAAAAAGAATGCAAGGAGGAGTTGCAGAAGCTGCAACATGAGTTGAATTGTTCTCAACCTATTTTTAAAACATTCATCTCATTTTGCAACTTTTGCAACTCCTCCTTGCATTGTTTTTTTTATCTCCAAATTCATTGCTTCAATTGCTTTTTTGTTTTGCACTACTATTTGCTTTTGCTTTTTAATTATTAAATTTAATTTTTGTTTAAATTAAAAATTTTCTGATGCAGCGATTTAAGGTTCTGTTGCTGCCGCAGCTTCAAAGGTTTTTTAACTTGCCTTAACTGATGCTGTTGCCGCTGCTGCTGCTGTCGTTGGAGCTGATGTTGACGCTGCAGTGGCTGTACCAATGGCTGCTGCTGAAACAGCTGTTGCTGCTCCGGCTGAAAATGCAGCAGCTGTGTCTGAAATTGCTGCTGCTGCAGTGGCTGGAACAGCTGCTGCTGCAGTGGCTGGAACTGCTGCTGTGGCTGTGGCTGGAACTGCTGCTGTGGCTGTGGCTGGAACTGCTGCTGCGGCTGGAACTGCTGCTGTAGCTGGAACTGCTGCTGCTGCTGTTGCGCCGGCAAATAATATTGCTGAGGTGCCACTGGTGCCCAATATCCGCTCATGTTCGGTTTTAAATTATAAATGAAATAAGCCAATACAAAAATGGCACACTGAAGTAAAAATTTAAGAATTCTCTGAGAGCTGAAAGGGTTACAGTTATTTCTGTAAATTGATCTCTCTTAAGCCAGTCGCATTGCTCTCAGTCATTTTTATACCCTTAACCCATAAAATGGGTAAATAAGGGTATAATGGTTTTGTCCAAATGTATGTATCAGACAGAAGGAAGCATCTCCGACCCCATAAAGTATATATATTCTTGATCAGCATTAACAGCTGAGTCGATCTTGCCATGTCTGTCTGACCGTCTGTCCGTCTGTCGGTCTGTCCGTCTGTCTGTCTGTATGAACGCGTAGATCTTAGAGACTATAAGAATTTGAGACTTAAAAAAATCTTTAATTTCAAAATTGTGAAAATGGGGCTTGAATCTACAAATAAAATAATAAACATTTAAAAAAATTGATCTAAATCGGTTTAAAAACATCGGAGATATCTCAGTATGAAGTTTGGTTATATTGGTCACTGAGTTAATACACATAAATAACTGTAAGCGTTAAGTATCGGGTTAAGGGTATGTCATAGTCGGGATTTCTCGGCTGGAGCCTTCTTACTTGTTTGTTGTTGCAATTGCTTTCAATCATAGGAAACCAATTTCGTATGTGCATAAGCCGAAAGCGATAGACAAAAACAGCAAGAACAAATTTTTTGCATTTACTGATATTTTTATACCCTGATCCCATGAACTGGGTAAAAAAGCGTATATTTGTTTTGTGCAAAAGTATGTAACAGAGAGAAGGAAGCATCTCCGATCCAATAAAGTGCATATATACTTAAAAAGCATCAACAACCTCGTCGGTATAGCCATGTCCGTCTGCCTGTCCTTCCGTCTGTCTAACCTATGTATGCACGCGTCGATTTCAAAGACTATAAAAGCTAAAGACTTCATATTAAGAACATAGCTTCTTCTAAGCCATAGGCAAATCAAGTTTATTTCAAACTATCGATAAGTATTCTGAGCGGATATACAGATGTAGTCGATAACGAAAGAAAAGGGAATTTTGAAAATATGAAAATTTAAACTATGACTGACTTAATAAATACTGTGAAAATTTGGTCGAAAAGGGCAAAATTTTTCTATATCTAAATCCAAAGATAATTAATATTAAAGTTTAGTCAAGAAAAACTGGACTTCTGCAAGTCAATAAAATTCAAGGTATCTTTTAGTCGGGATTACACAACTAAAGCCTTCTTACTTGCTTTCCGACTCCCTCATTCTCGTGTTATGGTGACAGTCGGCATAGGAACACCTGCATCATGAATAAATACATTCATAGAATAGAGCGAATCTACGCATGTCTGCGTCATACGTGTGAGTCGCGCTCTTGGTCCCAAAACCAAAGAGGCGGCTTAAAACTTGAACACGCGCGCGCATCGCTCTTCATTCTCGATGCTGGATAACAAATTATTTTCAAATCTCGCTCTAATCATGCGCCTTTGTTGTTACAGATTTCGGCTAATTAGGGTTATTAAACTCATGCAAAGCGCGCGCATAAAAAAGAGAGTGAACTCAAAATATTTAATATCCAACGCCGGTTATAAAAGAGAGCGCGCGCTCTAATAAGTCTTAAACGCTCTTTGGGTTTGGAATCAAGAGCGTTATGCAAAGAGCATGATGCAAATGCATACAAACTTATATGTTTTGCTTTGCTTGTACAAAATTGTATATCAATAATGTTTATGTGTTACGTTTTGTCTAATTTAGATAAGCAGCAAGTTAAAAAATCTACCACAATACAAAGATGTTCAAGACTAATTATTTACGCACTAAGTGCTCGATATAAAAAAAAAAAACAAATACAAATTACATGAATATACATATCTATGCCAGGTTTATGCATTATTACGTATATATGTAAATGTAAAATACATTTCTTAATTTTCTACACTAACAGTGTGTTTGATTTGCACGGTATTTGCACTTGATTTTTTTTAAATATATGTATTAACAAAACAATGTAAAATGTAGGTACACACATGTGAATGTTTGTATGTATGTATGTACATATGTGCATTTGCAACACCAACTAAAGTTACAAATGTCAGTTTGAAAATAATATCAAAACAACAATGGCAATAGGTATTTGTGTGTTAAGTTTTGTTTGATAATTAGCAAGTATGTAGATAAGACCACTCGCGTAACATATTCTGGTGTACAAAAACAAATTATGTTTTAATTGATTTGTTTTAAATCAATGATACCAACAAAAAGAAGCAACAACAACACTTACAACAACAACAAATGCTGCTGGGGTCGTAAATCAATTGTCATGGGCACAAAGAAGAAAAGAAAAAAACTCATTTGTTTTGATTTTATCAACTCGTATATATGTATATTAGCTTGCTACAGATACAACAATGTATGCGTGCATTAACCAATATATGCACTTGCATTTTTGTTAATACATATCTATGTAGGTACTAAATAATGAAAATGCACGTACATACATGTGTATGTATGTACATATGTGCATTTGCAATACCAACTAAAGTTACAAATGTCAGTTTGAAAATAATATCAAAACAACAATGGCAATAGGTATTTGTGTGTTAAGTTTTGTTTGATAATTAGCAAGTATGTAGATAAGACCACTCGCGTAACATATTCTGGTGTACAAAAACAAATTATGTTTTAATTGATTTGTTTTAAATCAATGATACCAACAAAAAGAAGCAACAACAACACTTACAACAACAACAACAACAAATGCTACTTAATTCGAAAAACAATTGTCAAAGGCACAAAGAAGAAAAGAGAATAACGGAGAGAGACACATCTACAGACGGCAAAAAGTGGAATGGGTCATTTTTTTTATTTTTTTTTGTTTGAAACCTCGGCGGCGTTGAAACTCACAGCTTGTGCGACAATGAGGCGCCAGAGTGGTGGAATGAGGTAAAGTGATTAATGCAATTAATTGAGTTGTTCAAAATTTGTTACAAATTAAAAATCCTTTCTTAGTGCTCACTTTCAAGCTGCATTGAATATTATGTGAAAATTTCAGCCTTCTAGCTCTTTTCATTTAGGCTGTGGGTCTCTCAACATTCAGTCAGGACAAACTATTTTATATATATAGATTAGCTTGCTACAGATACAACAATGTATGCGTGCATTAACCAATATATGCACTTGCATTTTTGTTAATACATATGTATGTAGGTACTAAATAATGATAAATGCACGTACATACATGTGTATGTATGTACTTATGTGCATTTGCAACACCAACTAAAGTTATAAATGTCAGTTTGAAAATAATATCAAAACAACAATGGCAATAGGTATTTGTGTGTTAAGTTTTGTTTGATAATTAGCAAGTATGTAAGTAAAACCAATCGCGTAACATATTCTGGTGTACAAAAACAAATTATGTTTTAATTGATTTGTTTTAAATCAATGATACCAACAAAAAGAAGCATTGCGAGCCCAACAACAACACTTACTAACAACAACAAACGCAACTTGATTCGAAAAACAATTATCAAATGCACAAAGAAGAAAAGAAAAAAGCTCATGTATTTTGTTATTGTAAATTCGCTCGCGGTCAAACTCCCAGCATGTGTATTTATGTACTAATAGATTACATTTCTTAAGATTCAATTTCTTAGTGTTTGTTGAAAATTGATTACAGATTAAATTATATTTAAAAAAATACAGTTTTTAAAATAAAAATATAAATATGCTGATGAAATGGCTGCTGCTTTGACGGAGGCTGTTGCGGTTGGGGCTGTTAAAAAAACCTTTGAAGCTGCGGTAGCAACAAAACATAAATCGCTGTATAAGAAAGCATTTAAACAAATAGCAGTGCAAAACAGAAACGCATTTGAAGCAATGAAGTTGGGGTTAAAAAAGAATGCAAGGAGGAGTTGCAGAAGCTGCAACATGAGTTGAATTGTTCTCAACCTATTTTTAAAACATTCATCTCATTTTGCAACTTTTGCAACTCCTCCTTGCATTGTTTTTTTATCTCCAAATTCATTGCTTCAATTGCTTTTTTGTTTTGCACTACTATTTGCTTTTGCTTTTTAATTATTAAATTTAATTTTTTGTTTAAATTAAAAATTTTCTGATGCAGCGATTTAAGGTTCTGTTGCTGCCGCAGCTTCAAAGGTTTTTTAACTTGCCTTAACTGATGCTGTTGCCGCTGCTGCTGCTGTCGTTGGAGCTGATGTTGACGCTGCAGTGGCTGTACCAATGGCTGCTGCTGAAACAGCTGTTGCTGCTCCGGCTGAAAATGCAGCAGCTGTGTCTGAAATTGCTGCTGCTGCAGTGGCTGGAACAGCTGCTGCTGCAGTGGCTGGAACTGCTGCTGTGGCTGTGGCTGGAACTGCTGCTGCGGCTGGAACTGCTGCTGTAGCTGGAACTGCTGCTGCTGCTGTTGCGCCGGCAAATAATATTGCTGAGGTGCCACTGGTGCCCAATATCCGCTCATGTTCGGTTTTAAATTATAAATGAAATAAGCCAATACAAAAATGGCACACTGAAGTAAAAATTTAAGAATTCTCTGAGAGCTGAAAGGGTTACAGTTATTTCTGTAAATTGATCTCTCTTAAGCCAGTCGCATTGCTCTCAGTCATTTTTATACCCTTAACCCATAAAATGGGTAAATAAGGGTATAATGGTTTTGTCCAAATGTATGTATCAGACAGAAGGAAGCATCTCCGACCCCATAAAGTATATATATTCTTGATCAGCATTAACAGCTGAGTCGATCTTGCCATGTCTGTCTGACCGTCTGTCCGTCTGTCGGTCTGTCCGTCTGTCTGTCTGTATGAACGCGTAGATCTTAGAGACTATAAGAATTTGAGACTTAAAAAAAATCTTTAATTTCAAAATTGTGAAAATGGGGCTTGAATCTACAAATAAAATAATAAACATTTAAAAAAATTGATCTAAATCGGTTTAAAAACATCGGAGATATCTCAGTATGAAGTTTGGTTATATTGGTCACTGAGTTAATACACATAAATAACTGTAAGCGTTAAGTATCGGGTTAAGGGTATGTCATAGTCGGGATTTCTCGGCTGGAGCCTTCTTACTTGTTTGTTGTTGCAATTGCTTTCAATCATAGGAAACCAATTTCGTATGTGCATAAGCCGAAAGCGATAGACAAAAACAGCAAGAACAAATTTTTTGCATTTACTGATATTTTTATACCCTGATCCCATGAACTGGGTAAAAAAGCGTATATTTGTTTTGTGCAAAAGTATGTAACAGAGAGAAGGAAGCATCTCCGATCCAATAAAGTGCATATATACTTAAAAAGCATCAACAACCTCGTCGGTATAGCCATGTCCGTCTGCCTGTCCTTCCGTCTGTCTAACCTATGTATGCACGCGTCGATTTCAAAGACTATAAAAGCTAAAGACTTCATATTAAGAACATAGCTTCTTCTAAGCCATAGGCAAATCAAGTTTATTTCAAACTATCGATAAGTATTCTGAGCGGATATACAGATGTAGTCGATAACGAAAGAAAAGGGAATTTTGAAAATATGAAAATTTAAACTATGACTGACTTAATAAATACTGTGAAAATTTGGTCGAAAAGGGCAAAATTTTTCTATATCTAAATCCAAAGATAATTAATATTAAAGTTTAGTCAAGAAAAACTGGACTTCTGCAAGTCAATAAAATTCAAGGTATCTTTTAGTCGGGATTACACAACTAAAGCCTTCTTACTTGCTTTCCGACTCCCTCATTCTCGTGTTATGGTGACAGTCGGCATAGGAACACCTGCATCATGAATAAATACATTCATAGAATAGAGCGAATCTACGCATGTCTGCGTCATACGTGTGAGTCGCGCTCTTGGTCCCAAAACCAAAGAGGCGGCTTAAAACTTGAACACGCGCGCGCATCGCTCTTTATTCTCGATGCTGGATAACAAATTATTTTCAAATCTCGCTCTGATCATGCGCCTTTGTTGTTACAGATTTCGGCTAATTAGGGTTATTAAACTCATGCAAAGCGCGCGCATAAAAAAAGAGAGTGAACGCAAAATATTTAATATCCAACGCCGGTTATAAAAGAGACGCGCGCTCTAATAAGTCTTAAACGCTCTTTGGGTTTGGAATCAAGAGCGTTATGCAAAGAGCATGATGCAAATGCATACAAACTTATATGTTTTGCTTTGCTTGTACAAAATTGTATATCAATAATGTTTATGTGTTACGTTTTGTCTAATTTAGATAAGCAGCAAGTTAAAAAATCTACCACAATACAAAGATATTCAAGACTAATTATTTACGCACTAAGTGCTCGATATAAAAAAAAAAAACAAATACAAATTACATGAATATACATATCTATGCCAGGTTTATGCATTATTACGTATATATGTAAATGTAAAATACATTTCTTAATTTTCTACACTAACAGTGTGTTAGATTTGCACGGTATTTGCACTTGATTTTTTTAAATATATGTATTAACAAAACAATGTAAAATGTAGGTACACACATGTGAATGTTTGTATGTATGTATGTACATATGTGCATTTGCAACACCAACTAAAGTTACAAATGTCAGTTTGAAAATAATATCAAAACAACAATGGCAATAGGTATTTGTGTGTTAAGTTTTGTTTGATAATTAGCAAGTATGTAGATAAGACCACTCGCGTAACATATTCTGGTGTACAAAAACAAATAATGTTTTAATTGATTTGTTTTAAATCAATGATACCAACAAAAAGAAGCAACAACAATAAAAATAAATATTTTGAAATTTTATTTTTTTGCTTACAAAATTTTACCTAATATAAAATAAATAAATTAGTTAATGTTTAACAACATATTAGCAAAGTATTAAATATTCTCTTTTTCACGCCACCATTGAGGTTGAGAATCAGACGCGTCTTTATACTTTGATACCAAAGGTATCATATTATATTGGGTTTATGCAATGCCCGTCAAGGTGTCTGTCCGTCCGTCCGCCCGTCCGTCCGTTTGAACGCAACTTTTTTCAACACGCTTGAAGCTAGAGCTTTGCAACTTTGCAAATATTTTGGTACATACCTTCGTCAGAAAATGTGTTAAATTTGGCTCTACGACCTCAGGGGCCTGGGAAATCGATAACAAATCGAAACCTCAAAGTGCAAATCGATGAAACACATATATATATATCTCACATTTTAGCAGCTAGAGTCACCAAATTTGTGGGCAAGATAGCCGATGACATTCCTCGAAAACTGCATCGAAAGTTTGGATGCCACGCCCACCTCTTCCGCCCCCAGCCACGGATGCCACGGCCACCTATTCCGCCCCCAGTCCCGCTCCAATTATAAACAAAAATGCCTGTATCTTCTACAGTTTTCAAGCTATAGGCACCAAAATTGACATTAAGGTGGATGCTGACATTTGACACAGATATGCATGAAAACTTTGGATTCCACGCTCCCAAACAACGGGACATGCCCCACCGCCCTAAAACCGGAAGGCATGTATCTTCGCCAGTTTTTAAGCTAGATTCACCAAATTCGGTATGAATATTGGTAGTGACATCCGTAACTGGTGTGCATACAAATTTTGGATGCCACGCCAACTTATACCGCCCACCGCTATATCTCTCTCAGTTTTCGACCTAGGCTCTTCAAATTTGGTATGAACATTGTTAGCGACATCCGTAACCGATCTACATCAAAGTTTTATACGCCACGCCCACCTTTTCCACCCAACTCGTAACATCTGAAATTTCTATATCTTTCCCAGATTTTGCGCTAGAGTCACCAAACTTGGAAACATTGTTAGTGACATCCGTAACAAATGTGCAATATTGGATGCCACGCCCACTTATACCGCCCACCAAAATATCTTTCTCAGTTTTTGCGCTAGACTCTCCAAACTTGATTAGGAGATAGAAGGTACCATCCGCCACAGATATGCATCACAAATTTGAATGTCGCGCCTACCCCTTCTGCCTGCCTTTTTATACCCAAAACCTCCATACGTTACAAATACATACAAACTTACATATGTGCTTTGCTTAATTGGTCGAAAATGTATATCAACAATGTTTGTGTGGTACGACGTTACGTCTGAGTTAGATAAGCAGCAAGTAAGCAAATCAACCACTATACAAAGATGTTCAAGATTAATTATTTTCGCGCAAATGGCTCGTTATAAAAAACAAATAAGAAATAACAAAAAAACAAAACGTTGAAACTCACACCTTGTCCTGACCAAGTTTCGTAATAATTAATTAATTTAAAAGCATAGCTCTAGTACAAAAGTTGAGAAAAAAAAGGACTTAGGTGTTCAGGAGGTACTCGAAGGAGTGGTCCAAATTAAAAATCCTTTCTTAGTGCTCACTTTCACCGAGAATGGAATATTTTGTGAAAATTTCAGCCTTCTAGCTCTTATCGTTTAGGCTGTGGGCCTCTCAACAATCAGGACAAACTATTTTATATATATAGATTAGCTTGCTACAGATACAACAATGTGTGCGTGCATTAACCAATATATGCACTTGCATTTTTGTTAATACATATGTATGTAGGTACTAAACAATAAAAATGCACGTACATACATGTGTATGTATGTACATATGTGCATTTGCAACACCAACTAAAGTTACAAATGTCAGTTTGAAAATAATATCAAAACAACAATGGCAATAGGTATTTGTGTGTTAAGTTTTGTTTGATAATTAGCAAGTATGTAGGTAAAACCAATCGCGTAACATATTCTAATGTACAAAAACAAATTATGTTTTAATTGATTTGTTTTAAATCGATGATACCAACAAAAAGAAGCAACAACAACACTTACAAACAACAACAACAACAAATGCTACTTAATTCGAAAAACAATTGTCAAAGGCACAAAGAAGAAAAGAGAATAACGGAGAGAGACAAAAAGTGGAATGGGTCATTTTTTTATTTTTTTGTTTGAAACCTCGGCGGCGTTGAAACTCACAGCTTGTGCGACAATGAGGCGCCAGAGTAGTAGAATGAGGTAAAGTGATTAATGCAATTAATTGAGTTGTTCAAAATTTAATCCAAATTAAAAATCCTTTCTTAGTGCTCACTTTCAACCTGAATGGAATATTATGTGAAAATTTCAGCCTTCTAGCTCTTATCGTTTAGGCTGTGGGCCTCTCAACAATCAGTCAGTCAGTTAGGACAAACTATTTTATATATATAGATTAGCTTGATACAGATGCAACAATGTGTGCGTGCATTAACCAATATATGCACTTGCATTGTTGTTAATACATATGTATGTAGGTACTAAACAATGAAAATGCACGTACATACATGTGTATGTATGTACATATGTGCATTTGCAACACCAACTAAAGTTACAAATGTCAGTTTGAAAATAATATCAAAACAACAATGGCAATAGGTATTTGTGTGTTAAGTTTTGTTTGATAATTAGCAAGTATGTAGATAAGACCACTCGCGTAACATATTCTGGTGTACAAAAACAAATTATGTTTTAATTGATTTGTTTTAAATCAATGATACCAACAAAAAGAAGCAACAACAACACTTACTAACAACAACAACAACAAATGCTACTTAATTCGAAAAACAATTGTCAAAGGCACAAAGAAGAAAAGAGAATAACGGAGAGAGACACATCTACAGACGGCAAAAAGTGGAAGGGGTCATTTTTTTTTATTTTTTTTTGTTTGAAACCTCGGCGGCGTTGAAACTCACAGCTTGTGCGACAATGAGGCGCCAGAGTGGTAGAATGAGGTAAAGTGATTAATGCAATTAATTGAGTTGTTCAAAATTTAATCCAAATTAAAAATCCTTTCTTAGTGCTCACTTTCAAGCTGAATTGAATATTATGTGAAAATTTCAGCCTTCTAGCTCTTATCGTTTAGGCTGTGGGCCTCTCAACAATCAGGACAAACTATTTTATATATATAGATTAGCTTGCTACAGATACAACAATGTGTGCGTGCATTAACCAATATATGCACTTGCATTTTTGTTAATACATATGTATGTAGGTACTAAACAATAAAAATGCACGTACATACATGTGTAAGTATGTACATGCGTGCGTTAGCAACACCAACTAAAGTTACAAATGTCAGTTTGAAAATAATATCAAAACAACAATGGCAATAGGTATTTGTGTGTTAAGTTTTGTTTGATAATTAGCAAGTATGTAGGTAAAACCAATCGCGTAACATATTCTAATGTACAAAAACAAATTATGTTTTAATTGATTTGTTTTAAATCGATGATACCAACAAAAAGAAGCAACAACAACACTTACTAACAACAACAACAACAAATGCTACTTAATTCGAAAAACAATTGTCAAAGGCACAAAGAAGAAAAGAGAATAACGGAGAGAGACAAAAAGTGGAATGGGTCATTTTTTTTTTTTTTTTGTTTGAAACCTCGGCGGCGTTGAAACTCACAGCTTGTGCGACAATGAGGCGCCAGAGTAGTAGAATGAGGTAAAGTGATTAATGCAATTAATTGAGTTGTTCAAAATTTAATCCAAATTAAAAATCCTTTCTTAGTGCTCACTTTCAACCTGAATGGAATATTATGTGAAAATTTCAGCCTTCTAGCTCTTATCGTTTAGGCTGTGGGCCTCTCAACAATCAGTCAGTCAGTTAGGACAAACTATTTTATATATATAGAAGATTAGCTTGCTACAGATACAACAATGTATGCGTGCATTAACCAATATATGCACTTGCATTTTTGTTAATACATATGTATGTAGGTACTAAATAATGAAAATGCACGTACATACATGTGTATGTATGTACATATGTGCATTTGCAACACCAACTAAAGTTACAAATGTCAGTTTGAAAATAATATCAAAACAACAATGGCAATAGGTATTTGTGTGTTAAGTTTTGTTTGATAATTAGCAAGTATGTATGTAGATAAGACCACTCGCGTAACATATTCTGGTGTACAAAAACAAATTATGTTTTAATTGATTTGTTTTAAATCAATGATACCAACAAAAAGAAGCAACAACAACACTTACAACAACAACAACAACAAATGCTACTTAATTCGAAAAACAATTGTCAAAGGCACAAAGAAGAAAAGAGAATAACGGAGAGAGACACATCTACAGACGGCAAAAAGTGGAATGGATCATTTTTTTTTATTTTTTTTGTTTGAAACCTCGGCGGCGTTGAAACTCACAGCTTGTGCGACAATGAGGCGCCAGAGTGGTGGAATGAGGTAAAGTGATTAATGCAATTAATTGAGTTGTTCAAAATTTAATCCAAATTAAAAATCCTTTCTTAGTGCTCACTTTCAAGCTGCATTGAATATTATGTGAAAATTTCAGCCTTCTAGCTCTTATCGTTTAGGCTGTGGGCCTCTCAACAATCAGGACAAACTATTTTATATATATAGATTAGCTTGCTACAGATACAACAATGTATGCGTGCATTAACCAATATATGCACTTGCATTTTTGTTAATACATATGTATGTAGGTACTAAATAATGAAAATGCACGTACATACATGTGTATGTATGTACATATGTGCATTTGCAACACCAACTAAAGTTACAAATGTCAGTTTGAAAATAATATCAAAACAACAATGGCAATAGGTATTTGTGTGTTAAGTTTTGTTTGATAATTAGCAAGTATGTAGATAAGACCACTCGCGTAACATATTCTGGTGTACAAAAACAAATAATGTTTTAATTGATTTGTTTTAAATCAATGATACCAACAAAAAGAAGCAACAACAACACTTACAACAACAACAAACGCTGCTGGGGTCGTAAATCAATTGTCATGGGCACAAAGAAGAAAAGAAAAAACTCATTTGTTTTGATTTTATCAACTCGTATATATGTATATTAGCTTGCTACAGATACAACAATGTATGCGTGCATTAACCAATATATGCACTTCCATTTTTGTTAATACATATGTATGTAGGTACTAAATAATGAAAATGCACGTACATACATGTGTATGTATGTACATATGTGCATTTGCAACACCAACTAAAGTTACAAATGTCAGTTTGAAAATAATATCAAAACAACAATGGCAATAGGTATTTGTGTGTTAAGTTTTGTTTGATAATTAGCAAGTATGTAGATAAGACCACTCGCGTAACATATTCTGGTGTACAAAAACAAATTATGTTTTAATTGATTTGTTTTAAATCAATGAAACCAACAAAAGGAAGCAACAACAACACTGACAACAACAACAACAACAAATGCTACTTAATTCGAAAAACAATTGTCAAAGGCACAAAGAAGAAAAGAGAATAACGGAGAGAGACACATCTACAGACGGCAAAAAGTGGAATGGGTCGTTTTTTTTATTTTTTTTGTTTGAAACCTCGGCGGCGTTGAAACTCACAGCTTGTGCGACAATGAGGCGCCAGAGTGGTAGAATGAGGTAAAGTGATTAATGCAATTAATTGAGTTGTTCAAAATTTAATCCAAATTAAAAATCCTTTCTTAGTGCTCACTTTCAAGCTGCATTGAATATTATGTGAAAATTTCAGCCTTCTAGCTCTTATCGTTTAGGCTGTGGGCCTCTCAACAATCAGGACAAACTATTTTATATATATAGACTAGTATGTGACCCGCTTGCTTCGCTGCGCCAATAGTTTTTCAAAATTTTAATATATATAAAATAAATTAGTTAATGTTTAACAACATATTAGCAAAATATTTAATATTCTCTTTTTCACGCTACCATTGAGGTTAAGAATCAGACTCGTCATTTTACTTTGATACCAAAGGTATCATATTATATTGGGCTTATGCAATGTCCGTCAAGGTGTCTGTCCGTCCGTCCGTCCGCTTGAGCGCAACTTTTTCAACACCCTTAAAGCTAGAGCTTTGCAACTTTGCGAACATCTTGGTCAATACCTTCGTCAGAAAAAGTGTTAAATTTGGCTCTACGACCTCAGGGGCCTGAGAAATCGATAACAAATCGATACCCCTCGATGTGTAAATCGATCAAACATATATATGTCCCACATTTTAGAAGCTATAGTCACCAAATTATGGGGCAAGATAGCCGATGGCATTCCTCAAAAAACTACATAAAAAGTTTGGATGCCACGCCCCCTCTTCCACCCCCAGCCCCCCTTCAGTTATAATCGAAAATGACTGTATTTCCCACAGTTTTAAAGCTATACTCACAAAATTTGATGGGATTGTAGATGCTGAAGTCTAACAAAACTATGCATCAAAACGCCACGCCCCCACTGATACCGTCCACCTTCTAAAATCCGAAAACTCTATATCTTTTTCAGTTTTGGGCTAGAGTCACCAAATTTGGTAGAAACATTGCTAGTGACATCCGTAACCCCGATCTACATCAAAGTTTTATCCGCCACGCCCACCTTTTCCACCCAACTCGTAAAATCTGAAATTTCTATATCTTTCTCAGTTTTTGCGCTCGAGCCTCCAAACTTGATAGGGAGATAGAAGGTGCCACTGATATGCATCACAAATTTGAATGTCACGTCTACCCCTTCTGCCTGCTTTTAATCACAAACCTCCATACGTTACAAATACATACAAACTTACATATGTGCTTTGCTTGATTGTTCGAAATTGTATATCAACAATGTTTGTGTGGTACGACGTTACGTCTGAGTTAGATAAGCAGCAAGTAAGCAAATCTACCACTATACAAAGATGTTCAAGATTAAATATTTTCGCACAAAGGGCTCGCTATAAAAAAAAACTACAAATTAAATGTATGTACATATCTATACAACTTTTTTGCATTAAATAAACATACGTATGTATGCAGATTACATTTTCTTAAGTTTTTATTTGTAAGTGCGTTTGTTTTTGAACTGTATATACATATATTTGCACTTGCATTTTTTTTATATAAATGTATGTACAAAAGAATGTTAAATGTACGTACATACATGTGAATGTATGTACATATGTGCATTTGCAACACCAACCAAAGTTACAAATGTCAGCTCGAAAATTATATCAGAACAACAATGGCAATAGGTATTTGTGTGTTAAGTTTTGTCTGATAATTAGCAAGTATGTAGATAAAATCACTCGCGTAACATATTCTGGTGTACAAAACCAAGTTATGTTTTAATTGATTTGTTTTAAATCAATGATACCAACAAAAAGAAGCATTGCGAGCCCAACAACAACACTTACAACAACAACAAACGTTCTGGGG